>CM049866.1:49024694-49054694 GCA_027474115.1 Schizopygopsis malacanthus | reverse complement strand
CGGCTGGCGTTGTGTCTGGTCTGTGAAGAGGGCATCATGGGCGTGTCGGGTTCGACTGGAGGAGCTTGATGATGATGCCCGGTCCTACAGGACTTTGCTGACGTGGCACTTAGGCAGGTCCCAGTGCAAGAGTATTTAATGCCCTTTATAGGTGAATTTGTGCACACATATGCCAACCTGCCGTGCGTTTCATTGTGTTCGTATCCGCTGAATTTTAACGCCGTAGATTTCTGTGAAATTCCCATACAGTAGGTTTCAGTTCGCACCTGGTTTGTTTCAGTGCTTTTCTATTCTGACCAGTTTGTTTCTCTCTCCCTCTCTCTTTTAATTCGGTCCGCCGTGTGCCAGGTCACGTCCCGTGCCAGCTTTGGATGAAGAGTGGCCCAAACAGAAGGACACCGCTTCAGTCAGACTCCCTTCACAAGACGCGAGCGGCAGCTGCGAGAGAAGACCAGCACGTGGAGCTCCAGGCACATCTCCACCGGGTGAGTCCTCGCTCTTATTGTTTGATTGAGTCTCAAATGCATGAACAAAACATGCAAGCCTTTTGTATGGAAATACTTTATCAATTTATGCTTGCATTGAAACAGAGGACCGCTGAGGTTTGCATTTCATGTTTTTGTTCATTCACTTTGAAAACGATAAATACGTTTTCAAAGTAAATAACTAAAGTTCATATTTATCAATAACTTCTAAATAACTTCAGCTCATATTTATCAAGAAGTGAGCGCGTAATGTTTTTGTTAGGAAATGGACAGATCATCTAAAAACATAAAACTATGGTTTTATAGAAAATGGTTGTATTGTAATTTCTTGCTTCTCATTTTAGGGAAAATGTACAATCATAAGAAATGATATTGCATGTGTTTCTGATTCATATTTTCTTGAAGAATGATTGTGAATATTTGAGTGTCTTTACACTGGTGTGTTTGAATTATATTTGCACACACCTTTATTCATCGTATGAGAAATATCATATTTCTGAATATCTTTTTTTTTAATGAGGTGTTAGCAGAAAATATTGTGGGATTTGATTCATTGAATATCAGTGAAGACAGTCTGTGACGAGGGGCATTTAATAATCAGCATTTCTTTTATTAATTTATAATCTTAATCTAAAAATAATATTTGGCTATTTAGTGTAAATATATTGACACAGTTTGTGCAGTTGAACACTATTGAAAAGCTTAAAATCATAATGTGTTTTAAAATGTCTAATTACCTGAATATTTTTATAATCACAGAAGAAAAAAACAGTTATTAATTATTTCTTATGACTATTGAGTGTAGCTAGTTAACTCTCATTTGCACAAAGACACGATATATTTCCCCTCTCAATGTTTTATTTTAGACATAGGACATGCATAATATGTATTTATAAATATTTAATATTTTAAGGGCTTTGCACAAAATGTTAATGGAAAAAATACATTTGTCTTTTATGTAATTGCTAGTTCTACTGACGTTTTACACAAACGTACTACGATATTTTATCATCTGTAGATAGAAATGTTGGATTTGAGCAATCATTTATATTACGAAATTAATTATCAACTTATAAGCTTTCTTTCAAATGCTACTCTAGCATTTTTACAATTATTAGAAACCAGTTTTTAATTTTTAAAAACATTACTTCTCAGATTATCTGAAAGAAATCTCTTGCTTTCTTTGAAATGTTTCGTTAAGCTGAACATTTTGGAAATAACATTATGAAGAGGTTTTAAAAGATTAATTCCAAACATTGTATTTAATCGACTCATGTGAAGGTTGAGATTTGCGTGCTGTTCTTGATTTCTGGATTGCCACAGATCAGGTGCGCGAGCGTGAGAACCTGGTTTCGCTTGGATGATGCCAGAGGTCAAGGGTCAGCAGCAGTTAATGAGAGGAGCTGTCTGAAGTCCCAGGGGTCATTCCCGAGGGCCTGACCCGCTTGTCGGCAACACTTAATGTGAGCGTAATCTTTACCTTGTCAAAGCAAACAACTGTCGCACCCTCTCAATTTAGCTTGAACGGCCCCTTGAGTAACACTTTTGACCCAGAGGTCGTGACCTTTTTGTCTGACTCAGCGGGGAGTCAATGGAGCAGTTCTTTAGGCACGTGTGGAGGTCAGAGGTCAGACCACCATAAACAGCTTTTTGTGTGAAGTCGGGAGTTTATTTGCGCCTGCGACGGATATGTGAAGTTATTTAAATTCAGTCTAAATTGTGTGGATTAAGTAATTAAAATTCAGTGAGAAACATTTGATGAAGATATTTTTATTGTGTGCAACTTGCATGTTTGGACAGCAGCTGTTTGCTTTAATTTCACACAGTAGAAATAAATAATGCTGCTCTTTTGAAGAATAATTACCTTGAAACTCTTAGTATCATTTTCCGGACAGGAAAGACAATCGCAGTCCTCGGCTGTTTTCTGGTCGGCTTTCATTTGTCCAGCGTTCCCTGTGAATCTGACGAGGAGAGTCACACTACTTACCCATGCTAACGTCAGGCCAGCATCACCATATCAAAGAACACAGTGCTGACTCAAATGTGCTGCAAAATATTTGTGCTGGTTTGCATATTATTCCATTTTCAATATCCAGTTATAGTCTGGTTCATCTGATGAAGGATTCATTGGAGAAACATTCAAATATAGCTTCCCTTGCTTGAGGAAAAAAGTTGCATTGCATTGCATTAAAATAAATACAAATGCATTTTAAAAATCTGTTTTAAGGCAACAAATACATTACTTTAATGTTGATTTTAATACAATTGTTATGCATTTTATTGTTGGTTAATGCAATTGTTTTGCATTTTAATTGTGATTTCAATGCAATTGTTGCATTTGAATGCAATTAATTGCATTCGAATAATGTTTTATTTGAATGCAATTTCAATGCATTTTTATTTTAATCTTAATGCAATTATTTATTTATTCAAATCAAAATGAATAACAATTGCACAAAACGAAATGAGAACACACTGAAATATTTGTTTCATCCATGCATTGTTTTTTTCTCTGTAAAGAAAGAAAAAAGTGCTTTGCAGCATCAGTCAAAACTCATCTGAAATACACACACACAGTTCAGCAGGGCGAAAAGTTTTCCAGTGCAATCTTTATTGTGTTAATTACAGAAATGATCTAAAAGGCTTCAGACAGTCGACTTCTACGAGATGGTGGCAGCCGCCATTTTGTGACATGTGCTTGGCCTCAGAGAGGTGAAGTGTATTTGCGTGAGTGTTTGCACAGCAACATATTAATATTAGCATTATGTTTTCAACAATCCTCATGTTCTAGTGTCAGTCACTGAATGTGGCATCTGGGTGCGTTTAGCACGTAGCATCTCACATAGTTTCTCGTGCAATAATTGTGCACAGCTATTGGGATTTATGATGCATCTGAAATATGCTGTTCTGTTTTGTCACTAATGGGAGCCGTGTTTAGACATAAAGGCGGTGTTGAAGTTCAGGTCATTAATAGTTGGCCAGTAACCTGTAAGCAAACGCTTGTCTTTGTTTGAACCCGACGGCACAACTGCTGCAGCGCCACAAACAACAAAAAACGAACACATGGAGAGACGTTCCAGCTAAATAACAAAAGATAAAGCCGCTGCTGTGCTGCTCGCTCGGCCTTTGGGGATGCAATGGGCTATCCGAAGTTCGAAATGAAATATAAGCACGTACGGTTTTATCTGCGAAGCTGCCGATTGGTCAGAAGCCGTGGCGAGATGTGACGTGGGAGGAAAACGGCGGGGTCCATACCTAACGCCGTAGATGATGTCCAACAGGCCGCACGATCCACGCAAGCTTGCTTTTTCACTCCGAACGAACTAACTTTGCAGTTCTGCTTGGCAGTGTGTTAGCGTGTGAGGACAGACGTGAGCCAGCGGCGAAGGGGACGGGTGCGCCCTCGTGCATCGGCCATGTTAGATCACAGCATTCACACTTTTAGACACAGAAAGACGCTGGTTAGGAAAGTAGCCCCACCTTATGAAATGTCACAAGTCTTCCCACAATCCCCTGAGACACTGCAAAGAGAAGTGTTGAGCAAGTCCGCAAGAGCTGGAAAGAGATTTTCGCAGTTCGCAGGCTTTCTCTCTTTCTGTGCTCTCATTAGTTGAGCCGCCGAGGGGGAGAGAGAGAGAGAGAGAAAGAAAGAGAGAACGAGAGCGTGCGCTGCATTCGGAGGGAAAAAAAGTTTGTACAGCGAGCCGGCCTCGAGGGGTTTCCGGAGCGAGAGCCAGAGCAAACAGAACCGTTTTTGCTGGTGTCGTTTTCCTTTGAATTTATTACAATAGCGCCTGCCGTAGTGTCAGACACTGGGAAGAAATGGAGGGAAACGATATCACGACACTTCCCTTGCTGCACGGTGAGGGTGTGTTTGAGGGAACGTCTCATGTTTTTGTCGTTTTCTTTCCCAGCCTCGTTCTGTCACCACAAGGGAGGGATTTAAGGGAATGGGGCAGATGGACGAGGGGTAGAGAGAGAGAGAGAGAGAGAGAGAGAGAGAGAGAGAGAGAGAGAGAGAGAGAGAGAGAGAGAGAGAGAGAGAGAGAGAGAGAGAGAGAGAGAAAGGGCACATGAGGAGAGCAGTATCGTGGGGCGGAGTCTGTCGGTTTTCCTGCTTTCTCATTGGCTGGAAGGTCAGAGCTGTTCTTTAAATCCAGTGCGGAGGCTCTGATTGGTTGGATGTGGGTGTTTCTTTAAGTACAGGCACTTTTATGAACCAGGGGTTGATTTTTATTCACCAACATAGTTTAATTTTTCAGAATGTATGAGAAATGCTTTCATCTAGGTTTGCTTTCAAATATTTGTCCTAACCCTAGTACTATGAAAATGCGTTGTTAAAAAAGATTGCATTTTTAAAACTGTGATGATCTAAACAAAAAGTGACCATTTCAATATTATTTTTTTGTGCATAAATTACAACCGTCTGTTATCAACTGCGGTGTAATCTCCACTACCACAAACCGTTTTGCCCCTAATAAGCTTAGTCCGTGAAGACCTCGAGATGAAATATGACGCTCGATGCATTAAGTAAATATTGTGTAGCAGAACATTCCTGTTGTGCATCATGTCCGATTTATTATTATTATTTTTTCAATTATGCAAAGTGTGAAAATATTATTTTATTAGTGTTCAGATGCATAAAATGCGTGTGATGAATTTAGCTTGAATGAGATGATGGATATTTTATTCTGCATATGTTTAAAATGCAATTTCTGAATTTAAGATGTGGCAAAATGACAGTGTATGTCCATTACTGGACATGTTTAGTAGACAATTAAAATGAACTAGTAAGATTCTGAAAACGTCTATTTTCTTAGTTGCTGGTTAAAGGACCGGTTCTGTCATTAATGACTTGCCATGTTGTTTTAGGCAGCTCTTTTCTCTATATCATTCCTGTAGTATCATAACAGTAGTCCATGCAACTTGTGCACTATATTCCAAGCCATGAGAAGTCACATTATGCTTTATTTGAGCAAGATGCCGAAGTTTAAGTTGTCAGTGAACAAATATCCTCCTTTTTTCACGTTCATGTCCAGAATTCAAAATTAGCGTGTTCGGACACATGTGAAGCAGCGCCATTTTGGCATCAAATACTTGGACGCGCTGTATCGTTTTTATGGTTACTTGTGGTGTTACTAGTTCTTTTTGGATTATTCAGAGACGTCTACTTTGTGTTCGAGAATAAATAAACCTGCAGCATTCAGGGTTTAGAAATGTTAAGGGGAACTTTTAAAGCAAACCTTTAAAGCAGTCAAATGAATGTTTGATGGAAAGAACTAAAAATAAATCCACTGTTTATGTTCAGAAACTGTGTGGAATTCAAAGTTTCAAATACTTTTTCTGCAGAAAGTTGCATTCTTCGGCTGTGTTTCCACTCATTTTTCTTTCTTTCTGGTTAGTGTGTGTGTGTGTGTGTGTGTGTGTGTGTGTGTGTGTGTGTGTGTGTGTGTGTGTGTGTGTGTGTGTGTGTGTGTGTGTGTGTGTGTGTGTGAGAGAGAGAAAACCCACTGAGTCTGCGCGTTGGGGGAGGAGTATCTATGTCACACTCTATCTCTCTCTCTCTCTCCGTCTTTCTCCTCCCTCTCCGTACTTGCAGTTTTTCCGCCCTCCCACTTCTCTCTCTCTCTTTATTTCTCTCTCTCTCAAGTGCAAGGCCATGTGGGACGTCTGATGAGGAGTTTCACCCCTCTATGTCTCCAGTTTCATATCTCTCTTTCCCTCTCCACCGTTCTTTCGCTTTCCGTACGGGTTCCTCGAGCTCCGCTGTCTTTGCAAGGTGGAGACCCGCTGGAGACTAGTTTAGAGAGTGTAAAGGGGGGGAAAGGGGAAAGAAAAAAGCAAGCTTCTTTTCATTTTCTTTTTTTTTCTGCGAGGGCCTCCTGACTAGAGCGTGAAAGAGGCTCCACCGCAAGCCTGCCAACACGCCCCCAGTTTTCCAGTATGTTCCTGCGCTTTCTCCTGCACCCGATTGCAGAATCTTAGCCAGGTTTGCGACTGCATTCGGTTCTCAAAGTGCCTATTTTGACATTTTCTTTTTCGATTTCAGCGAGCGGCCGAGTCCACCTTGACTCGCAGCCCACGCCGGCGCAGCGCCAGGCCAGAAACCTGCTGGATTGGCCATTTGGAAGTACTGACCTGCGACTTACCCGTTCCCGATCCGTTCGGACAAGGGAGTGAAGCTGCTCCGCTCTGGGACAGGTGCCAATTGTTCACAAAAGGCGAGTGAAAATATCAGTGATCTGCACGAGGAAACGTCGGGGGTGAGTGGAAAATGCAAACTTGCATGTGTCCGTGCAACTAACGGCAAAAAAAGTGAAGGATGGTTGCGAGGGGAGGGGAAGACACCGAAAAAGAGGATCGTGAAAGAGGAGGTGGGGGGGGGTATTCAAGCCTGCTTGATACTCCTCGGGTCTTCGAGAGCCGATTGCATGTGCCGTGGTAACCGTGGGACCATTTGCATGCGGCAGACACGCTAATTGTGTGTTTGGTAACACGCACCATTCAGCGAGACGCTCTCCGGTCCGCCGACGGGGTTCACACACGCCTCCCAGACGCCCCGGAGGCCTCCTATTGTTCCAGAGGCCCAGCCGAGCAGCCGGCGAGCCTAACCAGAGCCCTGCGCAGGCCTGCCGAGAGGAGGAACTAGACGGGATAGCAGAACGGGACGGACTCGCAGCAAGAAGAACGAGGCCTGTGGAAAGCGCTGACGTCCTCGCAGATGTGTGTAAGTCACAGCAGCGTGCACGAATGCATGTGTGCGTGCATGCTTTTTCCCGATGCACAGATTGCATATGCGCTGGTAACGTTTATACCATGCAAACGCAGCGTACAGCGATTAAAAAGCACTGATTCGGATTAAATGCAAAGACTCCGACAAGCTTCTTTTGTGCATTTTCACTTTATTTGCAATTTGAATTTACGAAGCGTCGCTGAATTCAATATTATTCCGAAATGCCTGCAAATGCAGTAAACTCTGCATTGTCCGAAATACATTTCAGATTATTAATTATCTTAAGTATGCTTATGCTGATACTTTTCAACCATGTAGATAACTGAAACTTTTGTATATAGCGGCCTTAAATATAACATGGTGAAAAGGGTATTTTTCAGTATTCATGTTTGGGTCAAGACGTTGTTGTTTTCTCGTACTATATTATAATCTGTAGCGAGAGGCCTGGCTTTCCTCTTTGTATTCGGCCTCTGTTGAATTAGTCTTGGCAGCAGAACTGGGCCTTTCATCCACCGTGCTGTGCTAACTCTGCTTTTATTTACTGCTATCTTTCTCTACTTTTAATTTAATTATATTTATTTTAATTGCAATTACAGTGATTTAATTCGATTTTTCTTTTGTGCTTTTTGATCAAATATATTTTAAACCTCATGTGATTCGCTCTATTAAGGCAATATGTTTGCACCATGCATTTAAAAAGCCACACAAATATTATATATTCCTGATAATTATGATTTAACACATTTATGATCAATGTAATATCAAGCGGAGACAATTATTATTATTTAATTTTTTTAAGACAATATGGCGTCCCTAAATTTTAGATATAATATAAAATGTATCAGTGTCTTTCATGAATTAAAAATAAATATTGAAACACTTGATTTTATAAATATATTCCCTAAATAATATTACAGTGAATTCTGAAACTTGACCAATATTTATTTACTGTTGGTTATTTCAGATTTGTAGAATTCCGTATTGTATTGTTTGTAAAGGTTGTTTGTATTCTGATATTTCTCAGGCCGTTTTTAGGATCTTCTGCTGTAACGCGTGTGGTGTAGATATATGCCTTCCAGTCAAAAACTCCTGCTATAGCTGTCATCGTGGGAATTATTCAACTGGATTCCCGGATCGTGGCCTTGTGTGTGTGTGTGTGTGTGTGTGTGTGTGTGTGTGTGTGTGTGTGTGTGTGTGTGTGTGTGTGTGTGTGTGTGTGTGTGTGTGTGTGTGTGATTTTACCTGCAGTTGTCGTTGAACTTGCTGACTTTGGGATTTCACTCAGGAACAGGGCACTTCGTCGAACCTGGAGACTTCTAACATTTTGATTGTGAAATATATGTTGGCTTCCACATGCATATGCGCACACACACACACAACACACACACACACACACACACACACACACACACACACACACACACACACACACACACACACACACACTTAGAAGTTCTTAAAAAAATATATTGCACAGCTTAGAATTGAATTTTCGGGATCGTTCTTAATATTTGCATCTTTATTTGATCAAGCACACTGTTAGAAGTACTTCAAAAATACATATTATGATGAGAATTGTAGTACACGGCTTTAAATTACATTTTGGTATAGTTCTAAATATTTGTGAACTCGATTGGTATCTCTCTCTCTCTCTCACACACACACACACACACACACACACACGGCCTGCAGTGCGTGGTCTCATTCCTCAGTAGTTTGGGCCTCAGTGTGTGTGTGTGTGTGTGTGTGTGTGTGTGTGAAGTTCAAGTCCACCATTTTGATTCAGTGTGTGAATCGAGCTCTATCAGTATTTTAAGTCAATATAGAAAATATATATATATATATATTATATTGACAAAATGAAACCCCAGACAGCAGATTAATTGTTTTATAGTTGCCACTATATTTTAAGACCGTAATGTTCTGTCAAAACTAGTTTAACAAAACACACACACACACAAGTCCTGATTTTATTTCATAGTTTAAATCAACTTTTTAAATCTTTTTGCAATTATTTTGTGCACATTTGTTAAAAACGGAAACCCTGGCTTGTGCACACACTTTTATCTTTTGAAGATATCTGAGGTCCTCACAGATAAAAGTGATCCATAAACGAAATCAATGTTTTGTTTTTTAAGTGCAAAATGATCCGTACAGGTTTTAGAGTTAGTCTTTTAATTATTATTAGCTTTATGTAAAATCTGTATAATTGTAATGTTCAAATATATGTGTGTGTGTGTGTGTGTGTGTGTGTGTGTGTGTGTGTGTGTGTGTGTGTGTGTGTGTGTGTGTGTGTGTGTGTGTGTGTTTTGCATTGATATCAGCATATGTGTGTGTACTTGCATTCTTTAAAAAAAAATATATAACTTTTTAAATATATTTCAAACTAAACTAGCAAACACACAATAACCAGAATCGCAGATATTATAGCACGTATAATATTTTGTGAGACTTTTAGTGTGTGATTGTGAATGGTTGTGTATTAGCGTGTGTAATGTGTAACCTACTGTAGACCGTTTAGTCCCTAAATAACCGCGCAGAACGTTTAGTCTTTCACAGCTTTTATGATGCACTGCAGGACATTATATGTACTGCCTTTAATTTGTGATTTAATCCATTTAAGTATTTTTAATCCCATTAAATGAGTATTAATTGTCTTTGTTTCTGATGTTTTGCATGTAATGTGTTTGAGACATAACCAGTGCAATACAAACACATGCAACACTCATTCCGTTCATTTTTAAATATACTGCATCTATAAATGAGATTTGATCGAATTCTACTTCATTTCTCTTCTCCGCAGTCCGATCTTTCATGGAGTTCAGCACAAGGTTCGGATCATGTGTGTTCGCTGACTGATTTATGGCTCATTTACTGCTCGGTAATCCTTTGTAAAGTGTCTTACACGATTGTTAGTGGCACAACGGATTTACACATCTTTTCGTGTTTTTGCAATTTGCACCAAATGTTTTACAGAAAAGTGAGACGGCGAGTAAAAGAAAGAGAGTGTGTGTTCGTGTGCATGTATAGTCATGAAGTCACTATCATAATTCATATACGATTACAGTCCCACAGTTTACATGTGTATCATGCTTATGTGCAAAACTCTCAAAAAAGAGTTTTTTTTAAATGCACGAGTTAAAAAAAAAAGTCAGCTTTAACGGTCACAAAATATTACATATTATATTTAAATGTATATTTTAAAATTAATTATCGAAAATATGTTCTCTTTTATAAAACACACTATATACAGTACTTATGTTCATAATAAAGCATGTCAAAGAAAAGTATTTTTATGCATAAAGGAATACAAATCTTCACACATCGCAACATATTTTGAACTCTGTAAGCTGTTTTTTGTCATTTTTTAATTATTATAAGTTCATACTGGATTCATTAGATAATACGAATTTTTGACATTTCGTTTTTACATTTTTCTAACTTTGTTTTAGGTTACAACACCTCGTGTTTTTATAATTGTGCTAGCTCATTTTTAGTTTGTAGATTATGTGCTTTAATGAGAAATGCATTCAAGCTTTGTATTTGCAGAGTTGGCAAATATAAAATTAGCAGGACGTCTTTTTGAATTCTATATTCACATTTAATCTCCTTATTCACGTTGATTAAAGCATGTTCAGTTTTTCATAATCAGCTGATTTAATAATCACTAATTACTGATCTTTGTTAAATAATTCACTAAATAAACCTCTGTCACGTCATCAATTAAGCGTATTGATGATTTACTTCATTAAAGCACGCGGTTCATAAACATGTCTCTATTAGTTTAATGATGTAAATGAACGTGTTCTTTCAGCCTCGCGTGTATAGAGTGAAATACCACGAATACAGCAGTAACTGTGTTTACATACAGCTGTACTCTAATGCAAACTAATTACTCCGTTTAACAAAATGATCATTCTAATAATATATGTTATGTGTTTTTAGGCAAAAGTCAGGTTTGAAGTGGATTAACTCGGATGCATCCCTGCACTATTATATTTAGATTATATATTACCGTATTCTATTATATTTAGTACGTATTCATATTATTACCGTATCTATTATATTTATTGATTTATAACTACTATTATATTTATTGATTATATTCACTTTCTATTATATTTATTGATTATATTTAGAAAATGAATGCCTGTATTCTATTATATTTATTGTATTTACCGTATTCTATTATATTTATTGATTATATATTACTGTATTCTATTATATTTATTGATTATATATTACTGTATTCTATTATATTTATTGATTATATATTACCGTATTCTATTATATTTATTGATTATATATTACTGTATTCTATTATATTTATTGATTATATATTACTGTATTCTATTATATTTATTGATTATATATTACTGTATTCTATTATATTTATTGTATTCTATTATATTTATTGATGATATATTACTGTATTCTATTATATTTATTGATTATATATTACTGTATTCTATTATATTTATTGATTATATATCACTGTATTCTAAACTATGAGATGAAGTTCAAGTTCAACAGAAGGTGTAACACTGAAATGCATTGATTGTTTTTTCTCTATTAATTTGAATGAATCAGAAATGATTTTGTATAATGTATATATAGTAACAGTATGATGAATATAAAGCACGTTTGTTCGTTCTTCCCTGCGCCCTCTAGAGGTCAATCCCATAATCACAAAGCCCGGTTACCGCTGTAGAGTTAAATTATTACTCAATTGTCTGAAAGAGTAAATAAAGCAAGACACTATACAGCCAAAAACTTATTTGATTTCATGCACTGGTCAATTTTGGGATATTGCTTTTCATAATGTGTTGACTAAGGCAAAGTACACGTTTTATTTTATTGCACTTAATCTATTTGCTTATGTAAATTTAAATTACAATATTTTATATTCAATAACAATGTTCTCAAAACGAGTTAGTTTCTCCACTTCAGCAGCTCTTACATACACCAACACTTAGTTTTATTCCTCTCTATATCTCATTTATATAACATTTCATTCCTAAACGCAGAGTAAAAATGACTTTATTTTGGCTTTTGACAGTATTTATTGAATTACAGTGATAGAAACAGAAATCCATAATCCCCTCTGTAAAAACATCTAACTCTAATATGTAAATAGAATAAATCAAGAATTGTGAATCTGGCTTTATAGTGTTCATATTTATGTTCTGGAAATGTATTTAAATGATTGCACATTTTATTAGATGATGCATCATTTGCTTTAAAAAAATGTTATTTTTTTTTTTTTTTTCAGAACATTTTGATACAAAAATGTCTGTAATTCTGAATGTAATCAGTAACTGGGAAGTATGGTAATATATGTGGCATTATGCATGAACTCCTAGTGCACATATTTCCAGATTTAGTCTTGATTGTGAAGGATCCACGTGTGCTTTTGCACAAGTCACGACGAAGCTGTGGGTGCTCCCGTGTCATTTGTTAGGTAGATGTTTTTCATATTTTTAATAATGTCATTCATCCTTCTTGAGTGGAGGACGAGAGACTTGTTCAGAGGCAGCTGGGTGTGTTTTATCACTGACAGTAAAATGGCTTCAAATTTGTAGAATATTTGTCAAAAATAAGGCCAAGTGTGTTAACCTGTCGCCATCATCTTGTTTACAGCTGGTTATTGTTTCTTATATTTACAGTAGCTGATAAATCAAGTGTAAATCATGTGATCGGTGGCTATATCTCAAATGCACAACTCTGGATAGAAGAACAATGGGTGGGAGATGAGTATCGAAGACGGTCACTCTTAAAGGTTTTTAGTTCATTTAAGATCCTTCTCTAAATAATACAGGTTCCCAAAAGGGTGTTTCACAGTGATGCCACAGAAGAACCATGTGTGTTCCCCACAGAACCTTTCAGTGAACCTTTTCTTCTTAGTGTGAAGAACATTGAAATAATCTGAAGAAGCTTTTTCTGCTCGTTCCATGGATGTTAATAGTTCTTCGTGGAACCATCGATGCCAACAAAGAACCTTTATTTTTAGTGTGGAATGGAAAGGTTCTATGGATTTGAAAGGTTCTTCATGGAACCATAAAAGCCCAAAATAAAGATTCCAAAAAGAGTTTTCATAATGATGCCATAGAAGAGCCACGTGTGGTTCCCCAAAGAACCTTTCAGTGATCCGTTCCTAAAAGAACCATTTTTATTTCATTTATAGGATCTTTTTCCACTATAAGGAATCTTTCCATATTCCATGTTGTTAGAAGTCCCTCATGAAACCATCGATGCCAATAGGAACCGTTATTTTTAAGAGTCAAAGAAGTTTCTTTATATGATTTCAAATGTTCTTAACACTAAAAAATGCTTCTTTTAAGAACTGTTCACTGAACGATTCTTTTGGGAGCCCAGATTTATTCTTCTGTGACTGCTGCGAAAACCCCCTTTTAAGAGACCAAGAAAGAAATAACAGCATTCCTTCTTATTTATCCGCTTAATTGTGGCCAAGTGACTGCATGTAAATCCGCTTCTTCACAGCATCCATCTGCCCCGCTCAGAGTCCTGGCCTTGGACCTGAGCCACAAACTTATGTTTCAGCATTGAGACCTCTCTCACCACCTTTACCAGCTGAAATCCCTCCTAGTTTGACTAGTGTTGGGGAATATCTATCGTATTTAACTCACACTGGGTCAAATCTGCATCGTTGAGAGGGGAAAAACACGGTAAAACTATACAACAAGGTCTCATTTGTTAACATTAGTTTAATGCCTTGGTTGACTTGAACTATATGAGAAATATATTTTTACATCCTTGTTAAATAATACAATTGTTCATTGTTTGTTAGATCACAGTGCATGTAATTAATGTTTCAAAATGTATTAGTAAATGTAAAAAATATTCATAAATGGTGCTGAAGTATTGTAATTTTTAACAAATGAGACCTTATTGTAAAGAGTTACCAAAAACACAGATATGTCGCATCACTGTATGTCACAATTTAATATTATAGATATATATATATGGATCTAAAATTGCATATTTTCCCAAAAGCACCTGATGTAATCTTTGATGGCTACTAGTAAGCAATGCTAGGCCAGGATTGTCTTCATACCGGTTACTTTACACAATGTTCAGTCATGTTTTTGTCAAAAATTAATCTGACCAAAAACAATAGTTCGAGTATTTTGTGCAGATTATTAGAGTTAAACTTGCATGACGTTTTTGATGTGCATCTAGTAAATGTGTTTCCATCATAGTATATGCACTTCTTGTTAGATAAAAATTGTCATAAAAGTTTTATGTTGAAAAAAAAATTATTTAGAAAACAAATATACATATATATTTTAATTGACTTGTTTCCAACCAGCGTTTTTATGCCATTCTCCCAAATTTGAATACAAATGAGTGGATGGAAATCTGGCTATTATTATGAATTATTGTTTTATATTTGAATATGGATATGAAAATACAGATTTTCCCAGAAGCACTTGACTTAATCTTAGAGTAAAAGCAATGAAACAGGTTTGTTCACTACTAGTAAGCAATGCTAGTCTTACACAATGTGAATGCTAAAAGTTGAATTTAAATATTAATTTGAGCATATTATTCAGCCACGTCGAGTTAAACTTGCATGACCTTTTTGTGCATCTAGTCAGTTATTTGTTAAACATGTTTCCATCATAATATATGCACTTTTTGTTAGATAACAACATTTAAAAAATACATTTTAATGAACATTTTAAAGATTTCCTTTGGTGGAAGTAAAAAACTGTTTCCATCCAACATTTTCTATGCAATACCCCCAAATTGTCATTTAAAAAAATTAGAGGAAGGACGTGTGGCTGTTGTTATTGTTTTATAGTTGATTATGGATTTTAAAAAAATGAAGATTTTCCCAGAAGCACTTGATTTAATCTTAGAGCAAAAGAGTAAAACAGGTTTGTTCGCTACTAGTAAGCAATGCTAGTTTTCCACAACAGGCCCAGGATTGTCTTCGTATCAGTTACTGCTGTTCCCCTGCTTGGCTTTGGCATGAAACACCATCCATATTGCTGTGTAAAAATGAATTATGAACTATATTGCATAACTGTACCCAATGCCACCTCCTGTAGGAGCGCAGCACTTTCCACCGAGCAGATGGCCACGCAGCATGGCATGGGATCTCGCACGGTGTGACGCGCTCGCTTATGTACCGGGAAAACTTCACAAGCGGACCGGGAGAAATGTAGGTGATTTTTCTGATTAGAAAGTCTCTCTGAACGATACCACATCTTAAGGGTTTTTAGACCATGCTATGTTCCACAGCTACAAGTCAAATCTAGGTTTGCTATGAAAAAATAGTAGCCTCAGTACAATTAGAAACTAAGCCATAATTGTAAAAACACATTATTTATCATCTTACACATAATTGCACCCACAAATCCACCCAAAAATGAAATTTTGCTGAAAAGTTCTCACCCTCAGGCCATCTGAGATGTAGATGAGTTTGTTTCTTCATCAGATTTGGAGAAATTATGCATTCCATCACTTGCTCGCCAATGGAAGTGAATGGGTGCCGTCAAAATAAGAGTCCAAACAGCTGATAAAAACAATAATCACAAGTAATCCACACCACTCCAGTCCATCAGTTAATTACTTGAAAAGCCAAAAGCTGAGTGTTTGTAAGAAACAAATTCATGATAAAGATATTTTTAACTTCAAACCCTTGTTTCCGGTTAAAATGCGAGTCCTCTGTCCTAGGGCTGTGCAATTAATTGCATGAGATTATCATGCGCATGTCATCAGTAAAGCTGGCTCTGTGATTGGCTGTAAATCTCCATCACCTGCTTTCAGATGGAGCATCAGTTAATACACAGAGTCGTAGTTCACTGTCAAGCTACGTGATATCGCGTTCATAATCGAATGCGATTCGTCTGAGATATTGAACGCGATATTGCCTAGCTTGCCTACTCTGTCCAAAATATTGCTTTCTCAAATGAAAAAATGATCTCATCTGAATCAGGAGAGAAATCTGCAGAGATCAAGCACTGTTTTCAAGCCAAAACAGTACATAACAAATGTGTGTGTGGGTTTTAATGCGAGACGACAACAGAAGATGGACTTATTCACTGCAGGGCTCATATTTTGACCAATTTGAAGTTAAAATGTCTTAATGATGGATATGTTTCTCACAAATAAGCACCTTTTGTTTTCTCAAGATGTTAACTACTGGACTGGAGTGGTGTGGATTACTGTGATGTTTTTATCAGCTGTTTGGACTCTCATTCTGACGGCACCCATTCACATCTATTGGTGAGCAAGTGATGTAATGTTACATTTCTCCAAATCTGACGAAGAAACAAACTCATCTACATCTCGGATGGCCTGCTGGTGAGTACATTCTCAGCTAATTATTGGGTGAATTAACTCATCTTGGCGTAACAACACCTTTAGCGGTATAGGTTAATATGTGCAGGGGCTTCAAAAGTCACAGTTGCTAATTCACGGATCAAGGTTATGGACGTCTGCTGTCGTTAAAGAGGCATGAGAGAGCCGGGGTATGTTCATGGTGCTCTAATAATAGCATAGCAACAGATGCATTTCTATCTGGCCGTGGCGGGGGGTTCAGGCGGGATACGAGGCCATGGAGGGTGCCACCTCTAATGAGTCATTACAATCAAGTAAAGGCTTTCTGAATCACACAACATGGTCCATCGATATAGCAGATAGTTGGTCACTGTTCAGAAGCTAAGCCACAAGAAGTTCGATCCTACGCAGACTTAGGAACAATTGGAAAAGTGCACTGCTAGATATTTCTTGCATTTTAAATCACAATCACTCATACAGTAAAATACATCTTAAGAACTAAATCATGTGTTGTCATTAAAACATATTTAGACCAAAAAAAGCTAGTTGTGAATTTATGCAAGTTGTGAATTTAAGTCAATGTCAAGACCTATTTGATGTGCATTTAGTCAATTATTGGCTTAATGTGTTAATCGTAGTTTATGCATTTTATGCACATTTTAAGTTTTATTTTGGAAAAAAAGACTTGCATTTAATAATACAAAAAATTTGTCCAATTCTGAATTTTTTTATGCAAAAATGTTTTGAATGTACTTTTTTTTTTAAGTTTCCATTTTTTATTTCCAGCATTTTTATGCAATACCCTGAAATGTCAATAAAACTGAAAAAAGTAGATGCATACTTTTTAAATGGATGGACAGGATATTGTTTTTATTGTTTCAAAATGTGACTATAAAATAAAAAAGTATGTAATTTTACATTGAAATACATTTTAATGCACATCTTTTATGTTGATTAAATGATTACTTATTTTTTAATAAATTGTTTTATTTAAAGATGGATGGATAGATTTTTTTTTTTGCAATACCCCAAAATTTGATTAAAAATGAGTGATGACCTGGATTATTATATTGTTTTATATTTGACTGGATTCTAAAACGCATTAATGCATAACAAATGCATGAAGATTTCCTATAAAGGTTTCAAACCTCTATCTCACACAAAGCTATTGTATCTTATAAAGAGAGTTGTGTTAACTATTGCTCCGTTTCTTTTAGGAAGCGGACAAACATGGTCTCTCTGAAGCATCAGTACATGGAAAGAGCAGAAAGAATCAATCCTCCTGACCCGCGGGTGAGTAAATAAGAGTGATTGTGTGGCGTGGGGTACAGGACACGAGGCTTGTCAGGTGCTGTTGGCAAAGGTTAGCGCTCTGCTTTAATAACAGGATGCAGCTGCTCTCCTTCATGAATGCACCAGACTGACTCTGACCAGAGACACGGACCATAAGTCTTTTCTGGCCTGTCACGAAATTGCTTTTTCACATTGTATCAGTTACAGGGAACTAAGGAAACTCTGGCGTTAACAAGGCTCGTTTGGCTGAAAGCGGTTCACTTCAGGTTACACAGAGTCGCTGGTGGAACCGCTTTGGCCGAGAGCCTCCATTGGTCATTGTCTCGCGGTCATGATAAATACGGAGAGCGTTTGGGGAAATTGTGAACCGGGAAGGTGGAAAGAGTTGCTGGGGAGGAAATCGGAGCGAGCCGGATTTCTCTGGCTATTGTTGGTGTGAACCTGATCCGGTCCTCATTGATTGATCATTGCTCCGCGTTCCTCGGCTCTTTGAAGACAGCGGTCAGATCGAAGCCCTTCCCAGAGGCTCATTGTCTTGCGTGGAGCTCTGGAGTGTCCAAACCCGGTGCGTCTGATGAGCCAGGGTCATTATAACGAGGCTCATTATCGAGTCGTGCTGCGGTTTAGTGGTGTTTACTCCACCGGATACACATCTAGTGCTCTGGACAAAGAAACATAGTAAACAATAGAAAATAGTAATGAGATTAAATGGACTAATCAGTCACATTATTTGTTGAGGTAAAGTCACATGACCTGTTTAATGTGCATTTAGGAAAATATTTGTTTTCATCCTATTTTATGCACTTCATCTTTTTTTTAATAAAAACATTTATAAAATTTTAAATAATAAAAAATCTTAATGCACATTTGTATTTATTTATTTAGTTAGTTTGTTTATAATCCAGCATTTTTGTGCAATATACCTGAACATTTGAATAAAAATTAATGCATAAACAAAATTATATTATTGTTGTTTGATATTTTACTTCAGATAAAATCAAATAATGTAATTTTACAATTATTTGAAACAATTACTGTTTTATTTCCATACGGCTTCATTTTATTTATTTATTTTCTAATCCAGTATTTTTATGCAATAGCCCAAAATTTGAATAAGTGTTAATAGTGTTTGGACAGCAGGATATTGTTATTGTTGTTTGATCATTTACTTTGGATAAAATGAAATAAATATATATATAAATACATTTTTAATGCACATTAAAAAAAAAAAAAATTGTATTTCCATCCTGCTTTATTTTATTTATTTTATTGTATTTGTTTGCAATATGCCTAAATTTAATATCGCAATTTAATATCGCAATTCTGACTATTTTATGTGTTCATGACACATTTTTCAGGATTTTTTTGATGAATAGAAAGTCCAAAAGAACGTAATTTCTTTTAAATTAATTTTTTTGTAATATTATACATCTATTTACTCTCACTTTTGATCATTTTAATGCATCCATGCTGAATACAAATATTAGTTTCTTTCAAATAAATAATTGCACCGACCCCAAATCTCCCGAAGTCATTTCCCATCGCTGTGCATGTGTGCAGTGTTTGCGCGTGTGTGCGTGTCCTCTAGTGTCTGTGCTGGCGCTCGTGCCCTGCGCTGTAACTCATGCTCTCGGGGCTCCAGAGATCACGCAGGGGTCCTCCTCACAGCCAGAGTCCTGCACATCTGTAACCGGAGCTGCTGGAATATAAAAATAGCTGCTCTGTGAACCCGGGGCCGCCGAGTCTCTCCGGCTCTATTTAGTGTCTCCTGAGCAAACTCAGCTGTCTGGATTCCTCCTGTCTGCACCTGGGGCCCTCGGGGCCGCCGCGTCACCATCCTGATTACAGGGTGCAGCACAGCTTTCAATCCAGTCATTTATTCAGTTTTATATGCCATTTATACAGGTAATGATATGAACGCACCTAGTAATTATAATTATGATTCTGATTCTGTTGAGCTTGAAGTCAAGGTTGTGTAACGGTCCTGCAATCTTAACAAACCATAAATAATAATCATATAATAATAATAATAAAACTGTTACTTTAAATAAACGTTAATCAAATAAAATATTTCAGCTAGTTGCCAAGGCAACATCATTTTGATTTAACTTGAAGTACTAAACTAATTAAACTTAAAATAATAAGTAATAAATCTTTGTCAAGGTCATGTTATTCATGATTTAGTAATTCAAGATGTTCGTGTGAAAAACCTCAAAAAAATTGAAATATTCTGAAAATTGCTTTATGTAAGCAAAAATATAATTTATTCAATTGATTTAAATTAAATTAGTCAATAAATTAAAACCTTTGCTTGTGAGCAAATATTAAGCAAATATTTAAATAAATAAAATAGCAATTTAAATTTTTGTATTTTATTGCTTCATATAAAACCGACATATAAATACATAGTTAAAATAAACAAATATTTAAATATTAAATACAATATTATTATACAATATTAAAATAATGATTTCAAATGTTTATTTTATTATTTCATCCTTTGTTCTTATCTAAATTTAAACTTAATTAAATATTTAAATATAAATATTTATACATATTTTGAAGTTTTCAGTTGACAGATATTAAAAATATTTAAATACTAAAATAATTATGAAAATTACTTATTAAAATATTTTTATATATTCAATATATATATTTAAATATAAGCTTAATAACATTTTTAAATGTAAATTTGTATACATGCTTATGATATATAAGTATATATGACATAATTATGACTGATTACATATCAGTTGACAAATATCAAACAAATATTTATTGCTTCATTTTTCACACAAATATTTAAATAATAACAATAAATAAATAGTTAGATGTTAAATCAAATATTATAATATATACTTAAAATAAGTATTTAAAAAACTGTATATTATTTGTAACGTAATTTAAACATTTAAACAAAATATTAGTTCTGTCAAACGATTAATCGCATCAAAAATATAAGCTGTTGTTTACATAATATATGTATGTGTACTGTGTATATTTATTATGTATATATAAATAAATACACACTCATACAGTATAACTTTTGAAAATATTTATGTGTTTGCATGAATGTATTTATATTTGTATATTATATATATTTATATATAATATAAATGATCACGTGCATGTGTGTGTATTTCTATAAATACACACTATACACACACACACACACACACACACACACACACACACACACACACACACACACACACACACACACACACACACACACACTCACACACACACACACACACACACACACACACACACACACACACACACACACTACACACACACACACACACACACACACACTCACACACACACACACACACACACACACACACACACACACACACACACACACACACACACACACACACACTCACACACACACACACACACACACACACACACACACACACACACACACACTCACACTCACACACACACACACACACTCACACACAGACACACTCACGCACGCACGCACACACACACACACACACACACACACACACACACACACACACACACACACACACTCATATATTATGGAATCATAAGGTTATTCTGGATGTGATTAAATCACTGAAATCTGAAGAAAACACTGGTCATAAGATGAACTGACGACTGGTTTCTCTTCGTTACAGATGCAGAAACGCTTGTCTTCGTGTTAACGTGTTCTTGCTCGTATCATCTCCGCTCTCCGGAGTTTGGACCCGCAGGTACTGTGATTATTGGGTGGGCAGAAGCGAGGACACCTCTCCAGCGGATCACTGTCCTTTGGGGTGAGGTAGTAGGTTGTATAGTTTTAGGGTGACGCCCTTCCTGTTAGATAACTATACAACTTACTGTCTTTCCTGAAGAGGCTGCAATATCACCGTCGTCTTCCTCTGTAAGATGCACCAGTGTTGTTTTAGTATTGATCGACTCTTATAGTTTGTGTTCTTCTTTAGAATTAAATAGTATTTTAACATTTTCAGTTTTCATATTCATTTCTGGAAAAGCTTTGGTGTCATTAGTATGTTGTTGTTGTTTTTTATCATTTTCATTCATATTAGTAAAAAAAATATATATTTTGATATTTGAAATGTGGCAAGTAACTGAAATAAGGTATTTATTTTAAATAATGAGGCGTGTGGGTGTTATTTTTTATATTTGAATATAGCTATGTTTCTGTCTTTCGGATTTCATGATTATTTTAGTCAAGTTTTGTTGTGTTTTTGTCATATTAGTTTTAGATTTTTTTATGTTTACATAGTTTATATTACTTGTATTTATTTATTTTAGTTTATTTAATTTGTTATATTAATACTTCAGTTTAAACTAAACAAAAATGAGAACGTTGAAAGCTGAAAAAAGCAAATAAAATTGATTTGGTTTTTAAACATGTACTTTTATATTATATAATTTTTATATATTTTAATAATTAGTGTTATATATTCAATACATTTTAATTGCAATAATCTATATGCAATATAGATATATTCATATATCTATATATATATTCATATTTATATATATATATATATATATATTATTATATTTTAATTTTTTTTTAGTTATGTATTTTTTTTTTTATAATTGCTTATAATTTTAATGTTATTTTATTTTTTTATAGTTGTGTTTTTTTTTTATAATTGCTTATAATTTTAATGTTTTTTTTGTTTGTTTTTTATAGTTATGTATTATTTTTTTTAATTGCTTATAATTAAAATATATATATATATATATATATATTTTTTATAGTTATGTAATTTTTTTTTATATAATTTCTTATCATTTTAATTTATTTTTATTTTTTACTTTAATAACACTGCTAAACCGGATTGGGTTGGACGGATGAAGTCTCTGGGCTGGACAACATTCGTCAAGCAAAATATGAAAACGTATTAAAACTGAATTCCATGATGTGCACATTGGGATTGAATGATGAATTGATTTCTTGATTTTGTCTTGATATGAAATGATTTCCCAGAAGATCTTTTGTTACGAAACAGATGACTGGTTGATTTTCCGCTGCAGAATCTGAGATCATGTTTCATTCATATGATGCGAGCTGGGGATATGTCTCAGCGGTCGATCTTTGCCGTAAGTGGATTCTTCTGCAGGACTCCTGGTGTTCGTTCAGGGTGAGGTAGTAGGTTGTGTGGTTTCAGGGTAGTCGGCGGCACCCGAGCGCCACCGAGATCGGCGGCACCCGAGCGCCACCGAGAGTCGGCGGCACCCGAGCGCCACCGAGAGTTACCCCCTCAGGAGATAACTATACAACCTACTGCCTTCCCTGCAGGACAGAGCGCTTCTCCACGCATCTGCTCTGACCGGGATCAGCACAACACTGTCACTCCTTCTGCTGAATCACTGCATGCCAATAAAGAAGCGCTGTTTCTGATGTATTCAGTTGTGTTATTGATTTATGATCTATCATTGTCTGTCTTTATGACATGATTACTAAAACTATACTGTTTTATTATGAGCTATTTTATATTAGATTATATATATAATGTCACACGGTTTTATTTTTTAATTAAATTAATGTTTAATTTGATTTATCATCAACTATATTCATATAAAATATTATAAAAATAGCCTACTACATTTTTTAAAGATTAGTTAAGATAATCAAATACAAACAGTATTTAAAAAAATAAAGAGTTACTTGAAGCATGTGTATTTTTACTAATATTATTAATAATTAATTATGCTGAATTGAACTATTAATTAATAAATGGTGAAGCCAACTGCAAAATGGGAAAATAAAACTTTTTATTAATCATATTACTAATCAACTCTAATCATAAAAATAAAGAACTACGATAAATCATAATGTCAATAATGTAATTGTATTAATTAATAACTGGTATTACACAGGATTCATAATTATTATTTTCTATAGCTACTAAGAAAAGCATGAGCTCACCTTCTGTTTCAACAGAAAATGTTTTTTTAATATATTTTGGAAAGTTATTGTTTAAACTTTCTAGCAGATAATATTATGAGAATATAATTCAGCAATATCTGTTCATCTTCATATCGATTTTTATTCCATATCTGAGAGAGAATATGTATAAATGGCATCTGTCATATGCAATAAACCAGACTGTTAATAATTTCACGTTGCATAATAAATTAGTATTTGAATAATAACTATCAAATTACTGCAATATAACCTGACTGAGTTCAGACTCCAGGGACTCTTGTCCACACTTTGTGAAGAAGCTCATCTAATCACATTATTTCCTGACTCCAGGGACTCTGTTTCCACTGTTAATGAGTAACTTTGTAAAGAAGCTCATCTAATCACATTATTTCCTGCCCCCTGAAACATCACACAAATGAGTGTTTCAGAAATCAGCTCTATGCCCCTGCACTTGCGCATCACACAAACATGTCTTTTAGTGAACATGTGTTTCACGTTTATGTCTTTATAAAGGTGTCATGTGTTTGGATCTAAAGGATAAACGTGGAGTCACATCACTGGACCTCAACCAAAGTCCCCTTCGGACTGAAACACATGAACTGAACTGGACAACACACACGTAAAGCTTTGCCTTTCTGTTATCCTGATAAAATAACTCAGCGTTAATAACACGATTCATCGAAATCAGTGCCTTTTGCAGCCCTAAGAAATAATCAAACAGATTTAATGTAACAACAAGTGCAATTTAAAAACATAATACTATGCATGCTTTCATCAATATTACATAAAAAGTCAATTACATATTTTAAATAATTTAAATGGCATTTGTGCTGGTATAGGGTAAGGTTTATGTTCTGTCCTTCACTATTATTTTAATTTTTCAACAGGACTTTTAATTTGCAAAATGATATAAAATCACATTTGCATATTTTTCTAAATATATTCTCATTTTTAAACAAGTTTTTTGGCGTAAGCATGCATTTTTTTTCTATAAAAATATAAAAAAATGTATTGGTGTCCCCTGATTTCATGTCAGCCCTGTTACCCTCATCAAAATAATGTACATTTAAGTGACATCACTTCCTGGGGTGGGGGGTCAGCACTTAAAACACAGGCATTGGGGGGGGGCATTGGTGGGGGGGCACTTAAAACACAGGCATTTGGGGGGGCACTTAAAACACAGGCATTGGGGGGGCACTTAAAACACAGGCATTGGAGGGGCATGGGGGGGGGTCAGCACTTAAAACACAGGCATTGGGAGGGGGGGGGCACAGTCGGTAACAGTCAATACTGTTAAAATGTAAATTAAAACAATTATTTCTTACATGTAATATAATCAATATCTGCAAGTGAAATCCGTTCAAAGTGTAAATTATGTGCTTTTGACTATTAGCTAGAGATGAGAACATTTGTTTGAATTCGTCAAACCCGTTACTTTTAGAGGAACATGTTTTGAGTGTGGGTAACAGAGATGATTATTAATAACCTTTAAAGGTCGTGTAAAACTCAAACATTATAAAGGTCGTCCTCGGTATGTTGTTGAGCTAAAGCCTGTAGCCTATCATTCAGTGGCGCATGAGTTCTAATTAAACTCAATTAACGCTTGAGTCGCTAACAGGGTTGACAGAAATACCACACCATGATGTAGAAACATGGTCATAAAATAATAAATAGCATAGCCTGAGATGGCACAGCACAATTTCTTGTCATTTTAAGCTGTCTTCGTTTCATGGATATTTAAAATCAAAATTATTGATTAAACATTTATTTTGCACCGATGCTGTGGAAAGGCCCATACTGAGTCACAATTCTTGCTTTTGCGCCACAAAATGAGATCAACAGGCGGTGTGGAGCGACTTCAGGGACTTTCTCCTCCAATATATACACATTTGTTAGGAACGGCTGAGCAATATCTCTGCTTTTCTGCAAAATGGCGCTGAATCATAGGAAATCTGCTGATCTAGCTCGTGTTTATTCATCATCATAACCTCATAACAGAGACATGGCGCCATCTGTTGGTTACTCTGATGCAGTGCAGACAGACAGATATGACCATTTCCCATCTGAAATGCACATATTATCATTACATTGTGCTATTAACGTTATATATTGTTTTAAATGTATATGCATTCAATGACATATTTTAAGGTGTATTTGATCATTTTCAAATGTAGTTACTATTTTTTAATATATGTACTATATAATATTTATTGTATTATCACAGTTCGTTATAAAAAGGCTTAAGGATAAATTGAATATAAAATATAATTATATTTATTATGTAATTTTTATATTATTTATTTCATAATTTGCAACCTGTATATATATACACACAGGTGCATCTCAATAAATTATATAATGTCGTGCAAAAGTTCATTTATTTCAGTAATTCAACTCAAATTGTGAAACTCGTGTATTAAATAAATTCAATGCACACAGACTGAAGTAGTTTAAGTCTTTGGTTCTTTTAATTGTGATGATTTTGGCTCACATTTAACAAAAACCCACCAATTCACTCTCAACAAATTAGAATATTTCATAAGACCAATAGAAAACATGTTTAGTGAATTGTTGTCCTTCTGGAAAGTATGTTCATTTACTGTATATGTACTCAATACTTGGTAGGGGCTCCTTTTGCTTTAATTACTGGCTCAATTCGGCGTGGCATGGAGGTGATCAGTTTGTGGCACTGCTGAGGTGGTATGAAGCCCAGGTTTCTTTGACAGTGGCCTTCAGCTCATCTGCATGTTTTGGTCTCTTGTTTCTCATTTTCCTCGTGATAATACTCCATAGATTCTCTATGTTCAGATCTGGTGAGTTTGCTGCCAGTCAAGGTCATTTAACCATCTTTTGGTGCTTTTGGCAGTGTGGACAGGAGCCAAATCCTGCTGGAAAATGAAATCAGCATCTTTAAAAAGCTGGTCAGCAGAAGGAAGCATGAAGTGCTCCAAAATTTCTTGGTAAACGGGTGCAGTGACGTTGGTTTTCAAAAAACACAATGGACCAACACCAGCAGATGACATTGCACCCAAATCATCACCGACTGTGGAAACTTAACACTGGACTTCAAGCAACTTGTGCTCTGAGCTTCTCCACCCTTCCTCCAGACTCTAGGACCTTGGTTTCCAAATGAAATACAAAACTTGCTCTCATCTGAAAAGAGGACTTTGGACCACTGGGCAACAGTCCAGTTCTTCTTCTCTTAGCCCAGGTAAGACGCCTCTGATGACAACTGTATCCAAACTCCTCGACACGTCTGTGTGTGGTGCTCTTGATGCCTTGACCCCAGCCTCAGTCCATTCCTTGTGAAGTTCACCCAAATTCTTGAATTGATTTTGCTTGACAATCCTCATAAGGCTGCGGTTCTCTCGGTTGGTTGTGCATCTTTTTCCTTCCACTCAACTTTCTGTTAACATGCTTGGATACAGCACTCTGTGAACAGCTTCTTTGGTAATGAATGTTTGTGTCTTATCCTCCTTGTGAAGGGTGTCAATGATTGTCTTCTGGACAACTGTCAGATCAGCAGTCTTCCCCATGATTGTGTAGTCTAGTGAACCAAACTGAGACCATTTTGAAGACTCAGGAAACCTTTGCAGGTGTTTCTATATTTCTATATACAGATGCACCAGTATATATATATATTAGGGCTGTCAGTTTAACGCGTTAACTTAATTACTAATGAAAAAATAACGCAATTAAAATATTTATGGCACTGGCCCCGCCCCACAGAACTGTACATCATCTTACGTTTCATATAGTTGACTGTTGCCAAATATGACATAGAGCAACAACTTTATAAATGCAGTTATGCCCTACAATTCGAGATATTTGTGCAAGAAAATGCCCCTTTATGAGTTTTTTGTCTCATATTTATATCATCGGATAAGCGACGTCACAGGAGCAGCGAGAGCAGTATCACTGAGTGCTGCTTATGTCCGAATATCACGTTTAAATTAAATGTCATTTTATACAACAGTTCGGTAAATAAGAAGTTGATATTGTGTTATATTTTAAACACAATATTATGTGTTTTTGCTCGATTTGACAAAGAACATAATTAGCTTTAAAGCCCCAGCAGATGAGCAACACAGCGGTGTTTAGAGCATGAATGAATCCGTGTCGTGTGAATCAATATGATTCAAAAACTCATTCATAAAGAGAGCCGTGGACTTCATTCCTGAATGAATCAAATCAAATGAAGACATTTGTGACACCAGCTGGCAGGTTTAGTTTCTTATTTAGAGTATCATTTCATAAAAAAGAAACACATTAAAGGGATAGGTCTAATTTACCCAAAAAATAAATGTTCATTCTGTCATCATTTACTCACCTCGAGTCGTTTCAAACACTTCTTTTGTAAAACATAAAAGAAGGTATTTTGAAGACTTGGTATTTTATGAACAAAAAAATGAATTGTTTCTCAAATTACCTTCTTTTATATTCCATAGTTAATGTTTGGCTGTTATATTAAATATTTATGTGTAATATATTTTATGTTGAATCAAATAACATTTTTATTTTATAAAGTTACAATTTGTAATGTCTACTTGATACTTTCTTTATTTAACGCAAAATAGCTTTAAGTATGAGTCAAATTTATTTAGTGATTAATTAATTGACACATGTAATTAATTAGATAATCGACTGACAGCCTAACATATAAACAGTGGCGTGAAAAAGTGTTTGCCCCCTCCCTGTTTTTTTTTTTTTTTGCATATTTGTCAAACTTAAAATATTCAGATCGTCAATTTTTTTATATTATACAGATAAGCAGAGTAAATACAAAATGCAGTTTTGTAATAATGATTTCATTTATTAAGGGAAAAAAGCCAAGTCCAAACCTGCCTGGCCATATGTGAAAAAGTAATTGCCCCCTAAATCTAATAACGGGCCGTGTCACCCTTTACAGCAACTGTGGAGGAGTTGTGTCCCACTCTTCTTTGCAGAATTGTTTTAATTCAGCCACATTGAAGGGGTTTCGTGCATGAAGGCCACAGCATGACCTTACAGAGGTTTCACAGGAGGACCGCCGGTGCAAACTCTGCAGGGTCCAGGTATCGCCTCACGCAGTAGTGACACTGACCCTAGCTAAATCAAAACTAGTGAAAAACAGTCCGAAAAGATGAGTAGGGAAAACAATGTCCGTGGCCTCCACCTGTAAACCATTCCTGTTTCGGGGTCGTCTCATTGTTGCCCATCTAGTGCACCTGTTGTTCATTTCATTAACACCAAAGCGGCTGAATCTGATTAACAACCCTCTCTGCTACTGAACCGACCAGATCAATATCCCGGGAGTTTAATTGACTTGATGCTATACTCTGATTAAAAAGTGTTCCTTTAAATTTGATAAAACAATGTTCATGCATTCATTAATAAAGTTAACAGAAAACTATCATTTAGCATCATAATTTAAAATTATAATTTTTGTTAGAATTCAAAATGTCCAATGTGATCATATTTTTGTAATATCTGTTGAGTAACAAGTGAACATAATAAACACAGTGGCAGTACTGTAATGTGTTCACAAAGGAATTCCTCAAAAATGTCATGTTGGGGCAAGTTGTCACATGTATTTTAAATGTTGCATATTTATCAAATGTATCGATTATGCTATTTATTTAACTTTTAAAAAAAATAGTAATTTAAAATAATGTGCTGACGTTGTTACCATGGGCATTTTTATTTAAACAATGAATTATATTGGTGTCTTGTACCGCAACAAAAGAAAACTAAAAGGGTTCATCAGAAGATCTTTTGTTAGGAAACATTTCAGATGACAGTGATTGATTTTCCACACGGTTTCCTCAGCAAATCCTTCAGGAGATCCCAGCTGCGCTTAGCACAAATCTGTGTTTTCACCATACATTACACAAGTCCCAGCATTTCAGCATTTAGCAGTTTCATTGTCCTGGACGTTTGCTTTTCCACTTTAAACAAAGTCTCTGCTGTTTCATCAAATACACTTTTCCAAGCTCTCTATTTTGCAAGATCCCTAAATGGATATTAGGACATGCTGTGCACGGTATCTAATTTCATCCCCTTTTCCACTGCTAAAACACATGCATGTTATTCTTCACTTCATTTTGGGATTATGGTTTGCCTTTTGATAAAGGTCAAAAATAAAAGGAATAGTTCACAGAAACATTAACATTTGCTGAAGATCGGATTGCACCCTCGGCTCATTCAAGATGTAGATGAGTTTGTTTCTTCATCAGATTTGGAGAAATGGAGAATTGCATCACTTGCTCATAAAT
>CM049866.1:48974694-49017194 GCA_027474115.1 Schizopygopsis malacanthus | reverse complement strand
ATGCATTTAATTACACATGACATTTTTAGTAGAAAGACTGAAATTACATTTTCTTGTAAAACACTCCAATCATATTGGTTTTATTTACAACACTGAAAATGTATGCATTGTCTGTGTGTCTGTGTGTGTGTGTGTGTCTGTGTCTGTCTGTGTGTCTGTGTGTCTGTGTCTGTGTGTGTGTCTGTCTGTCTGTGTGTCTGTGTGTCTGTGTGTCTGTGTGTCTGTGTGTCTGTCTGTGTCTGTGTCTGTCTGTGTGTCTGTGTGTCTGTCTGTCTGTGTCTGTCTGTGTGTCTGTGTCTGTGTCTGTGTCTGTGTGTCTGTCTGTGTGTCTGTGTGTCTGTGTCTGTGTCTGTGTCTGTGTCTGTCTGTCTGTCTGTGTCTGTCTGTGTCTGTCTGTGTCTGTCTGTCTGTGTCTGTGTCTGTCTGTGTCTGTGTCTGTGTCTGTCTGTGTCTGTGTCTGTGTGTGTGTCTGTGTGTCTGTGTCTGTGTGTCTGTCTGTCTGTGTCTGTCTGTGTCTGTGTCTGTCTGTGTCTGTGTCTGTCTGTGTCTGTGTCTGTGTGTGTCTGTGTCTGTGTCTGTGTCTCTGTGTCTGTGTGTGTGTGTGTCTGTGTGTGTCTGTGTGTCTGTCTGTGTGTGTCTGTGTCTGTGTGTGTGTGTGTGTGTGTGTCTGTGTGTCTGTGTCTGTGTGTGTGTCTGTGTCTGTGTCTGTGTCTGTGTCTGTGTCTGTGTCTGTCTGTGTCTGTCTGTGTGTCTGTGTGTGTCTGTGTGTGTGTCTGTGTGTGTGTGTGTGTGTGTGTGTGTGTGTGTGTCTGTGTGTGTCTGTGTCTGTGTGTGTGTGTCTGTGTGTGTGTCTGTGTCTGTGTGTGTGTGTGTGTGTGTGTGTGTGTATATACAATGTTTTTATTTTTTATTATTTATTTTTTTAAATTACCAAGGTTTTAGTCTTTTAGTTTTTTTGGTATTTAAAGTTCACACGTGGTAGTTTAATAACTACTTAAGCTGTGTTCACACTAGCGGTGACAAAATTCAGATTTCCCTCAGATTATGTGACTGTACATTTAAACGTGGACTTAATTTTTTTATTTCTCATCAAGATCGATCATATTTTATTTCGGACTATTTTCATTGTGCATACCGTATTGGTTCACATCGGGGTTTAGAAACTTCTTAATTTGTAAGTAGTTTGATTGCTCTGTTTAATCCTTATGCAAGACTTAGTGAATAAAAAAAATGCTAAGCTCTTTAAAAACTACCACTTAGTTGCTTAATACAATGCTTTTGGTTGTTTTTACTTTGTCACAATGTTCTTATTGAGTTTGACAATGATGTGAGCAAACAAGTTCGAGAAAGACGTGAGCAAATCGGAAACTTGTTATTGTGGTAATTCCAGCATGCTGCATTATTGGTCTTTTCTGCTACACCTAGGTTAAGCTGTAACTTGCAATGCATTGCTAATGAAACAAGCCCCTGGCCACAAACCAGACTGTCCTATTCTCGCGGCGGGGCCCGTGCTTAAATTACTCAAGCAGACACACTGCTCGCAGCACCAACCCCCCATAAAGTTGCCTAACCGGACAATCTGCGAGGGTCTTGAGTTCACCTTGTGTTTTCATAGTTGTGTTGACCTGCATGTTGCTGTAGGTCTTCGGCTGTATCTGTCATGATATATGTGTTTTGTAACTGTAGTCTTTGCAAACTGTATTTACAGAAACTACTCTGTAAATTCCATCATTAGTTACTCTTTGTTATGTTTTACTTGCAGCACAATTCCATGGATTGTTATGCTCTCGCATGTGACGTAACTTAATGCAACGCACTAGTTTGAATGTGTAAAGACCATCAATAAACCATAATCTACATACACATAAAAAGGTTAACCCAGGGTTTACCAATGTGCAGTGTGAAACTCAAAACGACCAGCCAGGATTAATTAATAACTCTGGTTGCAGTGTCAAACATGTAAGAGATAATATACAGTCAGATGGTCATAAGCGCTAAATAAACGCAAAATTTAAGGGTTAATACCCTGAATGAGTTTATATTGTGCAAAATGATCAACTGACTCTAAATGATCCTGCTTATTGTACTTTTGCTTACAAAATAAGTGTGAATGTGAACTATTGATTTGAGTTTAAGTTTATTATCTGAGAAGAAAGATGCAAAATGCACTGTATATATATATATTATACAGGTACATCTAAAAAATATTTGAATATCATGAAAAAGGTCAATATTTTTTGTCTCTTATTTCAGAAAGTGAAACCCATATATTATATAGATTCATTACACATAGAGTGACATATTTCAAGCCTTTATTTCTTGAAATTTTGATGATTATGGCTTGCAGATAATGAAAACCCAAAATTCAGTGTGACAGAAATATATTTTAAACCGAAATGTCAGGCTTCTGAAAAGTATGTTAATTTCTATGCACTCAATACTTGGTTGGGGCTCCTTTTGCATGAATGACTGCATCAATGCGGCGTGGCATGGAGACGATCAGTCTGTGGCACTGCTCAGGTGTAATGAAGCACAGGTGGCTTTGATAGCGGCCTTCAGCTCTTCTGCATTGTTGGGTCTGGTGTCTCTCATCTTCCTCTTGACAATACCCCATAGATTTGGTATCTATGGTATTATAGATGGTAGATACCTTTGGCAGTGTGGGCAGGTGCCAAGTCCTGCTGGAAAATGAAATCAGCATCTCCATAAAGCTTGTCAGCATGAAGGAAGCATGAAGTGCTCTAAAATATCCTGGTAGATGGCTGCGTTGACTGTGGACTGTGGACCTGGTAATTAGTTTATTTTATAACGATGTAACTCGGTTAGTATTTGTGAGAAGTAACTGGTAATATAACTAATTACTTTTTTTTAAAGTAACGTGCCCAACACTGTATACTATACAATGATTTATTGCATGTCTTTGATTAATGATGAATATGAAGAGCTTTAAAAAAAATTCGCATATTAAATCGCAATCGCAATATTGGTTAAAAAAAAATTCGCAATTCGATTATTTTCTAAAATCGTTCAGCCCTAGTCAGCAGTCTTCTCCATAATTGTGGTTTCAAAGAACAAGAGACACTCACAATGTATACTGTATGGATGGTCAGTTATTGAAACTCAAATATAAGTATTACTGATACTGATTTTTGACTTTCATGAGCTGTAAGCTCTAATCATCCAAATTAAAACAAAACTTTTTGAAGTGTTTTACTTCTACATGTAATGAGTCTAAAATATATTAAAGTTTCACTTTTTGAAATAAGTTACAATAAAAAATATAACTTTTTCACCATATTCATTTTTTTTTTAGATGTACCTGTTTGTAGGAAAATTATATTGTATGTTGGAAATCGCATTTCTAGGTTAGTTTAGCAGTGAATATGCAAAAATATTTGACTCCACAATGTGTGAATCGCGTATTTCAGAAAAGCCACATCATAAGGAACAAGAAAAGCCAAATTGTCCTCCATTAGTGCCGTTAAATATTAGGTTAAGTGTTTTTTCAGTAATTATCATAAATGTCCTCTCATGTCAGAACATGTTGTGCTGCTTCTGTCTGCCTCCCTGCGATGTTTTCTCAATCTCAAAAGTGTTAGCAAAATGCTAATGTCTCTCCGACACGTCTGTCTGTGACTCTTTCTCAGGGTCTTTGTCCGAATCTGAGATTGCTAATCAGACCCTTGTTGCTTCGTTATTCAGTAAGAGACTGGGAATGTTCTTGCTCTGTTCATTTCCCCACTGTGTATTTCCCTAAAACAGGATTTTCAGGTTGGGCTGACCAGTTTTTCTGTCTTAACCAGCTCTCTGTGTCTCCTTAAATGTTAATCATAACGTCTCAACGGCTTTCAGGCAGAACATGTACACTGCTGTTCAGAGCTTTGGTTCAGTTAGGATGCATTAAATGGATCAAAAGTGGCAGAAAATACATTTATTATGTTAGAAAGGATTCGGTTTCAAATAAATGCTGTTTATTTCAACTTGTCATTCATCAAAGAATCCTGAAAAAATGTATCATGGTTTCTACAAAAATATGAAGCAGCAAAAGTGTTTTCAACATTAATAATAATCAGAAATGTTTCTTGAGCAGCAAATCAGTATATTAGAATGATTTCTGAAGATCATGTGACACTGAAGACTGGAGTAATGATGCTGAAAATACATCGTTGATCACAGGAATAAATTACTTTTTACTGTATATTCAAATAGGAAAACAGTTATTTTATATTGTTATAATATTTCATAATTTTACTGTATTTTTTATCAAATAAATGCATCCTTGGTAAGCAGAAGAACATTTCTTCAAAAACATTACAAACATCTTACCAACCCCAATCTTTGAAGTGTAATGTATATTCTACATAAAAAGTCATCATATTTTCATCAGGATTTCTGAGTTTTCAAAAACCACAATATGCTAGATGTATGTCCAATAATGTCCAAGCTTTGGTTTTCCATATTAAAAAAGCTATAGTGATCTGATTAAGGAGATTTGAAAGGAACATTTTCCACAAATAATAACTTAAATTTGGGCATGTTTCTCGTAAAACTCAAATCATGTGACTCCAGAAGTCTTTATAGTGAACATAATTCATATAGTGAGTCACATAGGCTATTTTTATGATTTTTTTTGTTGTTTACTTTGCAAATCAGTATCAAGTCACCTTTTATTTATATAGCATTATTAACAATACAGATTGGCAAAGCAGCTTTACTGTATCAAATAGGAAATAGTGTGTTAATAATGCGGAAGACAATAGAAAACACTCAATAGAAATAGAATATCAAATGGTAAAATAGTGTGTTAATAATGCGGAAGACAATAGAAAACACTCAATAGAAATAGAATATCAAATAGTAAAATAGTGTGTTAATAATGCGGAAGACAATAGAAAACACTCAATAGAAATAGAATATCAAATAGTAAAATAGTGTGTTAATAATGCGGAAGACAATAGAAAACACTCAATAGAAATAGAATATCAAATAGTAAAATAGTGTGTTAATAATGCGGAAGACAATAGAAAACACTCAATAGAAATAGAATATCAAATAGTAAAATAGTGTGTTAATAATGCGGAAGACAATAGAAAACACTCAATAGAAATAGAATATCAAATAGTAAAATAGTGTGTTAATAATGCGGAAGACAATAGAAAACACTCAATAGAAATAGAATATCAAATAGTAAAATAGTGTGTTAATAATGCGGAAGACAATAGAAAACACTCAATAAAAATAGAATATCAAATAGGAAAATAGTGTGTTAATAATGCGGAAGACAATAGAAAACACTCAATAAGAATAGAAAACACTCAATATAGAATATCAAATGTGTTAATAATAGAAAACACTCAATAAAAATAGAATATCAAATAGGAAAATAGTGTGTTAATATCAAATAGTATCAAATAGGAAATAGTGTGTTAAGCAATAGAAAACAGGAAATAGAATATCAAATAGTAAAAATAGATAGTGTGTTAATAAGGCAATAGAAAACACTCAATAAAAATAGAATATCAAATAGGAAAATAGTGTGTTAATAATGCGGAAGGACAATAGAAAACACTCAATATAGAATATCAAATAGTAAAATCAAATAGTGTGTTAATAATGCGGAAGAAAACACTCAATAAAAATAATAGAAAACACTCAATAGAAATAGAATATCAAATAGGAAATAGAATAGAAATCAAATAGTAAAGAATATCAAATAGGAAATAGTGTGTTAATAATGACAATAGAAAACACTCAATAAAAATAGAATATGAATATCGGAAGACAATAGAAAATAGAATATCAATAGGAATAGTGTGTTAATATCATGCGGAATACAATAGAAAACACTCAATAAAAATAGAAATAGTGTTATATAATGCGGAATGACAATAGAAAACACAATAGAAAACACTCAATAGAAAGTGTGTTAGAATATCAAATAGTAAAATAGTGTGTTAATAATGCGGAAGACAATAGAAAACACTCAAAATAGAAATCAAATAGGAAAAATAGAATATCAAATGGAAGGACAATAGAAAACACTCATAAAATAGTGTGTTCAAATAGGAAATAGTGTGTTAATAATGCGGAAGCGGAAGAAAACACAATAGAAAACACAAATAGGAAAATAGTGTGTTAATAATGCGGAAGGACAATAGAAAACACTCATTAAAAATAGAATTTCAAATAGGAAATAGTGTGTTAATAATGCGGAAGACAATAGAAAACACTCAATAGAAATAGAATATCAAATAGGAAATAGTGTGTTAATAATGCAGAAGGACAATAGAAAACACTCAATAAAAATAGAATATCGGAAGTGACAAAGACAATAGAAAACACTCAATAAAAATAGAATATCAAATAGGAAATAGTGTTAATAATGCAGAAGGACAATAGAAAACACTCAATAAAAATAGAATATCAAATAGGAAATAGTGTTAATAATGCAGAAGGACAATAGAAAACACTCAATAAAAATAGAATATCAAATAGGAAATATTTTAATGCAGAAGGACAATAGAAAACACTCAATAAAGGCATATCAAATAGGAAAATCAGTGTGTTAATTCAATGCGGAAGATAGAAAACATCAATTTTAAGTTAAAGGCCATTAGTTGAGTTTGATATCGTCCAGCTCAGTTTAAGTCGGCGATATCGCTGGAAATGAAGTGTCCCCAACTAAGCAAGCCAGAGGCGACAGCGGCAAGGAACCAAAACTCCATCGGTGACAGAACGGAGAACAAAACCTTGGGAGAAACCAGGCTCAGTCGAAACCAGCAGTTTAATTCCAGGCTGCAGTAAAGTCAGATTGTGCAGAGGACTCGTCTGGTTCCCGTGGTCTTGTCCCGATGGCCGTCTGCAGTCCTTACTGGGATCTGTCTCGTCTGGTTCCAGTAGAGGTCGTCTCTATGTGCTGATCCACCATCTGGGCTGGATACGGACTGGATCCGGGTGACTGCAGTATCCACTTTCATTGTATGGAAAACAGAAGCTTGCACATTCTATCTTTTGTGTTTTACAGAAAAAAGTCATATGGAACAACATGATGGTTAGATAATGATAAAATGTTCATTTTTCTGTTCCTAAAACTCTTAGTTTTTCCTGATAATCTGTATTTACCAATGTATTTTGAGCACTTATGAATGCATGGACACATTTGTACATAATGTTTACAGTGAAAAAGTACACAGACTGCTTCTTCCTCCCCCAGAATGTTTTCATACTGAGTTTATCACCATGTATATATTTTGTGCGTTAGTGCAGCATCAGCACATGGTGTTTGAAGAGACCTGTAGAAAATATGGAAAAGCACATTCTGGTTCTCTTAGGCAAGGTCGGTATCTGTCAACAGACGGAAAGACAGACTTTCTTAATTGATCCCTGAGGGGAATTTCGCTTTAAGCCAACACAGGCAGTTTTTAATCTCAGAAGCTTCTGTCCTGACAGACAATTTACTGAAGTGATGTTCACTGCTTAAGTCCGTCTCTAAACGTCCATCACACTAAATGACCATGTCAGAGACAGACAAACCGTAAGCAGCTCAGGAGAGATTGTGAGTTGATGATCCAGGAGTCTCCACTGAGGCCTGCAAATGCGTTTCTTTACCCAGTAGAGCTTGCTACAACAGCATTGTTGTGTTAATGTAACTGTAACGACTCTGTTTTACTCTGTAAATGAGGATTTGTGTACTGCACAACCTAGTTGTCTTCTTTACTTTACTCACAATATGAAACATTTTCACCTCAATGCCACTGTGGGTGCTATGTAGTTGCTGGGGTTTTATGAGTGATTGATGGGCAGTTGATGGTTGCTGGGCGGTTGCTGGGGTGTTATGAGTGGTTGATGGGCAGTTGATGGTTGCTGGGCGGTTGCTGGGGTGTTATGAGTGGTTGATGGTTGCTGGGCGGTTGCTGGGGTGTTATGAGTGGTTTGATGGGCAGATCTTGACCTCGTCACCTTGACTCCACCGGGGGACCCCTGGAGTGGACCACTTACACTTGACTTTGGCTGCAGTTGGAACAAACTATGATTGCTGGCCGGAGGGGAACTGGCCCCCCGTGAGCCTTTTTTTCTCCATTCTTCACCGATGAGTGGTTGATTGGCAGTTGATGGTTGCTTAGTTGGGGACACTTCATTTGTTATGACTTGTGCACAGATATTATTTTGATGGGCAAGTTACTAAATTCAATAATGGTTGCTGATAATTGGGGTTAAATCCTGTCATTTTACATTATGACACAATTTGTGATTGATGGGCAGTGCTTTGTTACAATTTGGTTGCTGGGGTGTTATGAGTGACTTGACTTGATGGGCAGTTGATGGTTGCTGGGCGGTTGCTGGGGTGTTATGAGTGGTTGATGGGCAGTTGATGGTTGCTGGGGTGTTATGAGTGGTTGATGGGCAGTTGATGGTTGCTGGGCGGTTGCTGGGGTGTTATGAGTGGTTGATGGGCAGTTGATGGTTGCTGGGCGGTTGCTGGGGTGTTATGAGTGGTTGATGGTTGCTGGGCGGTTGCTGGGGTGTTATAACTGGTTGCTATGATCGCAATCTCAATTCAAACACCCACGCGATCTCATTTCTAAATGACCGATTCGCTGTGTCTATTAAATCTTTGAAAAAAGTCATACTTAACATTGAAATCTGCGTCTGTGCTGCCGCTGACACAGAGAGAGCAGTTAACGTGTAAAGGAGCAGCTTTACAAACATTTCTGTCTTACAATCTTTCATATTATCACAGAAATACTGGGGTGAAAGTTTATAGTTCGGATATAAGCGTTGGTGTATATGGTAGCGATCAACCTTTTGAAAGTAATTGGTGCTTCAAATAACGTTTGTGCCGATTACATAGTTTGTAATACAATTGACCGTTGTATTTGTCATTGAATTATTCATTCAAAACATAGGTTCAGAAACGCCATTCATCCAGTATGTGAATCATTGAGTCATTGAATCATTCATTTAAACCGATTTTTCACAATTTTAATTATGAATTAAAAATTGGTTTATTAAATATATGTAGATATACCATATACTTATTTTTTTTATATTTAATGCAAATTAATTAAGCACTTTTAAATAGACTGCAGCAATTCATATTTTGTCTCAGCCTCTAGTATATGACACAATAAGTTTATTTTGTCCTTGACCGTCCAATACTCTTTCCTGAAGCTAGTAGCCGGTGGATGCTGGGGTGTTATGAGTGGTTGCTAGGCAGTTGCTGAGTGGTTTCTGGGGTATTGGTTACTGGTCTGGATGGTTGCTTACTCAGGGCTCTAGAGTGCGACCAATTTAGTCGCACGTGCGACCTAATTTCTCAAGGGTGCGACTAAAAAAAAACTTTGGTCGCACTGGTGCGCCCAGCCATTCGCGAAAAAAAAAAAAGTCTCCGCGACTCAGAAAGTCTCTCTGCTGTTCGACAACAGACACGTTAGTCTCATATCGTGGTCTAAACCAATCAGAGATAGTGAAGGGCGGACCCCCCCCCCTCTGATTGGCTGTGGTTCAGATATTCCTGTATGTGTGTGTGTGCGTTTGAAGATGCGTGTGCTGCTGCTGTCAGACAGAGAGAGAGGTGAGTAGTAGAGATGCTCGCAGCTCTTTCTCTGAATCTGCTCTGTTCAGTGAACGTCTGACAGTCTCTCCAGGATTCTGCGATCGCTGAATATATCGCAAAATCAAGCAAACTCCGCTATTTTCCAAATTGCCGCAGATTTTGCGCTTAGACGCGTCTTGTGATGTCATCGCAATGCGCATTCAGTCAAAGAAAGGTTGTTTCTCAGTTCCAAAAATGGAATGAACAGCTTTGCGTTCTCATCATGCCCGATTTACAAGAGCTACATCGGACAAACGAACCGAAAGCGGAACAAATCCGCGCTACTCGTTTGGGCTACAGACCGTTTATCTGCTCGGACCGGAGCCGCGGGCTGCTCTCGATCACGCGACACCGTTATACACAGCGCTGGGAGATACAGTGAAGAAAGCAGACTCAATAACATCTCTGTCAAATCTTGTGAGAAGCATTCAAATTCGGCACAGAATTATGTTAAAACTACAGACATCAGAACAAACGCCACTGATGTGGAAACCAGGATAAACATTGTTCAATAAACACATCTTTCTCCACCATTCACCATGGATTTAATATAACTAACGTTACAGGAATAACTTGTGGCAGAAATGGTCTAATGTCTTAAAGTGTTTTTAAATGCTTCACACAACTTTTCCCAGCACTTCAAACTTTTTTTAAAAGTTATATAATGTGATTAATAGGTTGCCCCAATTACACTTATTTAAAAATAAAAAATACATTAAATTACTATTATCAGCCATTTCCACTTTTAAATAGACTGCATCTCAACTACCCAGCAGCAATCTTCATATGCATTTAATAAATCTTATTTGATATTTCAGCCTCTAGTATCTTGAATGTACACAGAATAAGTCATAACAATATTATGAAGGATTTTTTAATAGGTTTAAGGGGAGGGTTTGAGAAGCACTGCAGTAGAGCATCCCTTCATTCACACACAGTGGAAGATCTGATATGAATCAGTGTAGAGGGGCCAAGTCTGGAAGATGTTGATGCTAGAGAGAGTGTGGCCAGCTGGTTTAGCCAAGGCCAGAGATCAAGAAGGACAAACTACAGGAGATGGCCATCCGAGGGGAATGTGACTGCAATGGAGGATAGTCCATAAGACATTGAGCCATGAGATGTTCAGTTTGACACCCTTCAAACACTTAATTTAGATTTTATTTATCTTGAGATGTTTTTAAGTTTAAATATTAGCTCAGTGAAGCACTTTAAGCACCATCACTTTTTCTGTAAGTTACCTTTCTTGTAGAATTGTGCTTCAAATAAAGAACTTTATGTTGACCAGATTGTTAGTTAATTGTTTACTAGGCAGTTGCCGAGTGGTTTATGAAAATTTGGGGCACCTACTTTTGGTTACTGGTGCACCTAAGAAAAAAAGTTAGGCGCACCAGTGCACCCATGCAAAAAGTTAGTTAGAGCTTACTGGTCCAAATCAAAACAGACTTCGTAATATACAGTACTCAACCGCAATAGCTTTTCCTCCAGATTTATGTTTGCTCTTCTTCACTATTTATTTGTTGGCAGGTTTTCTGAAGCCTAAATAATTGATTTGGTTTATTTGTCAGCATATGGTGAATATCAGGGCCAGGGGTCAGTTCTTTTAAAACACAACATGACTCTGCATTCATAATGCTTTATACTTCTGTAATGTGATGTATTTTTCAGCACTTTTAATCTGAATGACTCTGACGTGCCGATGCTCTTAATGTTACCGTGAGAAGTGTGTCATCCTGATGTTACTGGCTTCTGGTGTCTGGTTTTGTTGACCGTGTCGGCCCCTCATCCACCCCCAAACTGTTGGAGGTCATGCCGTGTGTTGAATTGAAACTTGAAACAAGACACGGCAGGCGCGTGAAGCATTCGCCGCTAAACCCTTCTGGACGATTAGTACTGTCCATGTATAAAGACACACATTAAATCATATCACGTGTATAAACTCAAGAGGGAGGTGTGGTTTTGCACACACTGTTCCGACGTTAATCCTACTAGGAATGAAGCTCCTTTGTTTTGTATTTTTATGGTTTTGCTGATATACTCAGCTAGTGACGTCAAAAGCTCTTTGATTGAAGTGGTGATAACTTTCATGCATTGATGACTTCTAGGATTCTTCGTTCACACAGACTATAGTATGTACTGTCTGAGCCGTCCTGTAACTCAGTTTTAATGCGCTCTGTTAATAATGCTGTAGGCAGGAGTTGTCATTGATTCACTAAGATCGTCCTTGGCCGTACAATACTCTGTCCTGAAGCTAATAGCTAATCCTTAACTCCTCATATGTGTTGAGTGGAAACTTCATCATGCACGTTTGATGTTGAATACGACCTTTAGAGGGATTGTGTCATTAAAACAGGTTTTCCTTGATCGTGTGCAGGGATTATAGTTAACTAACACTACAAGCATAAAAACATGTTCTCACTTTAAATATAATAAAATAAATGTTAAAATGACATTTAAACTGAAACTCATAAACTTATTTTATTTCAGCTAAATTAAAATGAAAGTGCAGACTCGTAAAACTGGCATTTTTCATTATCAAATATATGTATTAATATTATTGTTTAATTGTGATTTTTAGTACTTTTATTATTTATGGCTGAAGTTTTCTACTGTAGATTTATGATTACATGCATATATTATAATTATAACTATTTGATTATAAATATAATATTATTCATTTATTTATTATTTATTCATTTTTCTCACAGTAGCTGAGCCTGATACTGTCTCTGTACATGTAATTAACATAGATGTAATTAACACAATTTAATAATAGTTGATTATGTACTGTTTAAAAAAATATTTAGAATTTAAAAAAATGAAAAAAAATATTATTATTACTATTATACTATCATTTATTTATTTATATATATATATATATATATATATATATATATATATATTTATTTATATATATATTTTTTTTTATTGACACAAGGAGAAGCTTATACTTCTGGTAATTATCCAAGCAGAAGCGTTTGTCATCATCTGATAGTCTCGTAATCGATAAGTGGACATTAGGAAAATATAAACTAAAATGCTAGATGTGACTCAGAAATGTTTTGAGAGCATCCACTGATCGAGAATAGCCCCTGGAGAAGTGTACATGCCATATCGTTTCACTGTCCAGCTCGTTGAATACCGTACACATGTACTTCCCGCGGCTCAGGGCGCTTTGGAAATGCCCTGGCGTGTCGCCCGCGGTCTGTGACCACTGGCCGCCCTCTCTCGGTCTCTGTCTCTGTCTCAGGCCGAGACGGGTGTGCAGGGAACAGCGTGTCCTAGCTAGGGCGATGCAGCGTGTTCAGTGGCTTGTCATCACGGGACGAGTAGGTGCTGAACATGGAGCGGCACGCATTCAGCAAGCTCGCATTACATACAGGACCTTTGATTATTTGCACAAGGCTTACATAATCATGCAGCGGCAAAGTGTTTATTCTGCTGCAGCTGATTGGTTGGCTGATGATTTTTTTTGGGATGCATGGAGGCAACTGGTGTTCAAGCACTCTGTAGTAGGCTATATGAGTATAAATAGAACAGCACCAATGTCCAATTATAGAAAAATATGTACTTTTTTAACTGAAGTGCTGCACAATGTGGTTGCACACTTTTTAAAGAAAGCACAGTATGCACGGGACATTAAATTGTAGTTATTAAAAAAGTAAGTTAAATTAAGTGAAATCATTAAACTGATACAATTGAATAATTTATGAAAAGTGTTTTTAAAAGTTTTACAGGGCCCAAAGAAACTCATTACATTTTTTCAAATCCATTCTGTTCTACATTTTCATTTTCCTAAATTCCTTTAATGGTTTAACTATAAAGCGTGTGAAATAATTTACATAATAAAATATAACAATTAACTAAAAGTGTAAAAATATTACATTTTAGGGCCCTGAAAATCGTTTTATTTTTCCCCCAAATTGAATTATATGTTTACCAAATTCTGTGTTTTTACCTTTCTTTTTTTATGGATTCAGTTTTAATAGATTTTATTAAATTTGCATAATCAAAAAACATGTCTAAACTATTTAATTAATTAAACTTTAACAATTAAAAAATGTAAAAGGAAACAATTTAAAAACAAACTGTTTTACAATACGAACAGTTTTATTTTTCCATAATTAGTTTTGTTGTCTGTTTAAATTTTCTGAATTTATGATTTAAAACAAATGTATTATCAAAAATGATGATACTTTTGATCAATTAATGCAAAAAATGTACCAACTGTGAATTTCTGCATTATACAGTAAAATAGGTTTCATGATTCTGTCCACGTTTTGCCCTTTGCCTCGTCTGAGTTGATATGAGTTTGGTATATTTGTAACATGTCTGACCTCATTGTAGATCGAGGACCTTGAATGTCTCTGACTGAGAGTGCCGTGTCCCTCTTTGACCCCTGAGCACAAAGATCTGCTGTATTTGTCCTCCTTCTCCTCTGGCTCCGTGTTGTTCCCTCTTTCTTGCTTCACTCTTCAGTGACATTGAATGAAGGAGTTTCTGTCTGTCTGTTTCTGTCTTCGTCAGTGTCACATTCGATCGTGTCAGTCAAATATGATTGTTGCTTCCAGATCCTTCAGTCTCAGAGCGTAAATCTCTGTATTTAGATGCAAAAACTACCATTTATTCTTGGACCTTTACTATAGTAGAAGACAATTGACTTTCAGTATCAACTTCATCTCAGATGTTTCTTAAAATTCCTCAGGAGAGATCAAAACAGACCCAAACGAGTCACTAGTTTCATGTCTAGAGCTGTAAAATGAATATCTAGAGCAGCTCAGATCTTTTGATGAGAAATGTTTGGGTTCATATCTCTGACACGATTAAAGACTTTTGTATCTTGAGCAACGTTGAGATCTCTTCAGTATACAGAAAAGTCAGTTTATTTCACCTACATACTTGTACTGAATCTTTTGATTGAGATGTAGTTTGATTATTAAATATTCTAAGTAGGGCTGTCAAATTGGCTGAAAAACTAAATTAGAATTTTGTATAAAAATATTATCAATATTCGAATTTAAAAGGCATAATTTCTGTTAGGGGGAAAAAGCTTTTGGCTTCTCTCCTGAGGCCACAATATAAAAATATTACCGTACTAATGCACGTCTTCAATAGAAAAACAAAACACAACTATTTTTGAAAAAGTGCATAATGTTTAAAATAATCTTAAAAACCATATACTGTTAATTATGTTGCTTAAGCAATTAGAAACAAAAAGCATCATGTATGTATGTATGTTATCACAAAGATACTTTTTTCATTTAAAAACATGAGAGGCAGTGGGATGCAGAAAAACCGCCATAAAGTCTCAAGACATGTTTATTAAACGTTTAACTTGCATTCATTTTACATGGCTTTCTAGACCTGCGTCTCTCTTGTGTGAGACGCGAGAGAAGCGTTGATAGATGTCCCTCTATAAAATGCTATAAATATGCGTTCTGTGTGAACGGCTTGGGTTCAGTTTTGAGGTAAACAGCATCTTCTCCGCATTGATGTTCTCTTTTTCTGCAATATTTTGAATGAGCAGCGCCGCATCGAGTGGGTTCAACTGGACAGGCTAAAATAACGACATGCTTCGTCATCGCATCATTGTGTGCCACTGATAAGGCAGCCTGACGCACATCTGAAATATGTCTCTAATGTAACGTTTTTGCATGCGTATGTGGATTTTTATTTTAAATTCGACGAATATTCGAAATTCGAAAATTCAATTTTTTTTTTTTGACAGCCCTAATTCTAAGTATACTTGGCTTATACTGACAAGTATACTAAAAGTCTAAGTATTTTTGTCCTTTACTTGTACTTAATCTTTTGATTGAGATATACTTAAGCAAATTATTAAGTGTTCTAAGTATACTTAGTTTATACTTACAAGTATACAGAAAAATCTAAGTGTATTTGACCTAGATACGTGTATTGAATCTTTGATGTATACTAGTAGTATTAAGTATGCTTGGTTTATAAGAACAAGTATAAAGACAGATCTAAGTATATTTTTTCTATACTAAATCTTTTAATCGAGATATACTTTTATTAAGTATTATAAGTGGTTTATACTGACAAGTATAAATAAAAATCTTAGTATATTTGGCTGTTACGTGTACTTTTGACATCAAGATACACTAAGTGTTATTAGGTACTCTCCTAAGTAATACTTGGTTACTACTGACAAGTATAAAAAAGTTTACTTAAGAAAAGTATTAATTATTCTAAGTATACATGTTTATACTGACAAATACGGAAAAGTCTAAGTATATTTGACCTGTACTTGCACTTAATATTTTAGATCATGATACACTAGTATAATTAGGTAATGTAAGGATAATTGGTGATGAATACTGACAAGTATAAAGAAAAGTTTGAGTAAAGTTGGCCTATACTTGTACATAATCTTTTGATTGAGATATACTCAAGTATAGAGAAAAGTCTAAGTATAGGCGTATTTGTACTCTTTTGATTGAGATGCACTTACTGCAATGTAATTATGTTTATTATTTTAATAAGTGCCTATGAAATACTTTACCCAAATATTGTCGTCTTTGAGTTAGTACTCCAGCATATGTTTAACATGCGTTCTTATGAACTTACATCTTCAAGCTCATAGTAACAGTTCACTTGTGTTATAGAAACCATCACTGCTTTGCTGTTTTGTTTGTGTGTCATTTATAAACTCGCTCTGAAGTCATGTGATCTAGTAACCTTCAGATGAACTCTTTACACTTCATTGTGTCATGAGTCTCAATACACCTGTAGTGACATCTGAGTAAAAGCTTTACTACACCTCGTAGATATTAACTAAGTGTCCGCAAAAGTGTTCGCTCGCAGCTCCTGCAGCCTTGTTTTGCTCACCGATTGTGTCACAAAGACGCAACACAGACGTTTAGATAAGGCTATTTTGACCATATTTACTGCTGATAAAAAAAATATTGCTATGACTGGCAGACAACACAGATTTTAGCAGTGTTACGAACCAGTGCTGAAACAGGGGGTTTCATGACCCAATAATGGCCAATGTGCCAATGACCATATGCAACATGTACAGTAGCTGTATATACAATAAAGATGTTAATATCTCCATGTGGCTGCTCTCCTCTGCTTCACAGGCCGATGTGTGATTGGCGCCCTGCCGCTGTCCTCCAGCATGGTAGACATGGAGAAGCACTACAGCCCCCCGTCGCCGCTGGACAGTGCTCTGTGCCGGGACTTCATCGGGGGAATGGAAGACCTTCAGGACATCTCTCAGTCCATCGATGAGGACGCTCTCAGCTGCTTCGAGGTGACCGAGAACCAGTCTTCAGGTCTGGGCTCCGGGTCGGAGAGCTCCACTGCGTTAGGTACACAAACACTGCCACTCAAATACATGCACCTTTCCTCTGCGCATTATGAGAATTAATAACCCGAGACACCGGTTCCACGAAATTCAAAGCATACATTGCATACTGTAGTTTGCATTTTTCAGTATAAAGCCAATAACGTAGTCCACAGACGTTAGCAAGACGCAGCTGGGAATGCTTTGCTGGCATGTTGTAAGCTTTGTAATTTAGATTTATGCTTATGAAGAAAAGAAACAATTTGCCAATAGGATAAAAAGAGAAAATGTATGCAAGAAATATCCAAAATAAATTGTTACTAAAGTGTTACTTTTTAGTGTTACTAAAAAACATTAATAATAATTAATTATTACTAGAATAATAATAATAATAATTATTATTATTATTATTATTACAATTAAAATATATTATGTTATATATTATATATTAATATATATGATATTTTCATATATTACCAGAGTATTTACTGTACCTAATAACTAATATGCAGATGTTTTGTTAAAAAAAATTAGTACATTAGTACATCAATCAAATTAATACGTACAATAATAATAAATTATTATTTATATATATATTTAATTTATTTATTTATTTATTTAAACTTCATTATTGTTATTATTATTATCAAAATATAATCAATATTCAATTATATAAAATATAATCGATGTTTTCATATTTTACCAGAATGTTTATCTGATAATTTTATTTAATTATTTTAATTATTTTATCTGATTTAATTTGATCAGTTTATTATAAAATTAAGAAAAGTTATTTTAGTGTTGTTTATGTCTCAAAATGTATCGTATATGATGGATGTTGATATATGAATGCTGATTAAAATCATTTTTAATTTGATAATAAAAAAAATAGCATTCATGTAATTACATAGAAAATGTTGTGGACAATTAAATAGTATGCAGCATAATAATTTCATATGTAGTTCCTGTCAGGCAGGAAATGTAAGTTTTTCAGCGCAGATTCACATGATCACACTTGATTTACGGGTCACTTGACATGTTTGACCCTTTTCCATCGGTCATCAGTGGCTTGTGGTTCTGGAATATCTGACCTAGATGTTACTTCTAGAAGCTCAATTGAATCCATATTAATTCTGTTAACAAACGTTATATTCCTAAATGTGATTAGTGTAATAATCTCAACCTGCTGTTTCACCTTATAATCAGTCATAACCATGCTGAATAATAAGATATCAGGCAGTCAGAGACAGAAGGAGTGTTGAGGTTAAAATACTTGAGAAACGAGGAAGTGACATCATGGAAGGTTTCTCAGCAGTGGATTGGAAGTGAACGTAAACAGGTTTCTAAAGACGCTTAGGCTTAATCATTTGGAAGACTTTGAAGTATTTTATTAAGTATTAGAAGACTTCAAAGTAACTCCACGCCAAAGAATGTCTGGTATTACTCTTCAAAACTTGTAATATTTTGAAATATATACATATCTGTATGTATGCATGCACGTTGCAGATGTTCATGTATGTATGTGTAGATAGATGGATGGAATGGAAAAATAGTTGTTAATGTTTTTGCGATTTTTGTTAATTTTTTAATTTTGTAAAAAAAATTTTTAGCATCCTTTAAACAAAACCCGTTTAATTGAGAATCAAAACAAAAAATGGCTATATAATGTTTTTCTAAATTTAGTTTTAATTGAGTTCTAGATATTTTAATAATCATTAGACTTCATTAGTTTAAATGTTTAAGTGTATTACATTTTTTTTTTTTATTAATGGCATCAAAATGAGATGTTTTTATATATATTAGATTGTTTATGATGGAATTTATTTATGATATATTTATAACTAATATGCATAACTGATGTTTTAAAATAGTTGTTTTTAAATTTGATGTTTTATTTTAATGAATCACAATACAATTAAAATGTAGTATGTACAATATTATTATTATTATTATAACACTATAACAATAATAATTATTTTTTAGATTTTTTATTCAAATTATGTACTATATATTTTTAATAATCATTCGACCTTTCAGTTAAACATGAGATTTATTTATTTATTTAAAGTCAATGAGAGTGAAGTGTTTCCTTATATTATCAGATTATTTATGATGCATTTGTGATTTATGATATATATTTATGAAAACTAATATGCAGAACTGATGTTTTAATGTTGTTTTATTTTAAATAACATGAAACTGTTAGTTTGGTTTTGTTTTGTTAAATAAATTATAACTTAATATGTGCAAGTTTGGTTTTGTTTTGTTAAGTTTGGTTTTGTTTTGTTAAGTTTGGTTTTGTTTTGTTAATGATAGTTGAAGGATCATTGTTATTATTATTTACGTTCTGTTGTTTTGGTTTTGTTTTTTGAAGGACGTTCTGTTAGTTTGGTTTTGTTTTGTTACGTTCAAGTTTGGTTTTGTTTTGTTAACGTTCTGTTAGTTTGGTTTTGTTTTGTTGAAGGAAAGTTTGGTTTTGTTTTGTTAACGTTCAAATATTATGTTAGTTTGGTTTTGTTTTGTTGAAGGACGTTCTGTTAGTTTGGTTTTGTTTTGTTGAAGGACGTTCTGTTAGTTTGGTTTTGTTTTGTTGAAGGACGTTCTGTTAGTTTGGTTTTGTTTCGTTGAAGGAGTTCTGTTAGTTTGGTTTTGTTTTGTTGAAGGACGTTCTGTTAGTTGTTTTGTTTTGTTAGGAGGTCGTTCTGTTAGTTTGGTTTTGTTTTGTTGAAGGACGTTCTGTTAGTTTGGTTTTGTTTTGTTGAAGGTCGTTCTGTTAGTTTGGTTTTGTTTTGTTGAAGGACGTTCTGTTAGTTTTGTTTTGTTTTGTTGAAGGACGTTCTGTTAGTTTGGTTTTGTTTTGTTGAAGGACGTTCTGTTAGTTTGGTTTTGTTTTGTTGAAGGACGTTCTGTTAGTTTGGTTTTGTTTTGTTGAAGGACGTTCTGTTAGTTTGGTTTTGTTTTGTTGAAGGACGTTCTGTTAGTTTGGTTTTGTTTTGTTGAAGGACGTTCTGTTAGTTTGGTTTTGTTTTGTTGAAGGACGTTCTGTTAGTTTGGTTTTGTTTTGTTGAAGGTCGTTCTGTTAGTTTGGTTTTGTTTTGTTGAAGGACGTTCTGTTAGTTTGGTTTTGTTTTGTTGAAGGACGTTCTGTTAGTTTTGTTTTGTTTTGGACGTTCTGTTAGTTTGTTCTGTTAGTTTGGTTTTGTTTTGTTGAAGGACGTTCTGTTAGTTTGGTTTTGTTTTGTTGAAGGACGTTCTGTTAGTTTGGTTTTGTTTTGTTGAAGGACGTTCTGTTAGTTTGGTTTTGTTTTGTTGAAGGACGTTCTGTTAGTTTGGTTTTGTTTTGTTGATTCTGTTAGTTTGGTTTTGTTTTGGAGGTCGTTCTGTTAGTTTGGTTTTGTTTTGTTGAGGTCGTTCTGTTAGTTTGGTTTTGGTTCGTTCTGTTAGTTTGGTTTTGTTTTGTTGAAGGAGGTCGTTCTGTTAGTTTGGTTTTGTTTTGTTGAAGGACGTTCTGTTAGTTTGGTTTTGTTTTGTTGAAGGACGTTCTGTTAGTTTGGTTTTGTTTTGTTGAAGGACGTTCTGTTAGTTTGGTTTTGTTTTGTTGAAGGACGTTCTGTTAGTTTGGTTTTGTTTTGTTGAAGGACGTTCTGTTAGTTTGGTTTTGTTTTGTTGAAGGTCGTTCTGTTTGTTTGGTTTTGTTGAAGGTCGTTCTGTTAGTTTGGTTTTGTTTTGTTGAAGGACGTTCTGTTAGTTTGGTTTTGTTTTGTTGAAGGACGTTCTGTTAGTTTGGTTTTGTTTTGTTGAAGGACGTTCTGTTAGTTTGGTTTTGTTTTGTTGAAGGACGTTCTGTTAGTTTGGTTTTGTTTTGTTGAAGGACGTTCTGTTAGTTTGGTTTTGTTTTGTTGAAGGACGTTCTGTTAGTTTGGTTTTGTTTTGTTGAAGGACGTTCTGTTAGTTTGGTTTTGTTTTGTTGAAGGACGTTCTGTTAGTTTGGTTTTGTTTTGTTGAAGTTTGGTTTTGTTTTGTTGAAGGACGTTCTGTTAGTTTGGTTTTGTTTTGTTGAAGTTTGGTTTTGTTTTGGACGTTCTGTTAGTTTGGTTTTGTTTTGTTGAAGGACGTTCTGTTAGTTTGGTTTTGTTTTGTTGAAGGACGTTCTGTTAGTTTGGTTTTGTTTTGTTGAAGTTTGGTTTTGTTTTGGACGTTCTGTTAGTTTGGTTTTGTTTTGTTGAAGGTCGTTCTGTTAGTTTGGTTTTGTTTTGTTGAAGGTCGTTCTGTTAGTTTGGTTTTGTTTTGTTGAAGGACGTTCTGTTAGTTTGGTTTTGTTTTGTTGAAGGACGTTCTGTTAGTTTGGTTTTGTTTTGTTGAAGGACGTTCTGTTAGTTTGGTTTTGTTTTGTTGAAGGACGTTCTGTTGTTTTGGTTTTGTTTTGTTGAAGGACGTTCTGTTTGTTTGGTTTTGTTTTGTTGAAGGTCGTTCTGTTTGTTTGGTTTTGTTTTGTTGAAGGTCGTTCTGTTAGTTTGGTTTGGTTTTGTTGAAGGTCGTTCTGTTTGTTTGGTTTTGTTTTGTTGAAGGTCGTTCTGTTAGTTTGGTTTTGTTTTGTTGAAGGACGTTCTGTTTGTTTGGTTTTGTTTTGTTGAAGGACGTTCTGTTTTGTTTTGTTGAAGGACGTTCTGTTAGTTTGGTTTTGTTTTGTTGAAGGACGTTCTGTTTGTTTGGTTTTGTTTTGTTGAAGTTTGGTTTTGTTTTGTTGAAGGACGTTCTGTTAGTTTGGTTTTGTTTTGTTGAAGGACGTTCTGTTAGTTTGGTTTTGTTTTGTTGAAGGACGTTCTGTTGTTTTGGTTTTGTTTTGTTGAAGGACGTTCTGTTAGTTTGGTTTTGTTTTGTTGAAGGACGTTCTGTTTGTTTGGTTTTGTTTTGTTGAAGGTCGTTCTGTTTGTTTGGTTTTGTTTGGTTTTGTTTTGTTGAGGTCGTTCTGTTAGTTTGGTTTTGTTTTGTTGAGGTCGTTCTGTTAGTTTGGTTTTGTTTTGTTGAAGGACGTTCTGTTAGTTTGGTTTTGTTTTGTTGAAGGACGTTCTGTTGTTTTGGTTTTGTTTTGTTGAAGGACGTTCTGTTAGTTTGGTTTTGTTTTGTTGAAGGTCGTTCTGTTAGTTTGGTTTTGTTTTGTTGACGTTCTGTTAGTTTGGTTTTGTTTTGGAGGTCGTTCTGTTAGTTTGGTTTTGTTTTGTTGAAGGACGTTCTGTTTGTTTGGTTTTGTTTTGTTGAAGGACGTTCTGTTAGTTTGGTTTTGTTTTGTTGAAGGTCGTTCTGTTAGTTTGGTTTTGTTTTGTTGAAGGACGTTCTGTTTGTTTGGTTTTGTTTTGTTAGGTCGTTCTGTTTGTTTGGTTTTGTTTTGTTGAAGTTTGGTTTTGGTGAAGGACGTTCTGTTTGTTTGGTTTTGTTAGTTTGGTTTTGTTTTGTTGAAGGACGTTCTGTTAGTTTGGTTTTGTTTTGTTGAAGTTTGGTTTTGTTTTGGAGGTCGTTCTGTTAGTTTGGTTTTGTTTTGTTTTTGAAGGTGAAGGACGTTCTGTTAGTTTGGTTTTGTTTTGTTGAAGGAAGGTCGTTCTGTTAGTTTGGTTTTGTTTTGTTGAAGGACGTTCTGTTAGTTTGGTTTTGTTTTGTTGAAGGACGTTCTGTTAGTTTGGTTTTGTTTTGTTGAAGGACGTTCTGTTAGTTTGGTTTTGTTTTGTTGAAGGTCGTTCTGTTAGTTTGGTTTTGTTTTGTTGAAGGAGGTCGTTCTGTTAGTTTGGTTTTGTTTTGTTGAGGTCGTTCTGTTAGTTTGGTTTTGTTTTGTTGAAGGACGTTCTGTTAGTTTGGTTTTGTTTTGTTGAAGGACGTTCTGTTAGTTTGGTTTTGTTTTGTTGAAGTTTGGTTTTGTTTTGGACGTTCTGTTAGTTTGGTTTTGTTTTGTTGAAGGACGTTCTGTTAGTTTGGTTTTGTTTTGTTGACGTTCTGTTAGTTTTGTTTTGTTTTGGACGTTCTGTTAGTTTGGTTTTGTTTTGTTGAAGGACGTTCTGTTAGTTTGGTTTTGTTTTGTTGAAGGACGTTCTGTTAGTTTGGTTTTGTTTTGTTGAAGGACGTTCTGTTAGTTTGGTTTTGTTTTGTTGAAGGACGTTCTGTTAGTTTGGTTTTGTTTTGTTGAAGGTCGTTCTGTTAGTTTGGTTTTGTTTTGTTGAAGGTCATTCTGTTAGTTTGGTTTTGTTTTGTTGACGTTCTGTTAGTTTGGTTTTGTTTTGTTGAAGGACGTTCTGTTAGTTTGGTTTTGTTTTGTTGTTCTTTAGTTTGGTTTTGTTTTGTTGAAGGACGTTCTGTTAGTTTGGTTTTGTTTTGTTGAAGGACGTTCTGTTAGTTTGGTTTTGTTGTTCTTTAGTTTGGTTTTGTTTTGTTGAAGGACGTTCTGTTAGTTTGGTTTTGTTTTGTTGAAGGACGTTCTTTAGTTTGGTTTTGTTTTGTTGAAGGACGTTCTGTTAGTTTGGTTTTGTTTTGTTGAAAGACGTTCTGTTAGTTTGGTTTTGTTTTGTTGAAAGACGTTCTGTTAGTTTGGTTTTGTTTTGTTGAAGGACGTTCTGTTTTTGGTTTTGTTTTGTTGTTCTGTTAGTTTGGTTTTGTTTTGTTGACGTTCTGTTAGTTTGGTTTGTTTTGTTGAAGGACGTTCTGTTAGTTTGGTTTTGTTTTGTTGAAGGACGTTCTGTTAGTTTGGTTTTGTTTTGTTGAAGGACGTTCTGTTAGTTTGGTTTTGTTTTGTTGAAGGTCGTTCTGTTAGTTTGGTTTTGTTTTGTTGAAGGACGTTCTGTTAGTTTGGTTTTGTTTTGTTGAAGGACGTTCTGTTTGTTTGGTTTTGTTTTGTTGAAGGACGTTCTGTTAGTTTGGTTTTGTTTTGTTGAAGGACGTTCTGTTAGTTTGGTTTTGTTTTGTTGACGTTCTGTTAGTTTGGTTTTGTTTTGTTGAAGGACGTTCTGTTAGTTTGGTTTTGTTTTGTTGTTCTGTTAGTTTGGTTTTGTTTTGTTGAAGGACGTTCTGTTAGTTTGGTTTTGTTTTGTTGAAGGACGTTCTGTTAGTTTGGTTTTGTTTTGTTGAAGGACGTTCTGTTAGTTTGGTTTTGTTTTGTTGAAGGACGTTCTGTGTTAGTTTGGTTTTGTTTTGTTGAAGGACGTTCTGTTAGTTTGGTTTTGTTTTGTTGTTCTGTTAGTTTGGTTTTGTTTTGTTGAAGGACGTTCTGTTAGTTTGGTTTTGTTTTGTTGAAGGACGTTCTGTTAGTTTGGTTTTGTTTTGTTGAAGGACGTTCGTTCTGTTAGTTTGGTTTTGTTTTGTTGAAGTTTGGTTTTGTTTTGGAGGTCGTTCTGTTAGTTTGGTTTTGTTTTGTTGAAGGAGGTCGTTCTGTTAGTTTGGTTTTGTTTTGTTGAAGGACGTTCTGTTAGTTTGGTTTTGTTTTGTTGAGGTCGTTCTGTTAGTTTGGTTTTGTTTTGTTGAAGGATGTTCTGTTAGTTTGGTTTTGTTTTGTTGAAGGACGTTCTGTTAGTTTGGTTTTGTTTTGTTGAATGACGTTCTGTTAGTTTGGTTTTGTTTTGTTGAAGGACGTTCTGTTAGTTTGGTTTTGTTTTGTTGAAGTTTGGTTTTGTTTTGGAGGTCGTTCTGTTAGTTTGGTTTTGTTTTGTTGAAGGACGTTCTGTTAGTTTGGTTTTGTTTTGTTGAAGGACGTTCTGTTAGTTTGGTTTTGTTTTGTTGAAGGTCGTTCTGTTAGTTTGGTTTTGTTTTGTTGAAGGTCGTTCTGTTAGTTTGGTTTTGTTTTGTTGAAGGACGTTCTGTTAGTTTGGTTTTGTTTTGTTGATGTTCTGTTAGTTTGGTTTTGTTTTGGACGTTCTGTTAGTTTGGTTTTGTTTTGTTGAAGGTCGTTCTGTTAGTTTGGTTTTGTTTTGTTGAAGTTTGGTTTTGTTTTGGACGTTCTGTTAGTTTGGTTTTGTTTTGTTGAAGTCGTTCTGTTAGTTTGGTTTTGTTTTGTTGAAGGTTCTGTTAGTTTGGTTTTGTTTTGTTGAAGGTTCTGTTAGTTTGGTTTTGTTTTGTTGAAGGACGTTCTGTTAGTTTGGTTTTGTTTTGTTGAAGGACGTTCTGTTAGTTTGGTTTTGTTTTGTTGAAGGTCGTTCTGTTAGTTTGGTTTTGTTTTGTTGAAGGACGTTCTGTTAGTTTGGTTTTGTTTTGTTGAAGGACGTTCTGTTAGTTTGGTTTTGTTTTGTTGAAGGTCGTTCTGTTAGTTTGGTTTTGTTTTGTTAGTTTGGTTTTGTTTTGTTGAAGGTCGTTCTGTTAGTTTGGTTTTGTTTTGTTGAAGGTCGTTCTGTTAGTTTGGTTTTGTTTTGTTGAAGGACGTTCTGTTAGTTTGGTTTTGTTTTGTTGAAGGACGTTCTGTTAGTTTGGTTTTGTTTTGTTGAAGTTTGGTTTTGTTTTGGACGTTCTGTTAGTTTGGTTTTGTTTTGTTGACGTTCTGTTAGTTTGGTTTTGTTTTGTTGAAGGACGTTCTGTTTGTTTGGTTTTGTTTTGTTAGTTTGGTTTTGTTTTGTTGAAGGTCGTTCTGTTAGTTTGGTTTTGTTTTGTTGAAGGACGTTCTGTTAGTTTGGTTTTGTTTTGTTGAAGGACGTTCTGTTAGTTTGGTTTTGTTTTGTTGAAGGACGTTTTGTTTGTTCTGTAGTTTGTTTTGTTGAAGTTTGGTTTTGTTTTGTTGAAGGACGTTCTGTTTGTTTGGTTTTGTTTTGTTGAAGGAGGTCGTTCTGTTTGTTTGGTTTTGTTTTGTTGACGTTCTGTTAGTTTTGTGAAGGACGTTCTGTTAGTTTGGTTTGGTTTTGTTAGGTCGTTCTGTTTGTTTGGTTTTGTTTTGTTGAACGTTCTGTTGTTTTGGTTTTGTTTTGTGAAGGACGTTCTGTTAGTTTGGTTTTGTTTTGTTGAAGGACGTTCTGTTTGTTTGGTTTTGTTTTGTTTGTTCTGTTTTGGTTTTGTTGAAGGTCGTTCTGTTAGTTTGGTTTTGTTTTGTTGAAGGACGTTCTGTTAGTTTGGTTTTGTTTTGTTGAAGGTCGTTCTGTTAGTTTGGTTTTGTTTTGTTGAAGGACGTTCTGTTAGTTTGGTTTTGTTTTGTTGACGTTCTGTTACGTTCTGTTGTTTTGGTTTTGTTTTGTTGAAGGACGTTCTGTTAGTTTGGTTTTGTTTTGTTGAAGGTGAAGGACGTTCTGTTAGTTTGGTTTTGTTTTGTTGAAGGACGTTCTGTTAGTTTGGTTTTGTTTTGTTGAAGGTCGTTCTGTTAGTTTGGTTTTGTTTAGTTGAAGGACGTTCTGTTTGTTTGGTTTTGTTTTGTTGAAGGACGTTCTGTTAGTTTGGTTTTGTTTTGTTGAAGGTCGTTCTGTTAGTTTGGTTTTGTTTTGTTGAAGGACGTTCTGTTTGTTTGGTTTTGTTTTGTTGAAGGTCGTTCTGTTTGTTTGGTTTTGTTGAAGGTCGTTCTGTTAGTTTGGTTTGTTTTGTTGAAGGACGTTCTGTTAGTTTGGTTTTGTTTTGTTGAAGGACGTTCTGTTTGTTTGGTTTTGTTTTGTTGAAGGTCGTTCTGTTTGTTTGGTTTTGTTGAAGGTCGTTCTGTTAGATTGGTTTGTTTAGTTGAAGGTCGTTCTGTTAGTTTGGTTTTGTTTTGTTGAAGGTCGTTCTGTTAGTTTGGTTTTGTTTTGTTGAAGGTCGTTCTGTTAGTTTGGTTTTGTTTTGTTGAAGGTCGTTCTGTTTGTTTGGTTTTGTTTTGTTGAAGGACGTTCTGTTAGTTTGGTTTTGTTTTGTTGAAGGACATTCTGTTAGTTTGGTTTTGTTTTGTTGAAGGTTCTGTTAGTTTGGTTTTGTTTTGTTGAAGGAGGTCGTTCTGTTAGTTTGGTTTTTTTGTTGACGTTCTGTTAGTTGAAGGTCGTTCTGTTAGTTTGGTTTTGTTTTGTTGAAGGACGTTCTGTTAGTTTGGTTTTGTTTTGTTGAAGGACGTTCGTTCTGTTAGTTTGGTTTTGTTTTGTTGAAGGACGTTCTGTTAGTTTGGTTTTGTTTTGTTGAAGTTTGGTTTTGGTTCTGTTAGTTTGGTTTTGTTTTGTTGAAGGTTCTGTTAGTTTGGTTTTGTTTGAAGGACGTTCTGTTAGTTTGTTTTTTTGTTGAAGGACGTTCTGTTAGTTTGGTTTTGTTTTGTTGAAGGACGTTCTGTTAGTTTGGTTTTGTTTTGTTGAAGGACGTTCTGTTAGTTTGGTTTTGTTTTGTTGAAGGATGTTCTGTTAGTTTGGTTTTGTTTTGTTGAAGGACGTTCTGTTAGTTTGGTTTTGTTTTGTTGAAGGTCGTTCTGTTAGTTTGGTTTTGTTTTGTTGAAGGACGTTCTGTTAGTTTGGTTTTGTTTTGTTGAATTCTGTTAGTTTGGTTTTGTTTTGTTAGTTTGGTTTTGTTTTGTTGAAGGACGTTCTGTTAGTTTGGTTTTGTTTTGTTGAAGGTCGTTCTGTTAGTTTGGTTTTGTTTTGTTGAAGGACGTTCTGTTAGTTTGGTTTTGTTTGCTGTCTTGTGCAGATGCGCTGACTCCCGCGTCCAGCCCGTCGTCAGGTGTGTACGGTGGCCTGGCGGGACAGGACGAGTTCACCTGCACCTCTCTGAACCTGGAGTGCCGCGTGTGTTCGGACCGTGCTTCAGGATACCACTACGGGGTTCACGCATGTGAGGGATGCAAGGTGAGAACCGGCTCTTTAAACGTACCCTATTATGGGTTATGAAAGGCTCATATTTTGGTTTTGGGAGTCCAAAAAAACTTTCATTGTCTTATAATATGCATTTATTTTTACCTTATTTGCTCAACGACTTCTAAACAATTCGCTCAACAGTTAATTTTTCCAAACCTCTCCTTTGCGTCACAATTAAATCATCACAATTAAAAGAACCAAAGACTTAAACTACTTCAGTCTGTGTGCACTGAATTCATTTAATACACGAGTTTCACAATTTGAGTTGAATTACTGAAATAAATGAACTTTTCCACGACATTATAATTAATTGAGATGCACCTGTGTATGTCTAGAAACGTTCAGCACTTAGAGATGTAATGCACTCTGTTTATTGCTGGTAAAATGCTTCTTTGTTCTTCTTTATTACTGACTATTTGCTTATAGCCTTCGTTTTAAAGCTGTATTTATAAAATGGCTTATATAAAAACAATAAAGGTCATATTTGTAATTATTCAAGAAAAGTGCTTAGAATGAAATAATTACATAACAATGGTTTAAATTAAATATTCAAATGTTTAGCCTATGTTTTGAAACTATATTTTGAAAATGATTACAAATTAATAATAATTACTGTAATTGTTTTTGCTAAAAAGTACTTATAATTTTTATAAATTATACATTTAATTAAATATTTGGCCTATATTTAGAAAATTACCTAAAACAATTACAGTAATTATTATACGTTTTTAATTATTTTATAAAGTACTTGTAATTAAATATGTACTAGAAACTTTCAGATACTAAAAGCGGCTTATAAAATACGACGCTCTTTGTTTATTGCTTGTGATATGGCTCTTTATTTCCCTTTATTATTTAATACGGCGCTCTGTTTATTGCTTGTAATATGGCTCTTTATTTTCCTTTATTATTTACTTTTTGCTTGTAGCCTATGTTTTGTAGCTGTATGTTGTAATCAAAACAATTACAGCAATAATGATTCATTTTTATTTTTTATTTTTAAAGTACCTATAATTAAATGGTAAGCAATTAAAAAAAAAAGTATAAATTAAATATTTTATTAAATATTTAGCCTATGTTTTGAAGCTGTTTAGAAAATTGCTAATTTAAAACAATTACAGTATTTATTATTAATCTGTAATTCTTTTTTAAAGTAATTAAATAAAATTGTATAAATCACATATTTAAAGTAGCTGAACAAATGCGTTCATTTAAATCAAGAATCCGTGACTCCAGAAACAGATCGAATCGTCAAGTGCCTAAAGATCCCCATTAATTAATATTAATGTAGAATTGAATTGATGTGCTTTACATCAAGCATATCTTTTTGAATCAGAGCTGTGAGGCTCTGTCCGTTTCATAATAGCTCAGTGGTCAGTCATGTTTGGGTCTGTCCTCGACTCGACCTCTCCTCCTCTTCCTCCATCTCCTCCGTATCTCCTCATCTAATCTCCCTGGACAAAATGGCTCAATGCGAGTGAAGCAAGAGCGATTAGTTTTACAGCCCCGTCCCTTCTTGCCAGCCTGCGCTTCAGCCTCTGCTCTGCTGGCAGACCGCTGGTCGTCTTCAAGCGCTTCGCCAGATTGTGCAAGACGCTCGATTTCATGCTTTGGATGCATCTCTGACCTCAGGAACAGGGAATAACGCTCTGATATCAAGCTGGAGCTCGTGGCTTCAAACGGCTTGGCTTTGAGCAGCAGTTCATCGTCAGTTTGAACATAAATGTGTTTTAATGTTTGGCAAGATGTCTTTGTCCACCAAGGCTGCATTCAATTGATCAAAAATACTGTAAAAAATACAGTGAAATTATGAAATATTATTCGAATTCATCTTCTATTTGAATGTTTTTAAATATATAATTAATATAATTTCTTCCTGAGATGCAAAGCTGAATTTTCAGCATCATTACTCCAGTCTTCAGTGTCTTGTGATCTTTCAGAAATTATTCTAATATACTGATTTGCTGCTCAATAAATATTTTTAATTATCATCAAAACCGTCAGAAAAGAGTTGTGCTGCTTCATATATTTTTTCAATACATTTTATTACCATGATGCATTTTATTTTTCAGGATTCTTTGAATTTCAAAAGAACAGCTATTTTTTTTTTAAATGTTATAACATTTTAAATGTCTTATTTAATATATAAATAATAGAATATAATATTAACATAACATAAATGTTGTTTATTTAATTCATCGTAAAATGTACATCACGTTTGTGGTGATGGGTTTTTGTCACATAGAAGGGAGACGGAGGTCACTTCGGGGAGGTCTCCATCATTTCGGCGATCTGCTCACTAATTGAATGCAGGTGCCCCGGTGACCCTATGTACCCTATGCACTCTGTACACCCCCCCCACTAGCGATGCTCCTGGGTCCAAGTACAAACACAACCTGGGAATGTGCTGCCAAGCTATTTCCAGAAGCGCTTGGTTTAGATTGTGTACATGAATTGAATAGCCAGATATGAACTTAAAATAGGAGTTGTCTTCATGGGGTGCGGTACAGAACGAGACCGATATTTAACCCTTTAAGAATCCAGCCGGCGGGACGCCTAGTGGTGACAGGGTAAAGTCGTCAGAAACAAAAACTCAAAAAAAAAAAAGTTATCATATATCCATGGAAAGCTGAGATTCTTGTGATTTCAACTATGTAAACCATTTTAAGATACAATAAACACAGCATATACAATCAGTGTCTTTATCAGACCACTTTTTGTTGAGATAATGAAGACATGCATGATAGTACAGACATACATAGGAATAACACAGATTATAACACGCAATATAACACCAATATAAGAAAAAAACCACAAATTAAATAATGTACTGTGTACAGAAATATAAATATAGGAAAAAAATGTATTTAGATTATAAATTATAAATATATATGTAATTTTAAAAGTGTACACATTTTGGATTCTATAAATAAATGTCACTATAATGTGTTTATGCTTCAGTTACTATGTGTCAGCAATTATTGACAGTGAATCTGGATGAGAAACTGAATAGCTCTAAGTGTAACCTTTCATTAGAGCCCAAAATGATGACTGTACATTAAAGCATTCAAGAATTACAGCATTGTATGTGTCGTTGTTACAAAGCGTCGCTTGGAGTCTCCCAAGTGTACTTTCTTTGGAAGCGTCTAGACATAAAATTAGATAAACATGTGTAAAACACTAATATATTGTTTATCAAATGGTAAATTTGGCTTGGTAAGGCTTCATTCTGTGATCCCAATGTATTTTCCAGCTCATACCTCCCAGCTATAGTCATCTGCAGGCTTCGATTTACAAAAAAAATGCAGGCGGAATTATTTTTAATAATGCAGGCGGAATTATTTTGTTCTTTTTTTAGTGTATTCAAAGTGCTATTACTCAATATCAGTAAGACTTACAGTGATTCTGACTGTTGAGAAACAAACCTCAGAGTGTCACCTTTCAAAGGAGACCAACACCATGCATATCATCCAAATGGCCCAAGAACAGCATGCAGTTTACTTTGGGTATGCCTTTTTTAGGCGTTTTAGGCACATTTGACAGGAATCGTAAAGGGTTAAAGCTAGCGTTGATCTGGAAATGCTTGCAGGAATGTGTGTTGTTCTGGCTTTTCAGAATGAGCTCAAACAGAGTTCTGTTTCTCCGTCTTGTAGGGTTTCTTCCGCCGGACCATTCGCCTCAAGCTGCAGTACGATAAATGTGAACGCCGCTGTAAGATCCAAAAGAAGAACCGAAACAAGTGCCAACACTGTCGCTTTCAGAAGTGCCTGTCTGTGGGCATGTCCCACAACGGTGAGTGTGCCGAACACAACCCAGTTCTGATGCTCAGTGAACTGTTTTTCATCTCCTTTCAACGTTTGCAGAGGCTAGTGATGATTTAATAACTGTCCAAATCCTCTTCTCTCAGTTTATGGGAACGGATCAATCCAAAGGTCGTGACATAGATCGCTGCGAACTGTTGCGCTTCATCATAATGTGCACATATTGTAAATATGGACACTTTTATTAGTGAAATGCTGGAAATTATACAAGAATAATATTACGTCACTGCTTCACTACAGCAAGTGGAAGTTAAGAAGAATAAAAGAGAACAAAGTCATGTGAAGTAGGACATTATAGTTTTAATAAATATTTATTTTATTATTTTTTTGGTAACACTTTACAATAAGGTACATTAGTTAACTATTTATTAACTATAGCGTTTATTAATCTTAGTTAATGTTAATTTAAGCATGTACTAATGCATTATTAAAATCACAAGTTGTGTTTGTTCATATTAGTTAATGCACTGTGAGCGAATGTGGACTAACAATGAACGACTGTATTTTTATTAACTAACATTAACAAATATTAATAAATACTGTAATGTATTGTTCATTGTTTGTTCGTGTTAGTTAATACTGTAACTAATGTTAACAAATAACACCTTATTGTAAAGTGTTGCCATTTTTTTTATGTTTTTGTGCAATTTATTTAGTTATTTATGGTATTATGATATTTTTCTATATACATATTATATTAGGGTTTGCACAACTAATCAGTGCCATTGCAGTTATGGTGTTATTTAAGTATCGTTGACATACTATTATAATTGTATTGGTATTTGAATTGTATTTTTTAAATATTCTGTTTTAACTTTAATATTAGTTAAAGTTTTTAGTAATTTTTTTGTGCTTTATTAGTTTTTCGTCTAGATTTGTTTATTTTTATTTCAGTTTTAATAATGTTTAGTGATGCGGTACTTCAAGTTCAAATGAAAATGAGAAATTATGCTTTGATAAATAGCTGAAATAAAACAAGTTTAAGTTATTGTACATTTTATTTGATTTAAATTAACATTTATTTTATTTCAAGTAAAATTCCATTTTTTTAATGGTTTTAGTTTTAGTCAATGACAATAACCTTGATTAGTAGTTGAGTCATAAGTTTACTTTATGTAAATAATATTATGCTTATGTAATTTACACTTTTTTAAATTATATTTTGAGAGATCAAATGCAAGTTAGAAGAGCATTTAAACTATAAATAGGATATTTAAATAATAAATAGGATGTTATTTCCTATTATAACATTTAATATGAACTTATTATTTGTCTAAGCAACAACAGAAATTTAGTTTAATGCTTCTTCACCATTCTAATGCATGAGTTTAATTTATGAGTTATACATTTATTAATTTAACCTATGAGTAGTTACCATCCAAAGTGTTGTAGCAAGGTCCAAAATAAATGCTGTCCATCTGAACAACTATTTGAGGAATTGCAAAATGTACATTTCAGTCCGTTCCTGACAAAAACTGTTGTGCCGTTCTCTTTTTTTACCATATATATGCTCTTGTGTTGTGTTACTTTTATATAAATTTTTATTATTTTGCACTGTCCACTGAGCGGACCTGACTTGATTTACATTTCACTTCTGATTATACCCTGTATAATTTATTATGTGACAAATAAAGAAACCTTGAGGTCTTGGAAATAAAGCACATTTGTAGTATGAGCTACTTTTATGACCATTAATTTGCTTATTAAAGCTCAATTCAGAGACAGATAATATATAGATACACATATATACAGATGAAAATATAACCGCGTATGCATGGGTTGAGGGTTAGGGTTAGGGTTAAATTTCACAGCAACGTTCAGGATAATCTTTGACTAAATGAGCTAGCGTGAGCTGAGAGCGTTTGGGGGTTTTGTCCTTGAGATATCAGTGCATTGACTTACTGCGATGACCTCTTCATTGTTTTCAGTCTGGAGTTAAAGGTCATCATGTATTAGGGCCGCTAACACGTCCAGCCCCGCTGAAGCACTCATCTTATGCAGGCTTTATGACCAGCGAAGGCATGTGCTGAAATCGTGCTATGGTCGAAGTCTGTAATCTGAACCGTGGACACTTGAAAACATTCCTCAAAGCGATGTAGGTTCGCTGCTAAAATTAGCAGCTTTTATGGGTGTCTTTGATAGAAATAGTCTTCTATAAATTGTGTTGGGAAAAGACTTATGTTACTAAATAAACAGAGATTGCTTGTCCCATTCTTTTCTTTATTAAAGCGGTTTATCTTTCAGGCTGACACACATCGTAAGATGATATAAACACATATGCTTGCTTTAGAATAGACATCTGCTTCAGACTTGCTCATCCCAGTGAAAGTTAAAACCAGCGATCCTCGCCACTCCCTTCATGTTACATAAACCTTTTTTTTTGCATTAAATTGATCAAAAGTGGCAGTAAGGACATGTAAAATCTTACATTAGATTTCCATTTCAAATAAATGCTGTGCTTGAGCTTTATATTCATCAAAGAATCCTGAAAAAAATTGTACACAACTGTTTTCAAAATATAATAATCATAAATGTTTATTAAGCTTCAAATCAGTATATTATTATGATTTCTGAAGATCATGTGACACTGAAGACTGCAGTAATGATGCTGAAAATACAGCTTTGATCTCAGAAATAAATTACATTTTACTATATATTCAAATAGAAATCAGTTATTCGAAATTGTAATAATATTTCACATTAATATGCTGTTTGTACTGTATTTTTTATCAAATAAATGCAGCTTTGAGAAGCAGAAGAGACTTCTTTCTACTTTTTTTTACCTATTTTATACCTTGCAAGCCCCAAAATTGGCTTTTTGTGTTCATGTTCAACATAACAAACCTGTTGCTGGACTCCTGTTTATCTGTAAATGTCCTTCACAATCTCAAAAACCATCTCATAAAAACCATGTTATGCGATATATCAACGTTTGTAAAAACACAAGAAAGTATGACAGTGTTCTGAATTGATCATCTTATGTGGAAAAGTTTTGAAACTGAGGTTATCTATGAACTGTGATCTTAACGTGTTAATCTTAATTAGGTTCAACGTGTATGCATGTGCATGCAAAAGAGTTTTTGTTTTCGAAACATGCATTTGTGAGTCATGCAGTGGAGGTTTGCAGGCCGGGACTGTAAGCCTATTAGCTGTTGGAGATTACGGCGTCTGCATTAGGATTGCATTTGTCTGCACCATATACTAGTTACAGTAGAGACATACGTAACAGTCCAAAACACATTAGCAACCACATAAAACCATTTAGAGCAACACTTCAGCATTATAACCTTTAGTTTTGCATTGCCACCACAGGCTAAATCTAGTTTCTGATATGTTGTGTGTTTATTCTAGTGCAGCTTTACACAATCAGCAATGTGCATGAAAGGAGAAATCAAAAGTGTTTATTTAAACCAAACAAGCAACACTTGTTAAGTGGAGACATGAAACTATTCAGAGAATGGAATGAAAAAAAGTTTCTTTAAAAAGTATTACAAAATTGTAATTGTTTCAATTCCATTCTCTGAATACTTTGATGTCTTCACTTCACAAGTGTTGCTGTTTTTTTTTTTCAATAAATCTATTTTCTGAAATGCTGAAACAATGTTCGACACCATAAAACCTACCGCTGCTCTGCCTGTCCAATGACACCATGAAACTGCATTGAACACGGTCCAGATTGAAACTCATGTTACTCAATTCCTCTGGGCAAGTTTCTAAAGCACCAGACGTCCTGATCTGACCAAATCTGTAAATAGTGTCCTTGGATTTCAGCAAATATTAATCATCCGTGATCAGCAGCGCATGTGGTTGTTTTGCAAGAGAATCCACAGAGTGAAGGTTTACAGACACAGCTTACAGTCCGCTTTTATGTTATCCACACTTGCATCAAACAAGCAATAGGGATATTGAACTAAAGCACGTTGAATGTCATGCCAAGTAAGCCACACAGCAGTAGTGCAAGTAGTCAGGCAGAGAGGAACTTTTATGTGGTTTGAACTCTTGGAAGGCTGTCAAGAACTAACCACATATGATCATGTCAAATGTTATCAGCATATCACTGGAGAAACTTCATAAAGCAAGTCAGATATCGGTTTTGTTCCAAAATATAGAGAGCTTCCTACAAAGGCCTCGGCATTATAAGTAGGGCTGCCCCCTTAAATATTCTTCTAGTCGAATAATAGTCGCTCATTTAAGCCATTAGTCAGCTAATTGCATGTTTATATTAACTTAATTACTTATGTATTTGTGGGGCCTTTACTGTAGGCTATCCACCTTTTTGGCAGCCATATTACCCTTTAGCCCTAGACCGGTTGCCCACTGAAGCTAAGCAGGGTTGAGCTGGTCAGTACCTGGATGGGAGACCTCCGGTGAAAACTAGGTTGCTGCTGGAAGAGGTGTTAGTGAGACCAGCAGGGGGTGCTCACCCTGTGGTCTGTGTGGGTCCTAACGCCCCAGTATAGTGATGAGGGCACTATACTGTCAACAAGTCCTTCGGATGAGACGTTAAACCGAGGTCCTAACTCTCTGTGGCCATTAAAAATCCCAGGATGTCCTTCGAATAAGAGTAGGGGTGTAACCCCGGTGTCCTGGCCAAAATTCACCCATTGGCCTCTGTCCATCTTCATGTCCTCCTAGTCTAATAATCATCCCCATTCACTGATTGGCTTCATCCATCTGTCTCCTCTCCACCAGTAAGCTGGTGTGTGGTGGGCGTTCTGGTACAATATGGCTGCCGTCACATCATCCAGGTGGATGCTGCACTCTGGTGGTGGTTGAGGTGTTTCCCCCTTCGATGTGAAGCACTTTGAAAACCCATAAAAGCGCTATATAAATGTAACGAATTGTTAGTTATTATACATTTTTCTTCAATGCGGAAGTAAGCCTATGGCCAAGACTTCCGGTTCATTAGCCGCTATAGCAGTGGTCTCAAACTCAATTCCTGGAGGACCGCATCTCTACATCGTTTGTTTAGCTCCAACTCACACCTGCTTGGAAGTTTCTAGCAATCCTGAAGACCTTGATTAGCTGGATCAGGTGTGTTTGATTAGTGTTGGAGCATAACTCTGCAGAGCTGTGGCCCTCCAGAAATTGAGTTCAATGCCGACCAATGCGCTATTGGGAAGTAACGAGAAGAATAACAACGTGCAGTAAACGGTAAAACTGTTTGCACTGCAAATCAATGTTCATAATTAAGATAATACATTAAAGTAATATGGTAAGACACACCAATATTAAATATCAAGCAGCAAAACTAACTGTTTTGTACAGGTTAATATAACTGGACGCAGATGAGACCAGAAGCTAGACCCATAGAATTAACAAATGGCATTTTTACAGGAAGAATAAGGTTGATAGCCGATTCTGCACTCAAGTGCACACACAAAGTGTCACAAAGCACCTCCAGAAGTAATGACTATGAATGCGTTGCAAGGAGATATTTTATTTATTCATAAAAAAAACATGTTTCGAAGGACGTTGACAATGGTGACTCACCACCTCTGCACCACAGTAGATGTGTATTTAGAGAGAAAGACACCTTTAATATGGATAACATAATCAGAGAGTATTTTTTCGAAAGAAAGAAAACATTTCAAATGTTCTATACATATATTTCTAACGTCTATGTGGCGAGTAGCCAATGCACATCATATCTGTTCTTTTTTGTAACGTGCTCCAGTTCACGGCATCCTGTTTTCTTTATTTTACAAAAGCACGTTTCGTTGTTATTGTGAGTGTACACAAATAAAAGTAGATCTTTTACAGTTTCGAATGATGTATTAGCTCTTATCTGTATTAGCAAAAATGGCGTCGTAGTTTTTGTTTCTGCTGTTTTCAGGATAAAATGCCAGTATTTGCGCTGGCGCCTCCATGTCCTGCAGTAAGCAGGCCTAATAGCTTCCACACTCCGCACAAACACTCGGACATGCATTTAATAGTGCACATTTATCTAGATTAACATTAGAGTGAACAGCCGTGTAAAGCTGCTACTGCTTATGTTTCAAAATCAAATGAAAAGCTATATTTTATGATGAATGACAAGCAAGCATTTGATTTCCTGCCCGATATAATCACCTCAAAGATCAGCCATTAATGATCTGTCTGCCACAAACACAGACATTTTTATTTCTGCGACTCATCGACTAATACAATTTCAGTCGACTAAAGCCCAAAATATACTTCCATGTTCTGTGACTGTCCTCTTGAAGCATTTTTCGTCAATAGAAGTGTCCGCGGATGTCTCCACACACTGTTTGCGTGCAACATAATTTTTGTGACCACGCGTACAATATTGCAGGCATAAGGTGAATGTTAAGACGGAAAGAGTCTACTAGCTGGTACTGCGCATGTGTCGAACTCATCTGTCCACGCTCATCCGCGGTTGAGTATATTTGGAAAGCTGCGTGGATGCTGCTGTGCACAATCTTAATAGGATAGTTCACCCCAAAAAAATGTAATTCTGTCATTAATTACTCTCCCTCATGTCGTTCCAAACCTGTAAGACATTTGTTCATCTTCAGAACACAAATTAAGATATTTTTGACGAAATCCGAGAGCTTTCTAACCCTGCATAGACGGCAATGTTGCTACGATGTTCAAGGCCCAGAAAGGTAGTAAGGACTTCGATAAAATAGTCCATGTGACATCAGTGGTTCAACCGTAATTTTATAAAGCTACGAGAATACTTTTTGTGCGCAAAAAAATTGTTTTAATCAACAATTTATTCTCTTCCGGGTCTGTCCGCCGCCGTTATCGAGAGTACCATGAATGAACGTGGTAGTTGTTTTGCTGTCTATGGAGGGTCAGAAAACTCTTGGATTTCATCAAAAATATCTTAATTTGTGTTCCGAAGATGAACGAATGTCTTACAGGTTTGGAATGACATGAGGGAGATTAATTACTGACAGACATTTCGTTTTTGGGTGAACTAACACTTTAAGCCTCATCTCATTGTATAATGTTTAGTCGACTATTAGATGAGCAGCCGTAGTTATAAGTCTAGCATGGGTCGTTCGTTTGGTTGTATTCTCTAAGTTGAGGTTCTTGTTTGTATCCTGCAAACAGCCATCCGCTTTGGGCGAATGCCACAGTCGGAGAAGCTGAGGTTGAAGGCGGAGATCCTAACGGGGGAACGAGAGGTTGAGGACCCGCAGCTGGCCGATCAGAAAACCCTGGCCAAGCAGATCTACGAGGCCTACCTGAAGAACTTCAGCATGAACAAATCCAAAGCACGGACCATCCTGACGGGCAAGACGAGCACGCCGGTAAGAGCATCCAGCCATGTGCTTCATGTATTAGAGCTGATGTGTGTCTTTTTCTGGATCTATTTTGTGTATAATTGAAGCAAAATACTTGCAACAAATTAGCAGCACCCTAGCTACAACCAAGAACACCTTAATAAAGCCCTAGCAACCAATCAGAACACCATAGCAGCATTTTTGAATGTAGAACATTTTGAATCTCTTAAGTTTTCAGGCAGCACGTCAAGCAGATCAGTTTGTTTTGATTCATTTTATTTTGGAAATGACTTTTGTTTTTGCAGTTTGAGGACACTGGTTTGAATCCAACCTACTCAGAGCTGGGTAGATTACTTACAAATTATTGTCTTTTACTGATTCTAGATTACATGAAAAAACTGTATTTAGTAAGGTAATGAATTACATTACGCATTTTAGGTAATATAATCAGATTACTTTTGATTACTTTTAGATTACTTTTGACCTAACTTGTACATCACATTGATTTAAATAGGATAAACTTGTACTATATTGATACAAAATATACCAAGAGAAAGAAAACGTATTCGGTAACACTTATTTTACATGTACTTATTATTATAATGACAACAAACTATGCATAATTACATGACTGTAACCCTAAAGACAAACCCTACTCCTAAACCTAACCATATATTAAGTACAATTAATATGACTTAGTATTTAAATGTATAATTAACACTGTAACAAGGACACCTTAAAAATAAAGTGTAACCACATATTTCATGCTTTGTTATTAACCACATGAAGTGCATTAAATATTATATTAAATCAAGGGTTCCCAAACTGGGGTTTGTAAATTAACTAGTGCTGTTAAACGATTAATCGCGATTAATTGCATCCAAAATAAAAGTTTTTGTTTACATAATATATGTGGGTGTGTGTATATTTATTATGTATGTATGAATACGCACACATGGAGTATATCTTTTGAAAATATGTATTTGTACATTGTATTTATATTCATATAATTTATATTATATATAAATATATTTAATATATTAACTAGTGCTGTCAAACGATTAATCGTGATTAATCGCATCCAAAATAAAATGTTTGTTAACATAATATGAGTGTGTACTCTATATATTTATTATGTATATAAATACAAACACATACATGTATATATTTTAGAAAAAAAATATGTTTATATATTAAATATATTTAAATTAATCAGTAGTTGTTGCAGTGTTGAAATCTTGAGAAGACACTTAAAACTGACTGGTCTTTGTGAGAATGTCTACAAAACTGGGAGATTATCTGAATTTAAATAAACAGTAGGCTATTTTAGAAAGGAAATTTGAAAGATAAAAAAGAAGAATTAGTGAGAATCAATACATTCTGAATAATTTATTGCTATTGTGTAATTATGTAATACATAAAAATGTACTTTAGTCTGATTACAAGTATTTTTAAATGTAATCTAATTACAAGTACTTCATTTTTTGGAATCTGATTACATAATCCTGATTACATATAATCAGTTACACAGCACTGAAGCTGCATCATCAGATTACGTATTTGCATTTATTTGCATGTCAGCTCAGGGTTTGATATGACACGCTCAGGGTTTGATATAACACAGGGCTCAGGGTTTGATATAACACAGGGTTTGGAGCTCAGGGTTTGATATGACACAGGGCTCAGGGTTTGATATAACACAGCTCAGGGTTTGATATGCTCAGGGTTTGATATGACACAAGAGCTCAGGGTTTGATATGACACAGCTCCACAAGCTCAGGGTTTGATATGACACACTGGCTTTGATATCAGGGTTTGATATGAAGGGCTTGATATGACACAGGGTTTGGAGCTCAGGGTTTGATATGACACAGGGCTCAGGGTTTGATATGACACAGGGTTTAGAGCTCAGGGTTTGATATGACACAAGGTTTGGTGCTCAGGGTTTGATATGACACAGGGTTTGGAGCTCAGGGCTCAGGGTTTGGAGCTCAGGTTTTATGACACAGGGTTTGGACAGGGTTTGATATGACACAGGGCTCAGGGTTTGATATGCTCAGATATGAAGGGTTTGGAGCTCAGGGTTTGATATGACACATACATGGCTCAGGGCTTGATATGATCATGACACATTGGAGCTCAGGGTTTGATATGACACAGGGCTCAGGGTTTGATATGACACAGGGCTCAGGGTTTGATATGACACAGGGCTCAGGGTTTGATATAACACAGGGTTTGGAGCTCAGGGTTTGATATGACACAGGGCTCAGGGCTTGATATGACACAGGGCTCAGGGTTTGATATGACACAGGGCTCAGGGCTTGATATGACGCAGGGTTTGGAGCTCAGGGTTTGATATGACACATGGCTCAGGGCTTGATATGACACAGGGTTTGGAGCTCAGGGTTTGATATGACACAGGGCTCAGGGTTTGATATGACACAGGGTTTGGAGCTCAGGGTTTGATATGACACAGGGCTCAGGGTTTGATATGACACAGGGTTTGGAGCTCAGGGTTTGATATGACACAGGGTTTGGAGCTCAGGGTTCGATATGACACAGGGCTCAGTGTTTGATATGACACAGGGTTTGGAGCTCAGGGCTTGATATGACACAGGGTTTGGAGCTCAGGGTTTGATATGACACAGGGCTCAGGGCTTGATATTACACAGGGTTTGGAGCTCAGAGTTTGATATGACACAGGGCTCAGGGTTTGATATGACACAGGGTTTGGAGCTCAGGGTTTGATATGACACAGGGCTCAGGTTTTGATATGACACAGGGTTTGGAGCTCAGGGTTTGATATGACACAGGGCTCAGGGTTTGATATGACACAGGGTTTGGAGCTCAGGGTTTGATATGACACAGGGTTTGGAGCTCAGGGTTTGATATGACACAGGGCTCAGGTTTTGATATGACACAGGGCTCAGAGCTTGATATTACACAGGGTTTGGAGCTCAGGGTTTGATATGACACAGGGCTCAGGTTTTGATATGACACAGGGTTTGGAGCACAGGGTTTGATATGACACAGGGCTCAGGTTTTGATATGACACAGGGCTCAGGGCTTGAAATGACACAGGGTTTGGAGCTCAGAGTTTGATATGACACAGGGCTCAGGGTTTGATATGACACAGGGCTCAGGGCTTGATATGACACAGGGTTTGGAGCTCAGGGTTTGATATGACACAGGGCTCAGGGTTTGATATGACACAGGGCTCAGGGTTTGATATGACACAGGGCTCAGGGTTTGATATAACACAGGGTTTGGAGCTCAGGGTTTGATATGACACAGGGCTCAGGGTTTGATATGACACAGGGCTCAGGGTTTGATATAACACAGGGTTTGGAGCTCAGGGTTTGATATGACACAGGGCTCAGGGTTTGATATGACACAGGGTTTGACGTTTGGGTGTGGATGAGTGCAAGCACTGATGGCTTCCACCTCAGACGTGTTTCTCCTCATACATCTGTAACACTAGCTTGATTGTTGGCTGTGCTCTTCGGCCTGAGCTCCGCAGGACACGGCCCAGCTGTTGAGAGTGAGAGCAGCTGAATTAAGACGAGGCTTTCATCTCTCACAGTACGCTTGTTCTCTCACGGCCTGCAAACCAGCCTCTCGGGGTGTCGTGTTGACCTCTCTTACGGAGGCGGGGAATGTTTCCAGTTTTAGTCCTGTTTGAAAGAAATGCCGTCATCTGAACGGTTTCAGGTTGAGGTTTTTGCATTGCGTTGTCCTTTTGAACCATTTAATTGTTTTGACAAGTTCGAGAAAGTATTGAAATAGGAC
>CM049866.1:48919694-48969694 GCA_027474115.1 Schizopygopsis malacanthus | reverse complement strand
TTTTGAGACCTTTCGTCCCCCCCCCCCCCCCCATTCTACTGCACTATCACTTTTTTAAAGCGGTCATATGATGCTTTTTTAAAGCTCATTATTTTGTATATTTAGTGTAACCAGAATATGTTGACATGCTTTAATGTTAAAAAAACATAATATTTTTCAAATACTGTACATTATTGTAGGTCCTCTATGCCCCGCCTCTCTCAAACGCTTCGTTTTCTACAAAGCCCCTCCTTCCGACAAGCACAGTCTGCTCTGATTGGCCAGCTGACACAGTGCATTGTGATTGGCCGAACACCACAAGCACAAGTCGGAAGTGTAACGCTCTTTAGCATAATTGCGAGCTTCAGCTTTCAAAGTAAATATAAAAACAGTTCATAATGTCCTTACAGTTAATAACGTGTGTTTGCAGTACACAAGCCGCACTGTGATGTGACCCTCTCTCTCTCTCTCTCACACACACACACACACACACACAACGCATTTGAACAGTCAATAGAAAATATTTAAACTAATAACAAAACATACGATTCAGAAGCGCCAGATTGTCATAGCAAAGTCGGAATTGACCCCTTATTATTATAATTTTTTATAAATAGCCTTCATGCAGCCAGCCTTGTGCTCTCCGAGGTTCACAAAACTGTCATTCATAAAATGCGTTGTACAAATTCGAACATTTGTGTTGTGCTGTTCTGTTGTAAACAAATCTTAACCAATGATTTCTAAATGATTTCACGCTTTCTTTCTTTGCGTGAACATTTGGGCGGCAGATATTTCCACATCGTGACGTAGACATGTGAGGCGTGTTTGAATGAGGCGTTTTAGGATCAGCCGTCTCTTTTAGATCGAATAAACCCTTTTGTGGGAGACTTTGAGCTTTTTAACTCTGCAGATCTTATACATGCACAAACGGCTACATAACACGCTAAAGAAAAGGAAAAATAGAAATCACATCATATGCACTTTAACACAAAAACTCTGTGAACCGGTCCTAAGAGTGTAACAGTACATAAAGGGGTTTTTAATGGATTAGATTGTGTAAAGAGCCTTTCTAAAATTAAGATACAAATTGGATTCCCAGAAATAATATGGAGCCCCTTAAAGGGACATGGCGATGCTATATAGCATGGGATAGGAGAGAAAAAATATTTGTTTGTAAAATTATTAATTTGTTAATTCATAGATAACATTTTTAGTGTGATTACAAAATTTTGCGTTCCTCCACGAAATGTCGCTAAACATTTTTGTTCGCTCACAAAAACATTGGGTTCCAACAAAAAAACTTTGCGATCACTCTTAAAAAATATTGCATTGCTCCAAAATACTTAGCATTTGCTCACAAAACATTTGTGTTTGCTCGTTAAAGTATTGCGTTCCCCCAAGAAACTTTAACTTCAAAAAACCTTTGAGTGTGTTTGCTAAAGTGTTGTTTATATAAAGTGTTTATTGCAAAGGGAAATGCAAATATTTAGTGAGAAGGCAATTTTTTTTACAAGTTAACGGAAATTTTATGGAGCGAATGCAATACTTTTGCAAGAGAATGCAAATGTTTTGAGAGAGAATGCAACATTTCTTGAATGAATGCAATGCTTTTTTAGCGAACGCAAATGTTTTCTCAGGGGAACGCAGTACTTTTGCGAGAGAATGCAAATGTTGTGCGAAAGAATGCAACGTTTCTTAAGGTAACAATACTTTTATGAATGAACGCAAAAGTTTGTTAGTGACTGCAAAGTTTCTCGGGGGAAACGTAATAGTTTTGCAAGAAAGCACAAATGTTTTCCAAGTGAACGCAGAGCTACTCGGGGGATTGGCACATTTTTGCAAGAGAAGGGAAAAGCATTTGTCATCCCATCTAATTTTTTTCCCTCACCATGTCCCCTTAAGCCAAGTTCACACTTGTGCTGTTCAGACTACATGACTTGATTGTCTGTCTTTAAGTCGTTGTGGTGTTCACACTACGATCCACAACCAGGGGTTAAACACTACACGAGCTGCCAACTACTCTGTCACCCAACGACTGTATTCGGTCCCTAAACCATGTCTTGTCATGAAGAGAATTGGAACGGCAGTGATGGGCAAATGAATCGTGATGCACCGAGGCTCTCCTCTGACTGTTTCTGGAAAAGATTCAAAGCTTCGTGTGTGTTGCAAACAGCACTATCTGGTGGTTATTAAAAAGTATAGCAGCCAAAAGCCTGTGAAAGACGCACTGTGCATCTACCACACATTCTATAGATCGATGCAAGTTTTAATGTGCACAAATAAAAGCCTGAATTTTCTTTAAGCCAAGTTGCTGCTGTTGTTTTTCTTCCGGTGAATTCAACCCATGCCTTGTTCTTTCATTGGCTGTAGCTCATCAGGACACCTGACACCACGTGATGTCGAGTCTGCCGACCGCTCCAGATATTTGGCGTGCTAGATATTTGTTTGGCGTCGGCAATGCATCAGCGAGCCTCTTTGATGCATCGTTGTGTAGTTCACACATAAAGATTGCGGAGCGCCGATCACTTCGCTGATTTTCCGATTACAGCCCGACCTGTTGGCGAGCTCGTTAATTTGCAAATCTACTTAAATCAGGCTTAAAATCCTGTAGTGTGAACTAGCCTTTAGGGGCTCTGCAAAACAACACCTTCAGTTTGTTTACTTTTCCATGTCACCAGCTTGTACTGTTCTGAAGGGTTAGGGAACAATTACTAGCAATAACTTATTATTGTCTATTTTCACTTCAAAAAAAACTACTTTTTGCATGAGGAAAAAAAGTGTAATGATTTATAGTAAGTACTTGGATTGCAATAAAGCAAGTGATTCGTGTTAAACAATGCGTTCACACAGACGGCGATTAAACGGCTGGAGGTCATCGCGTTCGTTCTATTCGTTCCACAGCATGCCGTATCTCATTTGCATAAAATTGAAACAACAGTCACCAAAAAAATGACATGCATCTTAATAAAAACATATAACTTTAGCTCGTATTGTTGTTGTCACATTTATACGACGCATCCAGCTGTACCACTTTCCCACAAAGTGATGCACTCAAACCGTAAGGTTATGTTTGTAATCTGGAAATGCTGAAGCTTTGCAACCTCTGTAAATAGCGGATGCTTGATCAAGACATTGTTTGATTATTTTTGTTATAAATGCTTTTTAACGGCTAAAACATTGTATGCATCTAGGTATTATGCACTACCGAGATTATGATATTGTTGATTTAAATTTAGTCTTTTTATACTAAAACAAAGGTATCTTTATAATATATATATATATCTATAGCAGATGTGAAATTGAAGTTTTATGCAGTGCAACGTAAATATGGGGGAAAGATTTATCATGGAACGACACTTTCATGGGAATTAATCATAAATTCCACATTCCTTTTTAATTCAGCGCGAGGACCTGCACATGTCCGCCCTGATTGGAAAGATTAATGGAGCGGCTTATAATCCTGAAGATTTGATTGTGTTGTATGAGTTTTACTAATGGTGAATCATCCATTTTAACTTCATCCCTGTTTCCTCTCGACTAGTATGACATACGTGATCATTTTTATTGAAGCTTGTTTCTGTCATGGGATAAAAAATGGTAATTGGAACAAAACACTTGGCACTCTTGTTTTGTGTTAAACTTTATTTTGATAATCCACTTTAGACATTCTACTAACTATAGGTAACTTTGTAACTACAAGTCGACTAACTCTCCGTAGGGTAGGTTTAGGGTTCGTAGAATAAGTTGACATACTTGCACAGTTTCTCATAATCAGTATGTTGTTGTTGTGGATCCATCAAAATAAAGTGTTAGCAGATATTAAGCAGACAGTCTACTAATACTCTAATGACTGCTGGTTCACATGTAGTTGTAAAGTTACTATGTCTAAAGTGGACTATCAAAATTAAGTGTTACCTATTTTTTTAATAAGCATAAATAAAAATATATGTTTAAAACACTCAAAATTCATCCTGTGAAAATGTTGAAATCGGACATTGCGTTCACATGCACCTTAAATCCTTTTAGCGTGCAACATTTACTCCAGTATTTTATAAATAAAACTGCATCAAAAGTAAAGTTAAGTGTTTGAGTGTCACCCGGTGGCTATTTTTGGTACGATGCTTAAAATCTCGCAGGGACCTTGATTTTCGTGATATCAACTTCAAATTTGGAACATAACATAGTTAGACATATGTCTGACTTTATAGCAATTTTAGATGTCAAAATATTGGTTAAATACTTGTATATCATTTTTTTTTAAGTACAGCACATGTTGTTTACAGAGACCAACCTTTGCTCTTCAACCTTTGCAAGATATATGCTCAGATAAAACGTCAGTATTGCGAGATGTAAATGGAAAAGGAAGACCGAATTATGACAGACTTGTAAATCTGAAAAAGGTCCAAATTGTGAGATAAACATTTTCGTGGCAGAAACAAGCTTGTATATTTTTGCCATTAATCAGGGTGTTGGAAACCCTGCGCTGATCCATGTCGACCAATCACATGACGATCATTTTGATCGCCGTCTCATCTCGGGGTGTTTGGGATCCTCACCTGTTTACTGTACTGTGCTCCATGAGGTCTCAGGTACTGATGATATCGATAAATGCCTGTGACTCAAGTCAAGCCAAATGGTTTGTAAAACCAGCGAGATTTTCTCCGTTGTGAAATACACTCCCTGCGTCATACTGTTATTTTCAGAAATAAGTACACATATTTGCATGCTGCAATTTACGTTCTTGTTTTGTGTTTCCAACTATTATTTTCACAAGTTCATATGCTTATATTAATGTGGTTTAAATGTCACGAAAAATCGTTTTTGCTGTTCTTTTGTACTGAATTGCTCCGCCTCGTTCACTTATTAGTACACTTGAGTTCAGAATGAAACGGTAGCTTACTACATACTGAATCCTACTGTAGTCACACTGGACATGCAGTGTGCTGGTGTATATTGCAAATGTAGTGATCATATGCATACTATTTCTACAGTAAGTAATATGCTGTTCTGATTGGTCTCTTCTGGTGCCTTAGATCCAAAATAGTAAGAAACTATGAAGTGTTGTGGCACGAATGAATGAAATGCACTTAAGAGTGAAAATATGTAATGTTTCAAATCAAATGTCATTATGATCCTTGGTCAAAAAAAAAAAAAAAAAAAGTCCTGTAATTGCTGATTGAGCAAACGTATGCATACATTTTTTTTTTTTTTCAAATGAAAATGAAATGTTTGATTGTCAGCAGCTTTGCTTTCGTCACTAGAGTGCTTGGTGTTTTATTTCGAAGGGATTTTAACAGTGATATCAGGGAATTGTTTCGGTCTTCCCCGTTAGTCCCTGTAGCTCAGGTTACAGTAAAGTCAAGTACTGTTCTGCCTCTGACGGCATCATTTCTAATTAATGCTTGATTTAAGATACAGCTCTGTGACTTTATACTAGCTGATTATTATTAATATACTGCTGCAAATAGGCCTCAGTGGTGGTGTTTTTGCTGTACATCTAGTCCGGTGTCAAAATAAAAGACATCTTTGTAAAACTCAAACGCAGAAATGTGTCTTTAATATACAAAGTTGAATTAATTTGGAAAAAGACCAACCCAATTCTAATTTCACAAACTTTATCTAATATTTCACAAAAGTAGACTTGCGCCATCCAGCGGTGTACAGTCCAAAATATACATACATAGTATATTTTATATTGTTTAGTACAAATTTTCTTCGTAGCTCATACTATTTAGAATCCATTTAATCATCTAAAATAGTTGTTTATTAAAATGTTTGTCTTTTTCTGTATTACTTTTTAAAAGGGCCATTACACTTTCAAAAGGGTCCACTTATAACCTAATCAAGATTTTTACATCAAAAACAATTTAGATGTAATAAGCTATTTTCTGTCCTGTGTTAGACTAACTGAGACTCGTCACAGAACCTGTCTCTCGTTGGTCTGATTGCGTCTATTGTCCTCATTTGTAAGTCGCTTTGGATAAAAGCATCTGCTAAATGATTAAATGTAAATGATTAAATGTAAATGTTTTAATGTGGCCAAGTATGGTGACCCCCCAGAATTAGTGCCTGTGTTAAACCCATCAGAACGGACACAAACTGACACACACGGACACACGGACACACGGAGCAGCCTGTTTGGCGCCCGGGGAATAGGCGTGGTGGATTGTGATCGGTGGGCGGGGTGAGTGAAGCTTATCCACACTATTACATCATATGACATGGTACGGTGTGGCCACGGTAGTATGGTGACCCATCATTGGAATTAGTGCTCTGCGTAAACGCGCCACAAACAAACTCACATTAATTCTTCACTCTCCATCAATGGAGAGGTCAAGTACCCCCAGCACACACACACACACACACACACGCACGCATCACACACACATCCGGAGCACTGGGCAGCCATATTGTTGAAGCAAAACACAGCGGTAAAAATATATACACCCTGTAAATATAGGTTCAAAAGAGTTATATACAGCTTTTTCCTTGTGGCCATCAAGTTCGGTGCCTTGCTCAAGGGTCTCAACAGACAACACCATTTTGTGGTTGATCAGTCGTGGTATCCTTCGCTGGCTGTTGATTTAAATCTAGGGTGGAAGGGTCTCGTGTCGGTGGGCAGTAATGGATTTTCTCAGGCTAAACAGTTTACACGCACGTTTTGGTGTACGGAGAACCTCGCGAAGTGGTACTAAAAAAGTGCTTATCCAAAAGTGACATTATTACATGGAAAAGCGCCATAGAGTAGAACATTCCACAAGCTGTTGTTTTGGCTTCAATATAAGCTGGTTTTAGACTAACGAGAACGTTTTGAGTTCTGAAACTCACAGGATGTTTTTTTAGTACAGTGACCAAGTATCAAGTGAATTTGGGTTTCTCAGTTCATGACCCATTTAAATAAGTACTCAGCACAGTTAGAAATAGTTGATCAGCAATTCGAAGTTCTTACTGAATTTGATCGAAGATATAGTGCGCTGTCACATGCCACAAGTTAATTTTCTCAGAGCTGGTCTGCGTGGACCAATCTTTTAATCATTTGAAAGACATCGCTAACAATTTTTTTGTATTTATATCAATGCAACAGATCACTATGTAGTAACATAAAATGGAGCATATCAAATAAGAATATAAATACAGTAATCGATAAAAAAAACTATTTTCCATGTAAACGGTGTAAAACTTTCAAATGTAACATTTCATCTTTTAAAAAGAACACTAAGTTTACTGCCGTGAGTCTACAACTGAAGTAAAATCCTCATAACTGGTGTAGACTCTGCTTTTAAGTCCCTTTGAGGTCGACATCATTTTCACAGGGCAAAAAGCCTTCTTCTTGTATTTTTTGTGTCCCTGAGTTCGTTGGCTGCATAGTGTACAAACAGGCAATTTTTGTACATGTGACTTCTTGGCTCCAACATTTGTAAGATTGTCTGTGTGTTTCCGTTTGTACAGTGTAGCCTTGGCCCAGGCTGAAGGGCTGTCAATACTCTGTGATGCATCAGCTCGGCTGGTGGACATCGACACTGGTGTTGTGTTGGTGGAAGTAGCTGGGATCACGCGTGTGGCAGATGAAGCGATTTTAGTTAGAGGTTTGATGATGATGGAAGTGATTGGCGTTTCTCTTTCGGTCACATGAGATACTCTGACCGGCAGTAGTAAGTGAGGAATTGGCACGGACTCCTTTGGCAGCAGGGACTTTGGAGCGTCTGTCCTTCCTTTTAAAACCTTGGTCCCTGCTTTGCTTGAAATGTGTTCAAACTCCATCTGTGGGAAGTCAGGTGGAGGGAGAACGGACGGTTGGCATGGAGCTAGAGGTAGCTCTTTTGAAGAGATTAACATGGTCTTCAGCACGGTAGCAGATGGCAATTTAGTCGACCGCAGGTTGAGGAGTCTCTCTTGATGGCGGATAAAATCACAGACTGTTTTGGTGTCAACTTTTGGCAAAGGAATACCCAGTTTGCTCAGAACTGGATCTTCTACCAGTACGCGATGCTGAAGTCTCTCATAGGCTTTTACGATGGTGCTTTCAGGGCTTGCCGGAGTACTCTGCGGTGACTCCAACCAGAGACGTTTCACTAGTGTGTACATCAGCCTGTTGTGCTGAGAACTGATGTCTGGCTGGTCCAGTGCAAGATCGTCTCTCTTTAAGCGACAATAAAGGGCATTACCCCAGTGTGTTTTGTAGAGCTGGTGAAACTTCGGTGGCTGTTTGTCGTGTTCCTCTACAGCACTCCATGCTTGGACGAGCCTGTTGAACTACAAACATCCTCCTCAAAAATTGTATATTAAGTTAAAATGTTCTGTTGTTAGGCTCAAAAAATTAATGTATTGGTAAACATGTCTTCAGTCAGACATTTTTTTTTATTATTGAGATGTATACAATCTCCATCAGTAGAGAACAGAACTTCTGCAGCTGTTGGAAGCCAGGAAGCGGGTTGGAACTACAAACATCCTCCTGTTGAAAAGTTTCAAAAATGGTATATTAAGTTAAAATGCTTACTCAAAAAGAAAAGAAAAATGGTCATATTTTCTTCTAGGGCTGGGCGACTTGGCAAAAAATGAATGTATTGGTAATACTATATGTATCTCAGTGCCCAAAACCAAACGAAATTTCTACATTGGACCACAGTGCTTTCTTTCAAACCAGTCACGAGTATATATTTATATCATTTAATATAGGTCATTTTTTTTTTATTGAGTTTTTCTTTTTACAACATGTATACATCATCTGAACCGTTTTGCGTCTCTGACCTAAATAAATAAGCTTTCCGTTGATATATGATTTGGACAATATTTGGCCGAGATACAAGTATTTTAAAATCTGGAATCTGAGGGTGCGAAATAAAAAATCGGCTTTAAAGTCGCTTTTAAATATAAATCCAAATGGTTTTGTGGTTAAGTCTTATTTATCAAAACATTATTTTCTTAGCAATGCATACTACTAGCTTCTGCGTTTCCTCTGCATTCAAAGATTAATTTTGTTGATAAAATTAAGTTATTATTCTAAATTGATTCCTTTAATTAATATATTTATGGTAGGAAATTCACAAAATATCTTCATGGAGCTAAATGATTAGTTTATGATCAGATGTGTTTAATTAGGGTAATATTAATATCCTAATGTCTATCCCATTTTTTCCTCCCTCTCATTTTGTAAATTTTAAATGGCTACTTTTTACTTTTACATAAAATAAAAATCAATCATTTTGACCCATAAAATGTATTGTTGGCTATTGCTACAAATATACCTGTGCTACTTATGACTGCTTTTGTGCTCCAGGGTCACATATTATGCATATTTCTACATATCGCCCGATTCCAATAATGTTCTGATAATATCATGCATCCCTACTTTTAATGATCGATGGTTGAAGGGCGAGTAAAATAATGTTATCTCATTGTACCCAGCAAGGTTATTTTCGTAAACGAAAACGATTGATTGATCAATTTTCGTAAACTGAAAATAAAATGGTAAAAAATGAAAATCTAAAATGAAACGAAACTAATAACAGTTTTTGAAAAGCTAACTGAAATAAAATAATAGTTATTAAAAATAAATAATCGTTGCCAGAACAACCGACCCGTTATCCGACAGCACTAATTTAATTCTGTACCCGACCCGACCCTGCAAATGACAGCATAAATAATATTCTGTTAATTCTGCTAAACTGTAATCAAACTAAATCTAAAACTGAAACTAAACTATATAAACACTCAACAAAAATGTGCTCACACACACAAAACAACTCAACTAAAACTAAATTATAAAAACTAAACAAATTTGAAAACGATATTCAAATAAAACGAATACAAAAATGAAAACTAATAACCTTTTTAAAAATGCTTATAGTGTTCATAGAGCAAACCTATAGCTGATTGTTTTCAGTGTAAATGGAAGTTACTCTCATAATTTGCACGAAGCATTATGGGGTGTAGGAAAAAGATGGATAAACTATACTATATCTTACAAGTTTTTAAGCCCTTCATATAACGTTTGTCACATGTTCAGAACAAATTGGGTTATGTACTATCTCTGCAGCAGCTCACCGCTACATTTTTCAGATGCGCTCGTGTCAAATCACTCTATCCATATGAACGGTATTGCCTCATACCATATCGCTTGTAAAGATATTTCGATATTTCATACAAACTCGATATGCCGCCCAGCCCTATTTAATTCTGATGCAATGGTTCGAATTTCTCCCGGTTCGGTTTGTATCATGGTTTTAGAGTCACGGTCTCATAATGGTTCGGCATGTGCTATGTTTAGGGGGAAAAATAAAGAAAATAACAACAAATCATCTAATTACAAGCAACAGCACAAATAAATACAATAGAGCAAAGACACAAATAAAATAAACAGTGTTTTTCAGGTAGGTCTAAAAATTTTTTTTAGGTACAGAAATTTGATAAAGTAATCAAATGTAAAATAACAATGCATATTTAACTGTATAAATGAAAGATTATTCTCTTATTAAAGTAAAAAAAGCGATTCAATCAAGAGCAGTGAGTGATTTCCTCTTTTGTTGTTTAAGTTTAAAAAAGCGCTGTCACTTTAAGATAATAGTGCACTGATACTGTACGTTCAACCGACTCTGTCTGCAAGGATACTCGCCAAGACAGGCATTATTACATAACTTGTGTGTGAATTCGTCCATTCAAGCTCAAGACATAAAAACAAACTCAATATTTGTGCACGCGATGAGACACAGCGCACACACAAATCTTCTCACTGCTCACGTGAGTCACGTCTTCTTGCTCTTGAATGTTTAAACAGGCAAGGATTAAATGAGTTCAGTTTAAACACAGATAGCAACGTGTATCAAGCCAGAATGTGTATGCATCAACAAAAGCATGCATTAACCCAACGCTGTCTGTTTTATGTGTTATTTTTAACAAACCAGATTACAGATGTGTCGTCAGATCTAAGTTCTGAACTGAACCGCGGTGCAAGTGCGTGCCGAACCGTGGGTGCAGAACGTTTTTTTACAGAGAACCGTTAGACCCCTAGTAAACACAAAGTTACTTACAAAGGCTGGAGAGTGAGCTGTAGTGGTCTCGTCAGTAGTAAGGGTGATGTGGGCTGGGATGGCAGGCATGATGTCGTTATCTGTCTCTGGGTCACTGTGGTTTGCTTCATCGTCCTCGTCTGGGTCAGACTGGCCGGGCTGGACCACCTCTTCCTCTGGACTGGGTCCATCCTCGGAGAGGTCACTGAGGGAGAAAGGACCAGATTCTCCTGTGCTTTGGCTGAAGAGGTATTCCAAACCAAGCAACTCATTCGACGTCACATTAGCAGGTGTGTGGATATTCTCCTCGACAGAGTCTCCAAACAGCTGCTGACATCGGGTGTTGAGGCGTTCAATCAGAGGGGCCGAGTACGCTCTGTGGCGTCGACCGAACACAGCATCAGATCTACGGCCTGAATTCCAGCGAGCGACTCCGCTAATCAGGTAAACCTGATAGGGACGTGCTGCACAGTGGGGACCTTAAAAAATATATGAATGCTATTACATTAAACCAGCGGTTCTCAATTCCAGTCCTCGCGCCCCCCCGCTCTGCATATTTCGTATGTTACTCTTATCGCTTCAGATGTTTGTTCTATTGGAACGTAAGTGCCCTGCGAAGTGGACATCACAGGATATTCCTCCATGATTCCAGTTCGAAGCGAACGTATATATTCCATTCATAGTGCATTGAAGTGTGCAAGACGTGAATTAAAATTGTATATATTTACAGAGGTATATGATGTCACACTCGTCCGTGCGTGAAGACGTTGCGCAGCAAATCCATGAATGAATGCTGAAATAAAGTAAATCCATTTCCCTGAATAGGGAGAACCCTGTGTGGGGAGCAATGGACCCTGTGTGGGGAGAAACCCTGTGTGGGGAGCAATGGACCCTGTGTGGGGAGCAATGGACTGTGTGGGGAGCAATGGACCCTGTGTGGGGAGCAATGGACCCTGTTGGGGAGCAATGGACCCTGTGTGGGGAGCAATGACCCTGTGTGGGGAGCAGGGATGGACCCTGTGTGGGGAGCAATGGACCCTGTGTGGGGAGCAATGGACCCTGTGTGGGGAGCAATGGACACTGTGTGGGGAGCAATGGACCCTGTGGGGAGTGGACACTGTGTGGGGAGCAACCCTGTGTGGAGCAATGGACCCTGTGGGGAGTACCCTGTGTGGGGAGCATGGACCCTGTGTGGAGCAATGGACCCTGTGGGGAGTACCCTGTGTGGGGAGCAATGGACCCTGTGTGGACAATGGACTGTGGGGAGTACCCTGTGTGGGGAGCAATGGACCCTGTGGGGAGTACCCTGTGTGGGGAGCAACCCTGTGTGGACAATGGACCCTGTGTGGGGAGCAATACCCTGTGTGGGGAGCAATGGACCCTGTGTGGGGACAATGGACCCTGTGTGGGGAGTACCCTGTGTGGGGAGCAATGGACCCTGTGGGGAGTACTGTGTGGGGAGCAATGGACCCTGTGTACTGTGTGGGGAGCAATGGACCCTGTGTGGGGAGCAAGGGACCCTGTGTGGGGAGCAATGGACCCTGTGGGGAGTACCCTGTGTGGGGAGCAATGGACCCTGTGGGGAGTAGGGTGGGGAGCAACCCTGTGTGGACAATGGACCTGTGGGGAGTACCCTGTGTGGGGAGCAATGGACCTGTGTGGGGAGCTGACACTGTGTAGGGAGCAATGGACCTTGTGTAGGGAGCAATGGACACTGTGTAGGGAGCAATGGACCTGTGTAGGGAGCAATGGACCCTGTGTAGGGAGCAATGGACCCTGTGTAGGGAGCAATGGACAATGTACACTGTGTAGGGAGCAATGGACCCTGTGTAGGGAGCAATGGACAATGTACACTGTGTAGGGAGCAACTGTGTGGACAATGGACACTGTGTAGGGAGCAATGGACAATGTACACTGTGTAGGGAGCAATGTAACTGTGTGGACAATGTACTGTGTAGGGAGCAACTGTGTGGACAATGGACACAGTGTAGGGAGCAATGGACACTGTGTAGGGAGCAATGGACCCTGTGTAGGGAGCAATGGACCCTGTGTAGGGAGCAATGGACCCTGTGTAGGGAGCAATGGACACTGTGTAGGGAGCAATGGACCCTGTGTAGGGAGCAATGGACACTGTGTAGGGAGCAATGGACGCTGTGTAGGGAGCCTGTGTAGGGAGCAATGGACCCTGTGTGGGGAGCAATGGACCCTGTGTAGGGAGCAATGGACACTGTGTAGGGAGCATGTCAATCGGAACACAGTTCATGCACGGAGCGCACTTCTAACAAGCTGATTATCTGAATCAGGTGTGTTAACAAAGAGAGACATGCAAAATATGCAGAGCGGGGGGGCGCGAGGACTGGAATTGAGAACCTCTGCTTTAAAGTCATGATTACAAATAACTGAATCCACCCATATAGTAAAGATATAACTATGATATTCAAAATAATATCTTGAGTAAGTGCGATCACAGAGTAATATACAGATGTTGGAAACTCAATTCATTAATGTGCTGAAATTCAACTTGTACCTGGAATCATGTTGGGCAAAGCTTTGTGGAATCCCTCCAGGCTGTTGCTTCCACGGAGACATTTATAATAAGGGACGTCGATGCCGTTGATGGTAGTGGTTCGAGCCAATCTGTACATATTCATATCTGGAGGATCCTGAATGCACTCTAAGTGTCGCTGCTGGCTCTGCCACACATTGTCTATGGCCTCTGTAAATAAACCATAATGAACAGAGACACATTATATATATAATAGATATTTATTCTTAACAGGTTAATGGTTTTTCCATTGTCTTATTTTAGTTTTAGTATAACATTATAATACCATGCATATTTCTGTTTTTATATAACGAAACCAATCCTGTGTATAATTGACATTTAAAGGCTTAATGCAATAGAAAAGCAATACAAGATTTTTAGTTAGATTGTTTTACGCTTGTTTGTTTTCATATAAAAATGTGGCATGCTGTTTCTTTAAACAACATCATTCAATGTAAATTGTGATGATCGTAATTAATAATCGCAATTATAATTTCAAGGGAATAAAACAATTATTATTTGTATTATAATCGTGCAGCCCGTATATCTATATATATATATATGCACACACACACACACACACACACACACACACACACACACACACACACTGTCTTCAAAAGTTTGGGATTATTAATGTTTTTTAACAAGGTTTCGTATGCACTTCAAGGCTGTATCTATTTGATTAAAAATACATAATTTTTTGGTAAAATTTTGTCAAATATTATTGCAATTTAAAATAAAAGTTTTCTATTTTAATATACTTTAAAATATAATTTATTCCTGTGAAGCAAAGCTGAATTTCCAGCATCATTACTCCAGTGTCACATGATCTTCAGAAATCACTCATGTGCCGACCGGTGAAACTCTTTTCACTATTCTTTGATAAATAAAAAGTTAAAAAGAACAGTGTTTATTCAAAATATAACTTTTGTTACACAATATACACTACTATTCAAAAGTTTGGGGTCAGTAAATTTTAAAGAAAAGTTCATTTTAAAGAAGTTAAATGGATAAAAAGTGATAGTAAAGACTTTTATTTTGAATAAATGCTGTTCTTTTTTAACGTTTTATTAATCAACTAATTAATTAAAAAAGTATCACAGGTTGCAAAAAATATTAAGCAGCACAACAGTTTCAACACTGATAATAAATCAGCATATTAGAATGATTTCTGAAGGATCATGTGACGTTCAAAATTATGAAATAAATTATATTTTAAAGTATATCAAAGTAGAAAACAGATATTAGAAATTGCAATAATATTTCACAATATTAGTGTTTTTTTTCTGTATTTTTGATCAAATAAATACAGCCTTGATGAGCTAAAGATACTCCATTAAAAACATCTTACTGATCCCAAACTTATGAACAGCAGTGTATAACATTGTCTATGTTTACATCACATTATATACCTGATGACTTGAAGAGGCTGACTCCGCGTTCGTCTAGCCCAGCAGGACCTTTGAGTTCATCAATGGCGATCTGGACTCGCCGGAAGGTCTCCTGAGCCCCAAGTGTAACTCTGCGGACGTGGTGCTTCAGTTGTTCTTTTGACACACAGAGTCGCACCATATCTTCATCGGTGACAGAGTTAAAAGTTCCTGGGTCCTTGGCTTTGACGGCTTTGATGAGCAGCTCTAAGTCAGTGTGATTGTATGCCAGCACTGCTCCTGCTAGTGCAGACTTGAACACCGCACACTTAGAATGGCTGTCAGTGCAAATGGCCACATCAAAACAACGGATCCAATGAAATATGTCCAGACGCACGACCATACCATTATCTACCCAATCTGGGAACAAGGTCTCCACAGCAGCTTGGCCTTGAGCACGGCAACACCCACGGTCAACGTACAGGATTTTAGGCTTAGCTTGTTTGGCCTGCTGGAACCGGTCCATTACTCCACGACACATGGGCTCCAGGCACTCGATGGACTCCTCACACGTGAGAACGAACGAGACAATCTGGGAATTCTCATTGCCTATAATGGTAAACCACTCAGCTGAGCCTTTACCCTCCCCGGACAGCTTCTTCACCACCTGCAGAATGGAACAAGTCTGACTCTGTGTGTTCACACCACCGCCGGCGAGAGCGTCAAAATTCGCCCTGGCCGCCCTGCCAAGGATTCGTGGACGCTCTGACATAGATCCAATGCTTGTCATGTATTTAACGGAGACGTAAAGCAAACAAGCACGTGGATCTTGTGCAGACTGACCACAAGTAGAATATATGATAACCTCTTTAAATATTTTAAATGTGAAAGACATTGATCGATCGAACTATAACAATTATAGTTGCATGTTTGCTAACCAAATAAACCAATTAAAAGCCATTTGTGTGGTGTGGCTTTTGTGTTCATGATTCATTTCAACATGCAGTTTATAGGAGACGTTTACTTGCCTTGGTCTTTAATTAACATTAACTTGTGCGCAGCCTACATTACAAACTGTCCTGGTTGAAGTGTAGCCTTGATGTAATTGGTCAAATCCATGTTGTTTTGAGGAAATTAATAGCATTCCCGCTAAAGAACAAAGCGTTCCTCTAGCGCTAAAATGCTCGGGAATGTGGTCTGAACCAAAGTTTACGGGCTGCGTTCTCTGGATCCTCTCAAGCGGAGGACTTCTACATTACGATTGGTTGCCGCCCAACCGCGTCATAGCTCATTACCATAAAGTTGACCTGATTTCAACTCGCCGGAGCTCGCCACCGGCTCACATTGAAAATGAATGACTTCCTGGCCACTTTGACGCTCTCGCCGCCTGCGGTGTGAACGCACGGTGAGACTCGGATATTTCCAGAATGAGATTTTGATTGGGGATGACCATGTCGATTAAACTTATATTAAAACCACCAGTAGGTGGCAGCAAGTCACTGTTAATAAGTGAGTCATTGTGATTGAATCATTTAAAAGGTTGATTCATTCAGAAGCTAAACGCATTTTGTTGCTCAGAGAAGCTGTGGCTGTGGCTTTCTTTGGAATTAATTTTGTTGGCAAAATAAAGCAAAAACAGTCAATTTGGTGTCTCTTAATTAACTTGTTAATTGAACTGCTGTAAAAAAAAGTCAATATCACATTTGTAATCATCACAGACGATATATATCGCACACCCCAACTTAATATTACATATTACTTCAAACTTGTATGACTTTCTGGTCACTCTTTTTTTTTTTTCACTGTGTTCATGTTAGTACGTATTTACCCAAATTATTACGGAGTACTACTAATACACACTTTATGCACTTCTTTTGTGTTAAACCGATGAAACCAAAGTCATACAGGTCTGCTATAACAAAAGTATAAAGATAAATGGTATTTATCGGGTATGTATTACACTGTTTTGTACATACCTTTTTAGTGGAATCCATTTTTAGCACGGTGCCAAAAGTGTAGAGAATCTGGTTCCTGTAGTCCTGTACGTTGTTGGCCTCTGCAAGCAGGGACGCATGACGAAGAAGACGAGCAGAGGGCAGCTCTCTTGGAGGAGGTGGAGACTCAAACTCGTGTCCTAAGGCTGACATGACCCCCTCAGGCTTCGTAATAGTCATGAGGAGCGTGGTGTACAGGTCTTTCCTGTGAAGATACTCCTCAAAGTGATTCTCTTGGATTTGTCTCCACACTTTCACCACGGTGTTCCCTTCAGTCCAGTCCCGCAGAAGGCACACCACGTTTTTGTCCACACCACGCCTGTAAAGTGGTATGATTAATAAGTCGATAGTACGGTGGCCAAGAAAGCAAATAGAAAAAGCACCATCAAATTAAGAAAGCACCTTCATCAGTTTGACAGCGCATGTGCTGCAAATACTCACAAAAGCACAATAGAAGAAAGAAATCAAATTAAGAAAGCACCTTCATCAGTTTGACAGCGCATGTGCTGCAAATACTCACAACACAGCCAAATACAAAAACAATAAGCAAAAAAAGAAACGTGCTACAAATACAACACAACCAAATATGAAAACACACTGCAAATACTTGCAACACAACCAAATACAAAAAACAATAAGCAAAAAAAGAAACGTGCTACAAATACAACACAACCAAAAACGATAAATGTGCTGCAAAAAAAGAAACGTGCTACAAATACAACACAACCAAAAATGTGCTGCAAAAAAAGAAACGTGCTACAAATACAACACAACCAAAAACGTGCTGCAAAAAAAGAAACGTGCTGCAAAAAAAGAAACATGCGGCAAATACTCACAATACAACTAAATATAGAAATGCACTCCAAAAATAGAAATGGGCTGCAAATTCTCTTACACAACCAAATACAGAAATTACACAAATGAAAATGTTCTTCATTATATTAAAAAGGGATGATGTATTAAGCATAAAGAATATAATATCACCTTGATTACCTTCCACAGAACCTCTGTATAACCTGTGCCTGGCTTGTGGAGAACAATATCCCCACACACCAGACCAGGTAGACACTTGGGTGTGTTAGATTATTATTGATATTATATATAAACACCAGTGTATTTGAAAGTTGCACTACCGTATTCATTCATGTTGTAAATCAGATTTTGTTTAGATTGCATGTGACTCTTGCAACGGCTGGTACCACTGGGACTGCATAAGCTGGCCAAGTTTGGAGGCACATTTTATTTGTCCGGGAATCAAGATTTAATGTTTGTTGCAATCAGATTTTGTTGCGAAACAGGAAACTCATGATGCTCCGCCCAGAGTCACCGAAAATCTCAGACACCGAATATTTCAGAACACCGGAGCAGATGTAGACAAGAATGACTCCTAAGAGATTGAGGTGTTTTATTGTTGGATGTAATAATGAACATAGCAGTAGTCATTTACTCTCGTCATCTGAGCGGCTGAAGGGGGATTATGTTTAGTTTTGAAGTGAATGCGCCGATCCCAGATCTGCCTAAATGCTTCTATGTTCGCACGAATCATTCGTGATCCAGCTTCATCTACAGAAGTACTGAGTACAAGGTTTTTTAAATTAATCTTTCCAAATCGCCTTTCCTAATAATGTGCTGATTAGCAAGTTTCACAATGAATGCGGCTAAATAAACAGTCCCTCAGCGAGTGCTCAGAAGAGAGGGGCGGAGTCAGCAGAGCTCATTAACATTTAAAGGAGAATCACACAATACGGATTGCTCTGACAAGAGCTGTTTTTGACAGGCTAAAAAGGTGTTTTTTTACACCACCAATTAACATTTTTAACCAAACGATGTTACAGACTTTTCATTAAGTCCATAAAGAATAATATCAACTTGTGGAAAATGGACTTTATATGACCCCTTTAAACATTTCTGATGTGGTCTGTGCTTATTTGCGGCGCGTTTACTTATTCGGTTGTGTTTCTAGTATGTGCAGCGTGTTTCTATATTTGTTCCTGTTGTGCGTATTTGCAGTAGTCTCTGTATTTGGTTGTGTTGAGAGTATTTGCAGAGCGTTTCTGTTTTTTTAAGTGCATTTCTGTGTTTGGTTGTGTTGTACTTGCAGCACATTTCTGTATTTTGTTGCATTATGAGTATTTGCAGCACATGTATTGTCAAATTGATGAAGATGTTTTCTTAATTTGCGTGTGTTGTGTTTTCTTTTGATTTGCAGCGCATTGAAGCTCTCTCAGCCACCATACGACAGTGGCTAGTGCAACTAATTCAAGGCATGTTAGGCTTACACCAATCTTCAGTGTACTCACGTGTCAGTGAGGACAGCAGGGAACATGGCTTGGTGAGCCTCACTGAGTTGGCACAGGATAGCAGGATCCCATGCCAACCAATGCCCCACCTTGCCACTGCCATGACCCCTGGCTGCTTTGGTGCATGGTCCACAGCACAGGACCTCCGTCAGCATACAATACCAGCTGGATACATCACAAATGTGACAAACCTGCAATATACAAAAAAAGTTTAATATGCTTTTGAAAACAGCAGTGCATTGTTTGATTTAATCTGTAGGTGTATTTGCATAAAAACAAATCATAAAATTGTTGCATTGCATGCAACTGTAATATTAATGAAAAATATATAATACCCTGGAGTGGTAGCCCGACTTGTCGAGGTACACAGCCTTTCCCTGACCCACACATTCTGCACCCCGAGGACACTTCAGTAAGTATTTCCATACTCCAACAGGCTGCCACACAAAGACGCGACTTCGAAAAAAGAGATGCGGAGTTGGCAGAGTACCACTAATGTTAGCCCTGGAGGTTCTGGAGGGTAAAACCACATCCGGTCAGATTTTAGTACTCGACTCCTCTTCGATACTCCGGTGTTGTCACGATACACCTGAATGGGACCAAAGAGTCCTCGTTCGGTGTCGTCCTTCACCCAGGAGAGGTCAGCTGGTGGGATGCCATTGGGATTTTCCCACAGTTGCACCCAACCCTCCAGCTCGAACCTGAAACATGTCAAAACAGAAAACGTAATTACAAAACAACACATAAGCATAATTTCATTCCAGTTATAATCATTTATGGTTAATACTAGGGGTGGCACGGTACATGTATTCATACCGAACCGTCACGGTACGGACATCTTCGGTTCAGTGCATGAGGCCTTACAACGAATACAGGCAATTCACCCCCAATCCAGAAGGGGGCGCACGCAGTAATGCAACGCTGTTTGATAACCGCCAGCGCCAGCAGGAGAACAGCGAATGCCAGGAGTTGCGCACTTGAAAAAAAGCCCCCTAGACAGTGACCATGTGTTGATTCTGAATGCATCTCTCACATAGACTGACAGAGGAGTATACTTTAACATCAGGGGTCACCAAGTTCAGTCCTGGAGGGCCGGTGTCCTGCAGAGTTTAGGCTCCAACCCTAATTAAACCCACCTGAAGCAACTAATTAAGGTCTTACTAGGTATACTTGAAACTTTAAGGCAGGTGTGTGACACCGACACCGACCCTCCAGGATCAAGTTTGAGGACCCCTGCTTTAAAGGCACTCAACTGTTTGTGAAATGGGGCTTTGTGCGCATGTATCCTACCTCTCTCATTCATCACAAATCCAAATATTCCATAATATTTCCATATTTGCGATGTAACGTATCTGAATGCTAAACTATGAATTATCTTGTAAATTATAGGCTTTGTACTTCAGTCGTTTTCAAACGGTGACACAGAGGCAGGCGCGCTGATCTTTGATTCACTGTATTTTATTTTGATAAAGTACCAACTGCGCTGTCAAGTTAACATTATCAATGCTGGAACTGATGTGTTTTTTATTTGTGTGTGTGTGTGTGTGTGTGTATGCTCTGCCGTGATCACTTCAACGGTTTCCTTTATACCAGCAGAATCAACTTTAAACACTTATTGTCTAATTAATAATCACTGTATAGAGGTCTGCTTTTATTTGTGTACACTCATAATGAAAACAAAACAGATATATATATATATATAATATGTAATAATATTTACTATTTTCACATCTAGATTGTAATTGTAATTTACACTACTGTCTGTTCAAAATAAATGAAAAGATACCGAGCATAGTATATATATATTTTTTTTATTGTACCGAAATCGTATCGAACCGTGACCCCCGAACCAAGGTACGTCCCGAACCATGAAATCTGTGTACCGTGCCACCCCTAGTTAATACATTTGCGTATGTAAATATTACTCACCGGGGAGTCACATGGTTCTGCAGAGGAAATGTGACTTATGGCTGTGGATGAGGACTTCTTTGATGCCTGTGTGGATGTGTCTGTGGATGAGGATGCTGGGGTGCAGATGGCCGTGGTTGAGGATGCTGACGTGTAGATGGCCGTGGATGAGGATGCTGGCGTGTAGATGGCCGTGGATGAGGATGCTGGCGTGTAGATGGCCGTGGATGAGGATGTTGGCGTGTAGATGGCCGTGGATGAGGATGCTGGTGTGTAGATGGCCGTGGATGAGGATGCTGGCGTGTAGATGGCCGTGGATGAAGATGCTGGCGTGTAGATGGCCGTGGATGAGGATGCTGGGGTGTAGATGGCCGTGGATGAGGATGCTGGGTGTAGATGGCCGTGGATGAGGATGCTGGCGTGTAGATGGCCGTGGATGAGGATGCTGGGGTGTAGATGGCCGTGGATGAGGATGCTGGGTGTAGATGGCCGTGGATGAGGATGCTGGGGTGTAGATGGCCGTGGATGAGGATGCTGGGGTGTAGATGGCCGTGGATGAGGATGCTGGCGTGTAGATGGCCGTGGATGAGGATGTTGGCGTGTAGATGGCCGTGGATGAGGATGCTGGCGTGTAGATGGTCGTGGATGAGGGTGTTGGCGTGTAGATGGCCTGGATGCTGGGGTGTAGAGATGGCCGTGGATGAGGATGTAGATGGCCGTGTAGATGGCCGTGGATGAGATGCTGTGTAGATGGCGTGGATAAGGATGTTGGCGTGTAGATGGCCGTGGGTGAGGATGCTGGGGTGTAGATGGCCGTGGATGAGGATGCTGGCGTGTAGATGGCCGTGGATGAAGGTGCTGGGGTGTAGATGGCCGTGGATAAGAATGTTGGCGTGTAGATGGCCGTGGATGAAGGGCCGTGTAGATGGCCGTGTAGATGGCCGTGGATGAAGATGCTGACGTGTAGATGGCCGTGGATGAGGATGCTGGCGTGTAGATGGTCGTGGATGAGGATGTTGGCGTGTAGATGGCCGTGGATGAGGATGCTGGTGTGTAGATGGCCGTGGATGAAGATGCTGGGGTGTAGATGGCCGTGGATGAGGATGCTGGGGTGTAGATGGCCGTGGATGAGGATGCTGGGTGTAGATGGCCGTGGATGAGGATGCTGGCGTGTAGATGGCCGTGGATGAGGATGTTGGTGTGTAGATGGCCGTGGATGAGGATGCTGGCGTGTAGATGGTCGTGGATGAGGGTGTTGGCGTGTAGATGGTCGTGGTTGTGGATGCTGGGGTGCAGATGGCCGTGGATGAAGATGCTGACGTGTAGATGGCCGTGGATGAGGGTGCTGGCGTGTAGATGGCGTGGATGTGGATGCTGGGGTGTAGATGGCCGTGGATGAAGATGCTGGACGTGTAGATGGCCGTGGATGAGGATGCTGGGGTGTAGATGGCCGTGGATGAAGATGCTGACGTGTAGATGGCCGTGGATGAAGGTGCTGGCGTGTAGATGGCCGTGGATGAGGGTGTTGGCGTGTAGATGGCCGTGGATGAGGATGCTGGGGTGCGTGTAGATGGCCGTGGATGAGGATGCTGGGGTGTAGATGGCCGTGGATGAAGATGCTGGCGTGTATATGGCCGGGGTTGGGGATGTTGATGTGCAGGTGACTGTGGATGATGTTGTGGAAGCTGTGGACTCTTCTTTGATCACTTCTAATAAGTGAGTGTCATCCAGACACGAGGGATCACTGATGGAAGAGCTTGAAATCTTTGTAACAAACATAAGTCATAAAATTCTGATTAACAATTTTGTTTTATCATAAAAGAAGTAATTTGCATTTAAAGTTGTGGTAAAACGGTTTGTGGATCACACAACTCACTTGATCTTTCTTGTCATAAATGTACTTCCTAAACCTCTTCATCTGCACGCTGGCGATATGGGTCACAGGCGTGTGTAGCCACCGGCTTACAGAGCTGTACGCATTTTGGATCATACTAAAATTCTCTGGCCTGTCCTTCTGGGCAGAATACTGGCTGTAGAGCTCCCACATCTCCTGAAAGGTATGGTACTCGAACCCTTTCTGTCCATAAATGCATTGGTGGACATTGGCCTCCAGGACAATTGAGACTTGTGGAAAGCTCTCTGCGTATTCTGCCAGGTAGTCTTTTATCCAGTGATGTTGGATCTTCCCCTTTCCAGCTTTGTTAGAGAGTTCTTCTCTGTGCTTGTCAACCAAACTGCAATTACATGCATCAATTGCAAAATTAAGATTGAAACTTTGCAAAGAATAAATAAATAGAGAGAGAGATTATTTGCTATCAGCATCTTTTTAAGCATAAATACTAATTTTAAGTTGAATATGCTTACTGCTTCATGTAGACAACATCGTTAGCCACAAGCCAGTGAAACGGGGCATTGATATACTGGCCAAATGGCAGGACCAGCTTCCCCAAGCACTGCTGTCGTGACGGCACAGGGATCCCTTCAGCATGAAGAGCCCGTTTCAGCATGGGCTAGGGCAGTGGACTCATTCAGCAGCTGTGCAGGGGGGAGAGGAAAAGTCTTCTGTCTGTCTCTGTAGGCACAGGCCTCATTCGTCGATACCAGTAGGGCCTGTTGACGATCCTCTGGAGCAGTGGGGTTTTGTAGACGGATGATGGGCGTCGCCATATCAAGGTGCACTGAAATAAAGACACCACCTTGACGTTAACTGTATTGTACTTAAAATAGTACGAGATTTATATTACGGGTGGGAGATATGAGGCTGAAAGTTAATGCACTGATTATTAAATGGTGAGTTTAGAAATTAGGGGTGGGTGATATGACCAAAATCTTACATAGCAAAATGAGTAATTGTATTTCACAGTAACAATATACATCATGATATAGTGATTTTGTGCTTTAAATAAGGTCTTTATGATTTAAACATTTTGATAACAGAGAAATTTCATAATGTAGACATTTGTCAACCGGTAGAGATTTTCAACTATCGTCTCTATCGCAGTTACACACTCAGGTGACATTGCTGTGCTACGTAGTCAAGAAAACGTATAGCTTGCACAAGATTTAAAGCATTGCGTTTAAAAAACAAGTGATTTTAAGCCGTAGAAATGCAAGAGAAACTAATTTAGCGCTATGTGTGCGCTGTCTGAGCGGCGCGCACACATGAACAGAGTATTGGACGGAGATATTTTTGCCGTTTTATAAGACTTGAACTGTGTCAAAATGCCCGTCTTTGGAAGTATCCTCGTAAACACAGTCATTTAGGGTCTTAAGTGAAAGCAAACAGCTGAGAAAGAAAACATGTAACAGTCTATTGGATCTGGGTAGCTCTTAAAGTGACAGCAGTCTAATATTCATGTTCAGTCAAACAACAAAAGAGAGAAAATCTCTCACTGCTCTTGACTAAATCACATTTATAACTTTAATAAGAAGAAATATATATTTAATTAGTATTAAAATAGTCACAAAGAGCCTAAAACTTTTAACTGTTCTGAATCTTTGCAGGTAGTTTTCTTGAAGCGTCTCGAGACAGTTCTTCTGGATTTAGTCTGTCTCAGTTTCTTCAGGTTACTCCAGACAGACTGATGATGATCAGATCAGATCTCTGTGTGGAGAATCTCACTGGATTATTACAAATAATGGCAAAATTAATGTTTGGAAATGTAAACAGATATTTCCTACTGACACACTACAGCAAACGATAGAAATAACTGACTTAAAACCATTTTTAGCTGCTGAAAATACTAGTGCTTTAATCATTTTAGCCCCCACTGTATAGATTTTGTTTTTGAATTCAGCTTTTTCAGTGCCTTTTGCGCGCGTGTCCTTTTGTAATAGTATCATTACAGTATGTATAACCCTAAACTTTGAATGCAGTTTACTGTCATGGTTTCTTTCTACACTCCCACATCTGTCCACTAGCTGGCGAAAGCGTCCATCTAAACTACCGTTCAAACATGGCTGCGTCCATTGCGCGGTCATGCTGTCGAGTGCATTCACGAGTCATATTCAGAAAAACATCTTACTTAAAAACTTCATTCCACTGTTCTCCATCTAGCAGAAGCGGGCTGCTCTTATCCCTGCACAACCGAGGCCTCCTGAAGGAGTCGTTCCCGGAGCACGCGGCGCAAGCGGAACTCCCGGATCTGCTCTGGTCCGCTCCGCAGACCGTCTACTGCGGCTTCGACCCGACCGCGGACAGCCTGCACGCCGGGAACCTGCTCGCCATCATCGGCCTGCTGCACTTCAGAGCCGCGGGGCACGACGTCATAGCGCTGCTCGGCGGAGCCACGGCGCAGATCGGGGATCCGAGCGGGAGGTCTGCCGAGAGAGAGCGCCTCTCGCCGGCTGCGGTGGAGCAGAACTCCCGCGGGATTCTGGAGAGCCTCCACCGGATCTTCACCCACCACGAGCTGTACTTCTGCCCGGACGCGAGTAAGCTAGGCCGGGTCACGGTGCTCAATAACCGCAGCTGGTACAAGGACTGGAGCGTGCTGGAGTTCTTCTCGGAGGTCGGCCGGAGTTTTCGGATGGGAACGATGCTCAGCCGCCACAGCGTTCAGTCTCGGCTCAAGGGCGCGGAGGGCATGAGCTTCACCGAGTTCTCCTACCAGATCTTCCAGGCGTTTGACTTCTACCGTCTGCATCAGCTGCACGGCTGCAGGATCCAGCTGGGCGGAACCGATCAGCTGGGAAACATCATGAGCGGACACGAGCTCATCCACAGGTAGGACCGTGGCGTTCTTACTCTATAAACACCAATAGTAATCGACCCTGGAGTTGTATCGAAAGGATCGATCCTCACATAAAAACATCGATTATAAATGTCTAATCTAAAGTGCATGTTTAACCATGATATTCGGTGCATATAATAATCTTCTAAGTGGAATAATAGACGGTGTTAGTGAATAATTGTTTAGGTTAGAACTGTTTCTCCTGCTCAACATACACAAATACTGAAAGACAGAACCAATCGATCACAGTTCGCTCAAACAGGGCTCACTCACTCCTCTTTAAATCAATGTGATAAACAAGTCAGGTCAAAAAAGTCCGATTATATTTCCTGAAATGTAACGCAATCCATTAAATTACACTAACTACAGTTTTTGTCATGTGATTTGGAAACAGCAACTGATTACAAGTAATCTACCCAGCTCTGTATGTAATGTGTCTGTATATATTAATATAATATAAGAAAAAATATATTAAATATTGTTTATCAAATTCTGAAAAATGTATTAGTTTCCGCACAAATTTTTGGCAGCACAACTGTTTTCATCATGGTTAATAATCATAAATGTTTCTTGAGCTGTAAATCAGTATATTATTATGATTTCTGAAGATCATGTGACACTGAAGACTGGAGTAATTAAGCTTTGCATCACAGGAATAAATTACATTTTAACATATTCAAAGAGAAAACAGCTTTTTTATATCTTAATAATATTTCACATTTTACTTTGTTTACAGTATTTTTGATCAAATAAATGCAGCCTTGCTGAGCAATATGAGAAAAAATCTTAAAAATCGCACCGATCCCAAACTTATGAACAGTAGTGTATATACATTAAGTGGCATATTTTCAGACATGTACCATGAAAACACGGTGAAGCAAATACAGTACAACAAAAAAAAACAATTTTTAAGCATGGCAATGATTTATTTTAGATATGTATCTCCATAGCACTATCACAAAAAATGAATATAGTTTAAATAAGACCTGACATTATATGATTACAGTATTGGCACTAAATCATTAAACTTGAAAAGCTAATGAAGGAGTTTAGTGGCATGTTTGGGGTTTATAGTAATTAGCATTTAACTTCATTTCATGACAAATAAGTCATAATAATATGTGCAAATAATATTTCAGAATCTTTAATATCATGAATGTATTATAGCTTCATATGTGTGTCTATATAGGAGTGTGATCTTATGTTTTTCTTGTGCCACAGTTATTACAATAATATTAAGATAACTAGTATTTATTAACATTTAGATTTTTAAAAATTTAGTTTGTTTTTGTTTTTGCTATTTTATTGCTTTTTGTTTTAAATATTTCTGTTTAGCCTTATTTTTCAGTTTATGTTTGTCATTTTAATATTTCAATTTTAAAAACGTGTTACGTCTAATAGTTGCCAAACCAACATTCTGAATTTGAGCGTTTGAGGTTAAAAAGTAATTTAATTCTATTGTAAAACACCTTAAATCAACCACGGTTGTGTTAAACTTGTGCTCTATAAATGAAATTGGCCTTGCCTTAATTTAAGGTTTTGTATAGTGATCGACCGATATAGATTTTTTTATAACCGATACCGATTATTTGTACAGTTATTATGTACGTGATAACCAGATAACTAGTATTTATTGTGTGTGTGTGTGTGTGTGTCCACAATTGCTCCAGGTGTGTGTGTGTGTGTGTGTGTGTGTGTGTGCCACTGCTCCAGGTGTGTGCCCACTGCTCCAGGTGTGTGTGTTGTGTGCCCACTGCTCCAGGTGTGTGTGTGTGTGTGTGTGTGTGTCCATGCTTCAGGTGTGTGTGTGTGTGTGTGTGTGTGTTTGCACTTATGGGTTAAATGCAGAGAACACATTTCACTGCTGGTTATACTCTGTTACGTGTTGTGACATTTTAATATTTCAAAGAAAAAACGTGTTACGTCTAATAGTTGCATTTTGAATTTGAGCGTTTGAGGTTAAAAAGTATTTTAATAAACACCTTAAATCAACCACGGTTGTGTTAAACTTGTGCTCTATAAATGAAATGGGCCTTGCCTTAATTTAAGGTTTTGTATGTTTCCACCTAATATGTATATTTGGATGAGTGAATGGTGTTTCAGAAGTTGAAGTTAACCATGCGGGCTCTTGTGCAGAAAGACGGGAGAGGACGTGTACGGCCTGACGGTTCCGCTCGTCACCACCTCGATGGGGGATAAACTGGGGAAGACGGCCGGCAACGCTGTGTGGCTGAACAGAGAGAAAACATCGCCCTTCGACTTCTACCAGTACTTCCTGCGCTTGCCAGATAACAGCGTAGAGGGGTGAGTTGAGAGAGAGCACTCTCACCCTGGTTCACACTTTTTTAAACTGTTGCCCTCAGGCAGGCGGTATAGATGCATCAAATCATGGACCAATAGACTCAAGGACAGCTTCTTCCCCAGAGCTATAATTACACTGAATACAAACATGCACTGAACACTTATGTGCACTGACATCTTACTCAGCACAATGTGTATCATATTTCTATGCAAATTCCACTCTTAGTGCAAGAGTTAGCTTTATTCCGTTAGTGAGTACAGCATTATATTCCAGTGAAATATCTCCACTTTTTGTGCCATGTTTTTATATTCTCATTCCAAATAGTTTTATTCAGAGCCAGACGTCTACCTCATATTAGTGTAATAATCAGTTTGACAAGCTGCGACTGATTATTATTAAATCATATATACAAGCAACTCTGTTTATGCTAATTTCTTTGTCTTAGCTTAATTTTTTTTTTAATTGTAAATCTTTTTATTATGCATATTTATTTGTAGTTTTGTGTCTATTATGTACCGTGCACCTTATGCAGAGGCTTTGCAATTTCGTTGTATCTTGTGTACAATGACTATAAAATGAAATGAGTTACCAACCACAGCGCGTGACGCCAAACTCTACAATATACTCTCAAAAGTGTGAAATATTATTACAATTCAAACTGACTCTTTTCTATGAGAATATCTTGTAAAGTGTCATTTATTCCTGTGATGCAAAGCTGAATTTACTCCAGTCTTCAGTGTCACGTGATCTTCAGAAGTCATTCTAATATACTGCTCAAGAAACAGTTCGCTGAAAGTAGTTGTGCTGCGTCATAGTTTGGTGGAAACCATGATACATTGTTTTCAGGATAGATTTTTTTCTGAATAGAAACAGCATTTATTTGAAATGGATATCTTTTATAAGATTATAAATGTATGTATTTTCAAGTTTGATCAATCCAGTCGCGGCTGGTGAAACATTTTTTTAGATGGGGAAACAATTTCTCAAACAATTCTTCACAATAAATCAACTCCTTTACCTTCAGTTTTTCTGCCAGAGTTCTCCTCTCAAACAGACATTGGAGTAGAGATTGTACAGAGTTCGGTTCGTGTCCGGGATTAATAACACCTGAGTCGTCATTATCACGTAATTGATAATTACGCCGCTACAGACACGAGACCAGCCTTGATTTTAGCAGCTTGGGGCGACAGAAAAATCGCCCGTTTCAGTTAAGATTTGAGGACGCTGATTGGCTAAATTTTATGTCACATCTTGAATATATTTATATCTTGAATCAGGATTTGACCTGATTTCTCGATCGCCCCTCGGCTGAAATCGAGACGTGCTGACAGGCAGAGAGCTCATATTGTGATGGTGAAAACCATGTGATTTTCTAATATATCACATCATACAAATATACATTTAAATAATTTGATATAATTATTATTTTGTGTGTGTGGTTCAGGGAGGGCGCCCTCTATTGGCCAGCCGCCACTGGATCAATCCTCGCTGAATAGAAGTGTAAAAGAAACCCAAACGTTGTGGTTAAAATAATGGCTATTTAGCCTCTTCAGAAACCCCTTTGCCCCTGCAGGTACCTGAAGCGCTTCACCTTCCTGTCTCTGGCTGAGGTGGAGAAGGTGATGGAGCAGCAGAAGCAGGATCCGGGCAGACGCATGGCCCACAAACGCCTGGCCGCTGAAGTCACCAAGCTGGTCCACGGGAAAGAGGGCTTAGAAAGCGCCAAAAGGCAAGATACTCGGTTTTACGTCTGTAAAGTCAGCAGCATGAAATCAAAACTGAGTCTAGTATTCATAACTCAGTACTTACTTACTTGAAGCACCTTTGGCAGTGATCACAGACTCAAGTCTTTCTGGGTATGATGCGACAAGCTTTGCGCACGTGCGTTTGGGCATTTTCTGCCATTCTTATTTACTGATATGTATACAGAGCATAACATTAACACTCACCAAGCACCAGTTGTGAGTCAAAATCAGTGCTGGCGAAGATATGAAATTCTAGCAACTTTTATATTAAGTGTAACAATGTGATACGGTTTGGTGCAATTATCAAATAAAATACTGTACAGTTTAATAGTATTATAATGATATTTCCTTCATGGCTCATTCCTTTCATTTTCATTAATACAATATTAATAATAAATATGACTAATAATAGCAACAAAAATTGCAATTAGATTTTTCTCTAATTTGTTCTGACCGTTTTTTTTTGTATTATTTAATTTTTTTTTTAAATAATGCACGCAGTTTCGTGGCCGGTAAAAAATATTTATGGTCGATAATTGTCCTCCTGTCACTGGCAGGCGTGGCAAAATGTTATTTTAATTAATATTTTTTATAGTAATAATACTATCAACAATAATAATAATAACAATTGTTGTTATTATTATTTTTGTATATAAGTATTATTAAGCATTATTATTATATAAATTAAAATTATGAAATATTTTAATTTAGTTTAATAGCATTATTGAAGTATTAATTATTTTATTGACTTAAATTGTATTATTTGTTTAAATAATAATACAACTAAAAATAATAAATACAATTCAATCTGATCTTATATTAACATTATATTCAAGTCCACACACACATATATATTATACATTTAGTCATTTTGCAGACGCTTTTATCCAAAGCGTATATAATATACATGCACACTGATAACTAATAATTAAACCGCTCCATCTGTCACACAGGTGCACCAATGCTCTGTACCACAGTAATATTGAGGCTCTGGAGCAGATGAGTGACACTGAACTCCAGGAGCTTTTCCGAGAGGCTCCGTTCCACGAGCTTTTCCTGGATCCAGGAACGACGGTGCTGGACGCCTGCAGGAGAGCGCAAGCCATCCCGAGGGACCACGCGGGTCAGAATGTAACACACACTCTTGTAGAGGTCTGCACGGGCTCAAAACTGAAGCCCGAACCCGGCCCGTACCCGAGATTGTCTGACCCAACCCAAGCGGCACGGTTAAATTTAGAGCCCAAACCCGACCCGAAATCCCCCCCCCCCCCCCCCCCCAACGAATAGCCAACTAAAAAAAAAAAGGGAAAAAGGCTGCATTTCACGATTGCATGCAAAGAAACAGATTAATCAAGCTCTGCCATTTCACAAACATTTACCAGTTATGACAGTTTGTGAACATCAGGAGCAGCGGTCGCATACATTCTGCGAGTTTATGAATTTTGTATGGACAAGAAGATGATGACCGTCAAATTATGGTCATTTTTTTGTCAGTTAAGGCTCGTTAGCATTCTGTCTACTTTAAATCAGACATACGACTTAAATAAGACGTATTTATTTGAATGCATTAATCATTTATTTGAATTGACCGAGAGGGAGAGAGAGTGAGAGAGAGAGAGAGAGAGAGACGAGAGGGAGAGAGAGCCGAGAGGGAGAGAGAGTGAGAGAGAGAGACCGAGAGGGAGAGAGAGAGAGAGACCGAGAGACCGAGAGAGAGAGACCGAGACAGACAGAGACCGAGAGAGAGAGAGAGAGAGAGACAGAGAGAGAGACAGAGAGAGAGAGAGAGACAGAGAGAGAGAGACAGAAAGAGAGAGAGAGACCGAGAGAGAAGGGGGAATGTTGCGCGTGCATGTGAACCTGCGTCTGCGCGTCTCTCTCTACAAGCAATGAGGCTTAGTTACTTCAAAAACAGCGATTTTGCCGCCTCATTGCAGATAAATATAATGTTGTGACTTGCGAGTCAGTAGCCTGTCGAAGCTATTTTACTAATAAAAGTTTCCGTGCTGTTTGTGCTCTGCGCAATCTCAGTAGTGTGCAATGTGTGTGCGTTCCATTTAAATGCGTAACACTCTATGAAAGCAGCGAAGCCTCTGCATATAGTTTTGGTTTAGCTACAAACCCGAACCCGACCCGAGCCCGAAGCTATCTGTTACATTAAACATTAACCCGAAACCCGACAGTATTTCGGGACCTGCGGGTTCGGGTCGGGTAGCAGACCTCTACACTCTTGACACACTTTGTTACATTGTTACTTATTATTCAGCCTGTTCTGTTACTTTGTATCCCTTAAATGTAACACACACTCTTACATTTTGTTACATTGTTACTTATTATTCAGCCTGTTCTGTTACTTTGTATCCCTTTCAAGTGACTTACTATTTGGCTCAGTCCAGGTCTTAAACAATTAAGAGAAACAAATGAAGGAATGGTTTTTAATTGACGCCTTTTTGCTTCATGTTAGTTACTAGTTTATTGTCATCGTTCCTTTCTGAGCAGGTATCAGATGATCATGGACGGTGGAGTTTGGATCAACCACCAGAGGGCAGCAAACCCCGAGCAAGTTCTGGTTCTGGGTCAGCACATTCTCTCTAACGGACTCAGCCTGGTCCGAGTGGGAAAGAGGAACGTCTACATCCTCAAGTGGCTTAGTATGTGAATCAACAACTTGGAAATACACATTTTTGTTCCATAGACAAACCGACCACATCCCAGACTCCTCAGGATTTGTAAAGACATATTCAAAACAAACTGGAACGTCCCAGCGCTCGCCAGCAGTGGTCAGTAGAGGTCTGTTGTGATTCAGGACAGTAACCTGTGCTCTGTCTGCTTGAGCGTATCAAAGACTTTGAACATGAATTGTGCTGTTGAGAAACCCCATGTGAATGTCTGTGGATTATATCAAAGACGTGAGAACAGACTTTGCCTTGTTTGGACCTGTTTTATTTGAACAAATTACACGGTTTGATGTGTGAATACGCTCCTGATTTTAAATCACACTGGAAAACTGGCTTCCGTTCAGCTCTTTAATTAAGTATATTATGATGTTTTCTTTTTTCCAGTTAGGCTTCTGAGGTGAAACTGACACGAGTGTGAAGCAATATGATGGTTATACATAAATAACAATTAAATATGATTTCATTCGTACAGTTAAAGCTAATTTTAAAAACAGATTTAAAAACGTAGAAAGCTAAATAAGAGCATAAATGTATCTGTTACAGAAATACTAGGAGTGGAAACACATTTCTGTCACAATCTCACAAAAGTCAGAATTGTGTGATATTAACACAGAATAGCAGGATATCAATTCTGACTAAATCTGAGTTTATATCTTGTAATTCCGGTTTTTTTTTTAACCACAGGATAAAAGGTAATTGCAACAATGTTTCTTGCAATTCTGAGTTTATATCTCGCAATTCAGTTTTTTTTCTCCTTCACAATTCTGACTTTTTCTCAGAATTTCTAGAAGTAGTCAGAATGACGAGCTATACACTTGCTGTGATACGTTTGTGAGGGGAAAATCTTGCAATTAGTTGCAATGACCTTTTTTATCTTTTATTCCGTGGTGGAAAAAAATTAAATAGGAGGGGGAAAAAAGTCAGAATTCTGAGTTTATAATCACACAATTTTGTGGTTAGAGACAGATTGAAAATTGTGAGATAATTAGTCATTTATTTTCAGTGGTGGAAACGGGCTTCCACAGTAAAGTGATCTGACAAACAACCATTATTAAACAGCCTTCGAGTGCCTAAAAACCCTGTCAAATGTTTCTGAATTTAAGCTTAGGTCGAAATCATGTAAGTTTGTGTTGAGCTTTCTGGAACAGACACAAGTTTGGTGTGTTGACAGGAGAAGAGATGCAGGTATGTCATCAGTATAGATGAAAGATGAAGACACTTCTGTGAACTCACACAGACTCGGGTGTGTGTCGCGGGACTATTGCGGGGCAATGCTGTTCCTGGAAAGGTTTTGGCAACTGCAGCTTCTCACTTCTAGGAACAAATTAAACTCGTAGTGAATCTCTTGTTGTACTTCCACATTTTGTGATTTTAGTGCCTCAAACATCATCTTCAGATACTAGAGACTAACACATTACAGGTAATGAAACCAAACCATCTTAAATGCATAGCTTAGTTTGTGAATCATTTCTTTCATCACGTAGGAAGTGTTAGACTTGTGAAGGTTAACAAATTCATTTATTTTCAGCTTTACTAAGTATTCTCATAGAATTTCAAGAGCAATATTGAGGAACGATCAATATTCAGTTTTTAGGCCATGACCACATTGTTAATAACTCTAAGATCAAGTCTAGTCTTAAACTAGTTTGACAGTACATCAGTCAAGGCAACTAGACTTAAGTTCAGTCTTTCCATATTTAGTCATTCATTTCATTAATCATAGTGTTTTGCATAGGTTTTTAAGCAGCACATGATTTATTCATGTGATTTCTTGCACAATATTTCGAACAATCATACATTTCCTGATAAAGTTGTTCTACGTGTTTAGTTTCGGTTTCAAAGCGATAGTTGTTTTGCATTTGAACAAGATTCCATTGTTCTTGTTTCAGAACTTGACATTTAACATCACGAAGCGTTCGATTGGGATTCGCAAATTAATCGTTCATTTGAAGTGATTCTTATAAATGATTCAATCGAACCGATGTGAATCACTCGCCTGTAGGAAAACATATTAAATCTACATATTACGTTTTTTGAGCCAGCAAAAAAAAATATTGTCAACATGTAAATAAAATTGAAAACTCGTTTTTTTTTTTTTTTATTAATTTGATATTGGCAGCGTTTAAACAAATAAACACCGTCTGTGAGTGAAACGAATCAGCGGATCATTTAGTGAACCGATTCGGATGAACGAAACGACTCGTTCCAGTCAGAACTCGGAGGCTCGTCAAGGGTGTTTTTGTTGATTTTCTTCCTCTATTCTCATGTGATTTATTGCACAATATTTAGAATAGTCATAAATTACCTAAAGTTCTAAGCTTTAACGGCGAATTTTTCACATTTCCACAAGATTCCATTGTTCCTTTTGTACTGTTTCAGAACTTGACATTCAACGTCACGAAGCGTTCGATTGTGATACGAGAATGAATCGTTGATTTGAACTGAATCTTATAAATGATTCAATCGAAACGATGTGAATCACTCGCCTGTAGGAAAAACCTTATGAGAATCTTTTGAGCCAGCAGAAAAAAACATTGTCAAAATGAAGCACATACATCATGATAAATAAATACATTAGAAAACAAATTTTGAAAGCAATTTATTCGAAAACGTAAAACAACATTAGCTGCGTTAAACAAATAAACACGTTCTGTGGTCGATGCTGTATGTACTGATATCCTACTTTAAGTCAAGAAATGTTTTATTCTTTTTTAATATCTGAGAAATAAGTCATATTTTATCAAACATATTGTGTTTAAATAATTTTTATTTGGTGCTGAAGAAATGGAAAATCTGGGTACCACGTAATGGACAAATGTAATGTTATGATGTGCTTGAATCATCGGATCATTTAGTGAACCGATTCCACAATGATCCATTTGAACGAATCGACTCTTTCCCGTCCGAACTCGGAGGCTCGTCGAGGGTGTTTTTGTTGATTTTCTTTCTCTGGGTCTGTGGGGGGGGATGTGCGCTGAGAGAAGGCGGATCTCCGATGCACCAATCCGCGGCGTTCATCTCGTCGTTTAAAGAGCTCTTTGTGTCAATCACGCGTTTTTTTCATCGCCATATTGGGTGCAGTAAAGCCTCGCCTTGTTATTTCTCTTCCCCTTTTTTACTACGACGCGCAGTTGACAGGAGCGAACATCGCGAACGCTGCTTTTGTTTTGATGACCATCGCGCGTCTGTGTTTTCCGCTCATGCGGCGAGTTTGCTCTTTACGCCCGTCGCTTTGGATCGCGTTAACGCAGGAGGGAACGCTCTGTAACAGCTGTGGGGTTTTGTTTTCGACTTAATCGCTTTATTATGTCCAACGTTCGCTTGTCTAACGGCAGCCCGACGCTGGAGCGGATGGAGGCGCGACCCTCAGACCAGCCCAAGCCGTCGGCGTGTCGGAACCTGTTCGGTCCGGTGGATCACGGAGAGCTAAAGAAGGACTTCCAGCGGCAGCTGAAGGCGATGGAGGACGCGTCGTCTGACGCGTGGAACTTCGACTTCTCCACGCACACGCCGCGCACCGACGGCAGATACCAGTGGGAAGCGCTGGATATTCGCTCGGTGCCCGGTTTCTACAGCAGGTCGGCGCGCGGCAAGGGCTCCGATCTTCACACTTGCTCCTCTGGGAATAATAACGACAATAACGTGGATGTTAACGGCAATCACGACTGTCAGGTAACGGAGCAGAGCGCGGAGACGCCCGAAAAAGACCGAGAGCCGAGGAAAAGAAGCTCCTGTCTCGGTATGTGCGGAATTATCTCATTAATCTATCACGAATTTCAGAAAACGGATAGCTTTTTCCTGTAACGTTACATTGAAAATTATATGACCCGGACCACAAAACTAGTCATAAGGGTCTCGTTTTTTTTTTTTGGTAACGTTAATTGAGATTTAATACATCTTTACACGTTTATACATGCATGTATATATCACCAGGAAGCTGAATTAATCATATTTCCATTGATGTATGGTTTGTTATGACAAAACAATATTAGGCTGAGATACAACTATTTGAAAATATGTAATCTGAGGGTGCAAAAAAATCTAAATATTGAGAAAATCATCTTTAAAGTTGTCCAAATGAAGTTCTTAGCAATGCATATTACAAATCAAAAATTAAGTTTTGATACATTTATGCTAGAAAATTGACTTAATATATTAATGGAACATGATCTTTACTTAATATCCTAATGATTTTTGGCATAAAATTAAAATGTATAATTTTGACTCATACAATGTATTGGCTATTGCTACAAATATACCCCAGCGACTTAAGACTGCTTTTGTGCTCCAAGGTCACATATCTGCTTAGCCTGTAAATATGAATTTTCATCTATCTATATCTATCTATCTGCATGCATTTTGATTTATCTTTAAACCCAAAGTTTGATAGATGTAATGCATCTAGATGCAATGTTATAAACTCATATACATTTTAATGTGCAACGTGTACATTACAAATAAAAGAAGCATAATTGCGTTTGATTTGAAATGCTCTAAACGTACAATAAACCATTCAGATTTTCACAATTTGTTATTTAAAAGTCAGTATTTGATTCGATTTGTAACCCATGTGGGATGTTAAATGTGTGTTTTGTTTGTGTCAGACTCGTCGTGTCAAAGCAAACGCTCACACATCTGCGTGGATGAAGTGACCCGGACGCCCAGAAAGCCCAAAAACCCCCGAAAACACCCCAGCCCGACTCTCACATAAACCCCAGGAGGTGAGCACAACGCGCTGTCTTTACTCTTTAACATTCGAGTCATTTACTGTTTTCAGTTTGCATGTATATATACAATAGCACGTTCATTTGAATCATATTGCATTAGGACCCAGTTTGCCTTTATTTCCCTGTGTTAAAATGTTCATCTGATATAGATATTAAACATGATTTATTTGAAGTACAAATCCTAGTTTATTGGAGTACATTTGACTAAATACTATAGGTTTTCTAAATCAAAATTTCGCTTCATATGATGCATTACTTCTGCTTATTTGTTAGTTCCTTGCAGTTTCAGTGTGTAACTGAAGAGCAGTCTTCGCGTCCGTGAAAGGGTTAATTTGGTGGGTTTACTACGAGAGCTCGAGTTTCCTTCAGAGTGAAAAACCTTTTCCACGTCAGCAGTGCGCTCACTCATGTTCTGCTGTATTTACACGTGCACGGATCCGACCCTCGTGTGCTATACGAGCCGTGTCAAAGGCGTTCTGTTTAAACGTCTAAATCGATTGATTGTAAAGCTGATGTAACTGCATGCTAGTGTTACCTCAGTTAGTCATGTGAGGAAACGTCCTGCCAAATAACACATTTGTAAAGTCATAACATTAGTAATGAAGCTTTGGTGGGACTCGACCGTTTCATGATCTCATTGTCCAGCGTGTTTTTGTTTTATTCATTCAGTTTTTCGTCTGGTTTGTGTGCTGTGACTCACGTACCTATCTCTGCGATAGTCAACGGGGTTTTATTGCCATGATTGTTCACGTTTATAATAATGCACGTAAAAAAATACTTATAGTATGCATAGTGTAGAAAATAAACAAGGTGAATAATTACTCGGAAATATGCATGGGATAAAAAAATAAACAGGCAAATTGCAACTTTTTTTGTGCAATTCTGAGCCGATATCTACTAATTCAGACTTTCTTGCAATAAACTCGGATATAAACTCAAATTAAAATCTGAATTGTGAGATTAAAATACCTTTTATTTTTATTGATTGTGTGTTGGATAAAATTTTGAGATGTAGACGGAGGGTAAAAAGTCCGAATTGTGTGGTGTTACCGTTGTTTTTTATTATTATTTATGTGTCGGAAACAACAACAAAAACTGTTTTGTCTGAAGAATTAGCGATAAAGTCAGAATTGCAAAATATAAACTCTGCATTTTTACATAAACGTGCAACTGTGAGAACAAAAGTCAGAATTGTGTGATTAGAAATTATTAATTTTCTTTTTCAGTTACCTGTAAGATTTTATTTAGTGTGTAAAAACAAAAAAGCTCAATTGCGAGATCTTACTCACAATTTGTGTATTTTTTAAAAAAAGTCGCAATAACCTTTATTTTTTATGTATTGTGTTTTGGGGAAAATAAATCATAATTGAGACTAAATGAATTCAGAGGAAATAAGTCAAGCTCAAAATGTCAAACTATATTATATTTTTCTTGTAATTCTGAGGAACATTTCTCTGAATTCAGAGTTTTTTTCCCTCAGAAATGCAAGAAAAGTAGTGAGAATAAATTCTCAATGACCTTTTTATTCCATGGCTTTCATAACAGTCGTTGCATCAATACCGATGCTGTGAGATGTGTAATAAAGATGTTCATTAAAAGCGTGTTTCTGTTGACTAAATCTCTCGTGTCTCCTGACAGGCCTGAAGTTGACGTGGGTTTGATGACCTCAGTGCTTGCTGAAGGAAAGATTTTTTTTGGGAAAGACGGAGGAACGAGTGGAAAATAAAACATATCAACTCTAAGAGTGTGTTCAAGCACTGAAACAAACACTAAAGTTCTGGCACTCAAGACAAAAGCAACTTCCTCGTAAAGCAGTGTATGTAGCAGTGTGCAATTAGGTTGAATTTCCTTTTTTGCTCATGTTTGTTTTTCTTACTACCTGTGTATATAAATATATATTTGTTCCTTTTCATATGTAGCACATAATTAGTATTATGTTGGAAAATTCTATTTTTTTTCTTCTTTTTTTTTGAGGTGTGAGTTTGGTTTGACTTGAAGAGCCACCGTTGCCGTGAATTAGTCGATTATTTCCGTGTTTATTTCACGCTTTGAAGGCCTGTTCATATATTAGCAGTGTAAAACAATCTTTTTTCTTCAGATGAGGTACACAGAATAGCCGGTTGGATCCGGACATCTCAGCCTCTTGTTTTTGAAGGTGATGTAAAAGTTAAACTGAGGTCAAACCTTGTAGCATCGACCAGTATTACCAGTATCAGGCACTTCCGTGGAGGAGAAACGTCTCTCTCCCTCTTAAATTATTTCTCTTGATCATCTGAAGTTTTCTACTGATAATATTTCTTCGACTCAATCACCCTTATTTTCTTGCGTATGCATCTAAAACACTCGTCGAATAGATTCTGTGGTGAAACCTGATGCATAACTGTATTTATAAAGTAAATATTAATATTTGAACGATTTTCACTGCTTGTGTATTTGTGTAAACTTTGAAATGTACCTGTGTACATAACTTTGTAAAAACACTGAGAAATTAAAACTAACTTATTTATGTCAAGCTTTTTTTTGGAAATTAAAAACTGGGTTTTTTTGGTCAAGGTTTGAGTCATTATTTTTGTAAATGCTTTTTTTTTTGGTGGTTTCTTTTTTCTTATTTTAACAATTTGTAAGAGGTTGCAAACTGAGCCTGATTAAACCATTTGATAAGTGCTTTTTTGTCATGTGTGGTTCTACAACCTGCTGCAATCAATTAAAAGATAATTAAATTATTTCAACCCACAGCTGTCTTATTTGAACATTATATATATTGTCATTTCAGACCTTCAAATATGCAACCTGTGCAAGACATTAAAACATTCACAATTCCTGCAATAAATACACATTTAAAAGTTTTCAATTTAAACCATCATTCAGCTATTTTTAAAAGTGATTAAAAGGTTAAATTGAATTGCATCAAAATGCTTAGGCAAAATATATTTTTAAATAATGTGTATTTAATTTTCACAATTTTTTTTTTTTACAAATCTATGAAAATGGCCTAAAATAAACTATATATATATATATAAAAAAAAATACAACATGCTAAAACGTGTTTTAATCACTTTTTATGCTAGCAAATAAAGTGATTAAAAGGCCAAATCAATATTTGCATAAATTCTAAAAAATATATATTTTCAAATATCTACAAAAATTGCTGGTACACATAAGGTACTTATGTAAATGTTTTTAAAATATATATTTTATAATGTGTATATATATTTTATGGCCTGTATGTATTTTTTTGTAATTTATTAAAATATATTTGGGAAAAAAATTGTTAAAAGATTCATATCAATTGTGCAATTTGAGTGTTTAAAAGGCCAAACCGATATTTGCATCCTCAGTTGCACATGGAAGTGATTTCACCAAAAAAAACGGGATTAAATGCACAAATGATTTAAACTCAAATGTTTTATTTGAACAATCACAATAAATTGTCAATGCAAACCTTCAAAAATGCAACCTGTGCAAGACGTTTAAACATTCACGATCGCTGCAATAAATGCACATTTAAAGCTACAGTTAAGAAAACAAACATGGTGGAATGTTTTGAGCTGTTAAAAATGCACTAAATGTTGCTTGCCTTCTATAACACTACAGTAAAAATATCTACTGCATGTATTTTTAGTCATTCCAGAGACTAAAACAATCTTTGTCTTATGCAAGAAAACAGCGTGAACACTGACTTCCACATCCTTGCTCTGCGTGACCTTTCTTTTTGGCAAGCAGCCGCTTGTGTCATTTACCCGTCTGAATGAAGCATGCATGCAACGGTTAGTCACAGCGGCGACTCAGTGGGTGTGGTGATCCGGCACAGGTGCTAGTCTGTCATCCCACTTGTGTTTGGCACAACCCGCAAACGTCTCGGTTTTAACTTCATCTACTACAAATGCTTTATGTTTGCTGTCAAATAGAAAATACAAAAATGCAATTCATTTGATTTAAGGGAATATTTCACCCAAAAATTTACATTTGCTGAAAATATACTCATCCTCAGGCCACTCAAGGTGTGTATGATTTTTTTTTTCTTCATCAGATTTGGAGAAATGTAGCATTACATCACTTGCTCCGCAATGAATGCGCAGCAGTGAATGGGTGCCGTCAGAATGAGAGTCCAAACAGCTGATAAATACATCACAATATAATCCACACCACTCTAGTCCACCAGTTAATGTCTTAAGAAGAGAAACAAATTCATAATTTAACTTTAAAGCATAATTTCTAGTCAAAATATGAGTGAATAATCCATAATAACACTTCCTCCAGTGAAAAAGTCCATCTCCTGAAATCAAAATCCACTCACATATTTGTTTAGAGCTGTTTTGGTTTGTAAACGGTGCTTGATCTGTGCAGATTTCTCTCCTGGTTCAGACCAGACCACTTTTTTCACTGCAGAAAGCAATATTATGGATTATGGACGTATTTTGGCCAGAAGCAATGGTTTGAAGTAAAAAATGTCTTGATGGATTTGTTTCTTACAAACGCATATTTTTTCTTCTCAAGACATTAACTGATGGACTGGAGTGGTGTGGATTATTGTGATGTTTTTATCAGCTGATTTGACTCTCATTCTGACGGCACCCATTCACATCCATTGGTGAGCAAGTGATGTAATGCTACATAATTCTTTTACAATTTTCCTTCAATCATTTCACATCAAATTGGAAATGAAAGTTGCCAAATATCAAATTTTATTTACACTACAGAAGAGTCTGGATTGTCACCAGTTCATCGCCCTTCACTCGACTCTCCATTGTACTGATTCTTGCCAGAAGGAGTGAGAATACAGCCACAGTGATATTTTAATTGCTGGTTTGAATGTGCCAACCATAGCAGGAGGTGTGTTTATTCACTTGGTATCAGTCAATCGGCCTGAGAGCGTCTTAACCGCACAGATCAGGGACAAGCAACAAACACAGGTCTTTTGGAAAGACAGAGGGAGCTTCATGGAGTTTCCAATCCGATTACGGATGTTATGATTCGACCTTTATGAAATGCAATTAGAAACTGATGGGTTTAGAGCTAAGTGCCCATTGCCCCAACTTTTATTCGTAAAATAGCTTCGATTGGCTACTGGCTCACAACGTTATATTTCTCGTTAATGAGGGACTATAGCCTCGTTGCTTGCAGAGAGAGAGAGACGTACAGACACAGGTTCACACGCGCAACTTTCCTCCCTCCCTCTCTCTCTCTTGCTAATTCAAATAAATGATTAATTCATTAAAATAAATATGATCTTACCGCACTACATCTCCGTGTCTGATTTACGAATGCTAACGAGCCTTAACTGACGGTTGTTAACTGACTTAACACGGTCAAGCATGTTGGTGTCATGGTCTGGGGCTGCATGAGTGCTGTCGGCACTGGGGAGCTACAGTTCATTGAGGGAACCATGAATGCCAACATGTACTGTGACATACTGAAGCAGAGCATGATCCCCTCCCTTCGGAGACTGGGCCGCAGGGCAGTATTTCAACATGATAACGACCCCAAACACACCTCCAAGATGACCACTGCCTTGCAAAAGAAGCTAAGGTTAAAGGTGATGGACTGGCCAAGCATGTCTCCAGACCTAAACCCCATTGAGCATCTGTGGGGTATCCTCAAACGGAAGATGGAGGAGCGCAGGGTCTCTAACATCCACCAGCTCCGTGATGTCATCATGGAGTGGAAGAGGACTCCAGTGGAAACCTGTGAAGCTCTGGTGAACTTCATGCCCAAGAGGGTTAAGGCAGTGCTGGAAAATAATGGTGGCCACACAAAATATTGACACTTTGGGCCCAATTTGGACATTTTCACTTAGGGGTGTACCCAGCGGTTTAGACATTAATGGCTGTGTGTTGAGTTATTTTGAGGGGACAGTAAATTTACACTGTTATATAAGCTGTACACTCACTACTTTACATTGTAGCAAAGTGTAATTTCTTCAGTTTTATCACACGAAAAGATATAATAAAATATTTACAAATATGTGAGGGGTGGACTCACTTCTGTGAGATACTGTACGTATATATATATATATATATATATATACACACACACACACACAAACACGTATGCATTTAGAAGACGTTTTTATTTTTAGCTTCAGACTACATTTTTTGTCAGTATGTGTGTTCCCTGGGAATTGAACCCACAAACGTTTGCGCTGCTGACGCAATGCTCTACCACTGAGCCACAGGAACACACACACACACACACACACACATATATATATATACATATATATTCTGAATAACTAAAGCAGTTTTTCTTATGTAGTTGTGCATAATATCAACTTTTCAATGTCAAAGTCCAACTTGTCAGGATTCTCATAATTACATTTTATCACGGAGTTGTCGTCATAATATATGTATTGTGCATATAAATATGCGATATAACGTAAATATCGTCCATATAAAAATAAAAGTTGTCGTCACATAATATATGTGTGTGTGTATTGTGCATATTTATAATGTATATATATATATAAATACAAACACATGCATGTATATATTAAAGAAAAATATTTTATGTTTATGTTTATGTATTAAATATATTTATATATAACAAAAATTTAATAATATATAAATGTATATATGTGTAAATATTTTCAAAATATGTCCTGTAATATATACTGTATGTGAGTGTATTTATACACAAACATATTATGTAATTACATAAGAAAGCTCTAGTTTGTGGATTTTGGCGATCTAATGCGCCACCGCGAAATCTAATAGTTTGGAAGCACTGTGTGTGTGTGTATATATATACACTGTATATATATTATTAGGTACACCTGTTCAATTGCTTGGTAACACAAATTGCTAATCAGCCAATCACATGGCAGCAACTTTTAGACATCTAGATGTGGCGAAGACGACATGCTGAAGTTCAAACCGAGTATCAGAATGGGGAAGAAAGGGGATTTAAGTGACGTTGAACGTGGAATGGTTGTTGGTGCCAGACGGACTGGTCTGAGTATTTCACAAACTGCTGATCTACTGGGATTTTCACACACAACCATCTCTAGTGTTTACAGAGAATGGTCTGAAAAAGAGAAAATATCCAGTGAGCGGCAGTTGTGTGGACGGACATGCCTTGTTGATGTCAGAGGAGAATGGACAGACTGGTTAGAGATGATAGAAAGGAAATAACCACTCGTTACAACCAAGGTATACAGAATACTATCTCTGAACCGGGTGTGTCTCACTCGTCCTTAAAAGTGAAGCTACGGGCTCTTTGATCGCCTCCTGGTGGCTGGCTGCAGTACAGGTCATAAACCCCACCCTCTCCATGTAAACGAATGGGACTTCAGTCAAAATAAAAAAAATTAAATACACTTCCAATACAATTTTCCGAAATATGGTTTTGGTCATTTAAGGTAGTTATCATCACACTGATATATGTTCAATTGTTCATTTTTGTGATAAGTTTGATTTTAGCTAGTAATTTGATGCTATAAAACAGGGCGTGTCATTATGGCTGACTGGGTCTGTGGTAGTTTGGGCGGGAGTTTGATTCCGTGGCTCCACCTCACGACAATACTGCGCAGACTCGGGCTCCAAACGAATCTCTACTGCTCAGACTCGGGCTCCAAACGAATCTCTACTGTGCAGACTCGGGCTCCAAACGAATCTCTACTGCTCAGACTCGGGCTCCAAACGAATCTCTACTCCTCAGACTCGGGCTCCAAACGAATCTCTACTGCTCAGACTCGGGCTCCAAACGAATCTCTACTCCTCAGACTCGGGCTCCAAACGAATCTCTACTGCACAGACTCTGGCTCCAAACGAATCTCTACTGCACAGACTCGGGCTCCAAACGAATCTCTACTGCTCAGACTCGGGCTCCAAACGAATCTCTACTGCTCAGACTCGGGCTCCAAACGAATCTCTACTGCACAGACTCGGGCTCCAAACGAATCTCTACTGCTCAGACTCGGGCTCCAAATGAATCTCTACTGCGCAGACTCTGGCTCCAAACGAATCTCTACTGCTCAGACTCCAAACAAATCTCTACTGCTCAGACTCTGGCTCCAAACAAATCTCTACTGCTCAGACTTGGGCTCCAAACGAATCTCTACTAATCAGACTCGGGCTCCAAACGAATCTCTACTGCTCAGACTCGGGCTCCAAACGAATCTCTACTGCACAGACTCGGGCTCCAAACGAATCTCTACTGCTCAGACTCGGGCTCCAAATGAATCTCTACTGCGCAGACTCTGGCTCCAAACGAATCTCTACTGCTCAGACTCCAAACAAATCTCTACTGCTCAGACTCTGGCTCCAAACAAATCTCTACTGCTCAGACTCGGGCTCAAAACGAATCTCTACTGCTCAGACTCGGGCTCAAAACGAATCTCTACTGCACAGACTCGGGCTCCAAACGAATCTCTACTGCTCAGACTCGGGCTCCAAATGAATCTCTACTGCGCAGACTCTGGCTCCAAACGAATCTCTACTGCGCAGACTCTGGCTCCAAACGAATCTCTACTGCTCAGACTCCAAACAAATCTCTACTCCTCAGACTCGGGCTCCAAACGAATCTCTACTCCTCAGACTCGGGCTCCAAACGAATCTCTACTCCTCAGACTCGGGCTCCAAACGAATCTCTACTCCTCAGACTCGGGCTCCAAGCGAATCTCTACTCCTCAGACTCGGGCTCCAAGCGAATCTCTACTCCTCAGACTCGGGCTCCAAGCGAATCTCTACTCCTCAGACTCGGGCTCCAAACAAATCTCTACTCCTCAGACTCTGGCTCCAAACAAATCTCTACTCCTCAGACTCGGGCTCCAAACAAATCTCTACTGCGCAGACTCGGGCTCCAAGCGAATCTCTACTCCTCAGACTCGGGCTCCAAACGAATCTCTACTGTGCAGACTCGGGCTCCAAACGAATCTCTACTGCTCAGACTCGGGCTCCAAACGAATCTCTACTCCTCAGACTCGGGCTCCAAACGAATCTCTACTGCTCAGACTCGGGCTCCAAACGAATCTCTACTCCTCAGACTCGGGCTCCAAACGAATCTCTACTGCACAGACTCTGGCTCCAAACGAATCTCTACTGCACAGACTCGGGCTCCAAACGAATCTCTACTGCTCAGACTCGGGCTCCAAACGAATCTCTACTGCACAGACTCGGGCTCCAAACGAATCTCTACTGCTCAGACTCGGGCTCCAAACGAATCTCTACTGCACAGACTCGGGCTCCAAACGAATCTCTACTGCTCAGACTCGGGCTCCAAATGAATCTCTACTGCGCAGACTCTGGCTCCAAACGAATCTCTACTGTTCAGACTTGGGCTCCAAACGAATCTCTACTGCTCAGACTCTGGCTCCAAACAAATCTCTACTGCTCAGACTTGGGCTCCAAACGAATCTCTACTAATCAGACTCGGGCTCCAAACGAATCTCTACTGCTCAGACTCGGGCTCCAAACGAATCTCTACTGCACAGACTCGGGCTCCAAACGAATCTCTACTGCTCAGACTTGGGCTCCAAATGAATCTCTACTGCGCAGACTCTGGCTCCAAACGAATCTCTACTGCTCAGACTCCAAACAAATCTCTACTGCTCAGACTCTGGCTCCAAACAAATCTCTACTGCTCAGACTCGGGCTCCAAACGAATCTCTACTGCTCAGACTCGGGCTCCAAACGAATCTCTACTGCACAGACTCGGGCTCCAAACGAATCTCTACTGCTCAGACTCGGGCTCCAAATGAATCTCTACTGCGCAGACTCTGGCTCCAAACGAATCTCTACTGCGCAGACTCTGGCTCCAAACGAATCTCTACTGCTCAGACTCCAAACAAATCTCTACTCCTCAGACTCGGGCTCCAAACGAATCTCTACTCCTCAGACTCGGGCTCCAAACGAATCTCTACTCCTCAGACTCGGGCTCCAAACGAATCTCTACTCCTCAGACTCGGGCTCCAAGCGAATCTCTACTCCTCAGACTCGGGCTCCAAGCGAATCTCTACTCCTCAGACTCGGGCTCCAAGCGAATCTCTACTCCTCAGACTCGGGCTCCAAACAAATCTCTACTCCTCAGACTCTGGCTCCAAACAAATCTCTACTCCTCAGACTCGGGCTCCAAACAAATCTCTACTGCGCAGACTCGGGCTCCAAGCGAATCTCTACTCCTCAGACTCGGGCTCCAAACAAATCTCTACTCCTCAGACTCGGGCTCCAAGCGAATCTCTACTGCGCAGACTCTGGCTCCAAATGACGTCATTTACTCAAGATGGCAGCAGCCATACTGAGATGTATTCGCTTCACTTTTCTATAGTGGAAAGAAGCGGAGATGCTTCGTCCATCTTTTTTACAGTCTATGCTCTGAACACACAACACGTCGAACCCTGAAGCAGATGGGCTCCAGCAGCAGAAGACCACACCGGGTGCCGCTCCTCTCAGCTAAGAACAGGACACGGAGGATACAATTCACACAGACTCACCAAAACTGGACAATAGAAGATTGTAAAAACGTTGCCTGGTCTGATGAATCTCGATTTCTGCTGCAACATTCAGATGTAGGGTCAGAATTTGGCGTAAAGAACATGAAAGCATGGATCATCCTGCCTTGTCTCAACGATTCAGGCTGGTGGTGGTGTAATGGTGTGGGGGATATTTTCTTGGCACACTTTGGGTCTCTTAGTACCAATTGAGCATCGTTTAAACACCACAGTCTACCTGAGTATTGTTTCTGACCATGTCCATCCCTTTATGACTACAGTGTACCATCTTCTGATGTACTTCCAGCAGGATAATGCACCATGTCACAAAGCTCAAATCATCTCAGACTGGTTTCTTGAACATGACAATGAGTTCACTTTACTCAAATGGCCTCCACAGTCACCAGATCTCAATCCAATAGAGCACCTTTGGGATGTGGTGGAACGAGAGATTCTCATCATGGATGTGCAGACGACAAATCTGCAGCAACTGTGTGATGCTATCATGTCAATATGGACCAACATCTCTGAGGAATGTTTCCAACACCTTGTTGAATCTATGCCACGAAGAATTAAGGCAGTTCTGAAGACAAAAGGGGTCCAACCCGGTACTAGCAAGTGTACCTAATAAAGCGGTCAGTGAGTGTATACACACACACACAAAAATGCCCCAAAAATATATCGGTAGAAAATATATGTAAATATTTTTTTGTTTAGTTTTTCTGGTATATTTTGCAAAGTATTTTAGAACTTTTTGAAAAATATATTTTTAGCCATATGGGATAAAATCTTTTTTTCAATCTCATTTTAAAGTTGATGTAAAAAGTATTTGGAGGGCAAAATATATTGTTAAATTCTTTAAAAATATATATATTTTTTCAATATATTTTTACAAAAATATAAAATAAAAGGTGAAAAATCTTTTGGGGGAAAATACATTTATGTATATATTCTGAAATACATTTTAGAAAATATAGTTTTTGTGTATTTCGAAACAAAAAAAAGTCATACGGGATAAAGTGCAAATTGTAAAAGGCCAAGCCAATATTTACACGTGAACTGGTTCCACCAAAATTAATGCAAATACCAGACATTTCAAAACAAAAGCAAACAGGGATTAAATGCACATAATAAAAACAGGAAGACACCTGCGTGGGCGCTTTGAGGTCTCGAGAGGCGTATGCAGGTGTGTGACCTCAGCCGTCTTTGTGCTGTGCTCTTCACGGATGAGAGGTTCAAACACCGTTCTGTTGTGTCTGGGACAAAAACACAGAGAAGGGACGTTACTCGTGTAGGCTTAGACTCTCCTGAACTCGTCCAATCGGCAGCGGGGAAAGTCAACATTGCAGAGCAGAAAAACACTCCAGCCTCGTTCAATGGGCTTTAATGGGCAAAACGTAAATGTCCTCTCCATTGTTCCATGGACGGGACTCGAACCGCGGGGAGTCCATTGAGTCACGGGCCAAACGGGGAGGAAACGGTCAGAAAGAGAAAATAAAACGTCTGTGCTTCTCCATTCATTTCAGTGGTTTCCGAGTCGATCATTATGAAACGTAAAGTGCTGAAAAGTAAAATAATAGTGTAAGCGTGTGACACTAAACAACTAAATGTTCTTTAAAGGTTGATGGGGATTAGCACACAATGACACATTGTCTGTCTTTGTAATACTATAGTAAACACTTATGTATAACTACATACCTAGTATAATGTTTTTATTAGAAAATAAAGTTATAATAAAGAAAATTATACATAAATAATGCATTTTTTACAAAATAAGAGAGGCAAAATAATGAGAGGCAGCAATACATATATTGCATTGTATTGTAATTTTACATTTGTTCTGTAAAATTATTGTTAATATTATTAATAAATACTTTATTTAATTTACAGTACTATATATACACATGCGTATGTATTGTATCATATTATAACAATAGGCCTATATCATAACTATAATATATACATTACAGTTAAAAAATATTTCTTCATTAGAAACCACGTAACATAAGTGAAAATGAAATCATTATTTACTCACCCTCATGTTGTTCCTTCTTTGAAACTATGAGTTATGAGTTATTTGACACAATTTCTGAGCAGATCTTCTGTACAGCGAACGCAAGCCCCAAAAATAACAAAAATGCATCATATTTTGTGTGATGCTTGTTCATTTTGTGTCATTTAACTAATATTTAACATTCAGTATCAATGAAGATCTCATATTTATGCAAAACGACTCTGGAATAATTAATTAATTAGTAAATCAAGCATAATTGCAGCTCTGATC
>CM049866.1:48884694-48914694 GCA_027474115.1 Schizopygopsis malacanthus | reverse complement strand
AAAAACATGGTGCGCAGACACGAGACCCTGCAAAAGAAGCAAAACACAAGCAAAAGCGTTTTTAAAAAGTGAACCAGCCTACTTTTAACTTGTGCATCGACTTTTTATTATATCCAGTGTCATGCGTGAAACGCTGCAAAAGATGTCTCTAGTGCATGTTTAGAAAAACAGCAGAAAACAATCACAAACGTGTTTTAAGCAAACGGATCCTTAGAATACAGTTTACTATATTTGACAGAGAATATCGGTTCCTGGCTGCATACAAATAACATTTGAATATTAAACACATATTTCCATTTAAGGCTTTTAGTGGCTAAAACAACATTTCGCTTCACATAGACGTTATAACATACATATGAACTAAAACAGAATCGAGCGCTAAGTAATCACACCATATCTCATATCTCCAGATAGCAGTGGCACTGGGCCACAGATGTCCCAGCGGTCTTCAGACGAGCACCTGCAGCCAATCAAAGGCTTTTATCAGCTCGTGTGCCTGAAGCGTGCTATCGGCTCTGAAGGGCCTTCATTATCCGTCCTGTGCTAATCTGCTCAGCTATGCGTGAGGGCCGCGGATACCTTCAAAACCTCATTACGCCCAGATGACATGTTAATGAAGACGTTTCATTGGACATGCCAAAGAAAATATTAATGTCACTCAGATGAGTTTGGTTCAGACAGTGCGTATGATATCTAGCATGATGGACATTTTATACAATTTCTGACGCATTTTCACAAAAAAAATAAATGTTTACACATGGACACATATTTAATTAAGATTAATATAAGTAGCCTATCATATAATATGACTAATCTAGTGTTACCTATATTTAATGCTATAATCTATAGGCCTATATTTTTAATACATTTATTGGATGCTTTTCACAGACTGTGATGACATTTACCACCAATAATTCATTATTAATAAAAAATGTAAACAATTATAGATCATAAAAAAATCTAATTCTTTTAAAGAAATAAGTATATTTACATAATTTGTAATTATGTATTTATTATTAAACAATAGTTATTCACTGAATAAACTATTTACTATTAAACTATATTTATCATGTATATATATCTGTAGTAAAATATAACATTTTGCTATATTTTTTATATATATACTACATATTTTACCAATACCATTTTAATAATAGTTTTAAATTACTATTTTTAAATGTTTATATGTAATATATATTTATAATTTGTATGATAAATACATCATTAAATAAATGACACAGTTATAGCAACATTTATTTTACATATAAAGATATATAAAAATACAAGTAGTAATTATATATTATGATGTAAATATTTCTAATATAAAATTATTATTTTGTTTAAAATTGAATTATGAATATCTTTTATTAAATTATATATTATTGTATTAGATATATGTATATTATATTGCTATATATATATATATATAGTAAAAATATTTATATGTAATACTGTATATATTTATAATATGATACATATAAATATATCATACAATAAATAAAATATATTAATTTCAATAAATAAATTAATATTTATATAACAAATGTATTTATTGTTTCCACGACTTTCCAAAGCGGTAAAAACATCTTTGGATACCAACCTAGTTGTTTATTCCCATCCCTAGTGTAGCCTATTTGACTAGTTTTAGCAGCTCTGATCTGTGTTTAGGACTTTATCATGTCCTTCAGAAGATTTAAAAGGCTTTAACAGCAGCAGCTGGCCACGCACGTGTGTGTGTGTGTGTGTGTGTGTGTGTGTGTGTGTGTGTGTGTGTGTGTGTGTGTGTGTGTGTGAGCATGTGTGTGTGTGAGCATGTGTGAGCATGTGTGTGTGTGTGTGTGTGTGTGTCTGTGTGTGTGTGTGTGTGTGTGTGTGTGTGTGTGTGTGTGCGTGTGAGCATGTGTGTGCGTGTGAGCATGTGTGTGTGTGTGAGCATGTGTGTGTGTGTGTGTGTGTGTGTGTGAGCGTGTGTGTGCGTGTCTGTCTGTCTGTGTGTGTGTGTGTGTGTGTGTGTGTGTGTGTGTGAGCATGTGTGTGTGTGTGTGTGTGTGTGTGTGTGTGTGTGTGTGTGTGTGTGTGTGTGCGCGTGTCCGTCCCCAGACGTTTGCTCAATAACAACACAATGTGCTTCACTCCACATTCCCGCGGCTGGTAGAGCTGCAGCAGATCTGGCACGAGGACAGACACGGGCCGCAGACAGCAGACAGCCGCTCGCTCTGCAAGTCGCTTTGGCTGGTCTTACCATATATTAGGCCATTCTTACTAATGCAGAAAATACACTAGTTTTTATATAGCCAATAGCGTGTCAAGAAAACTTGACCCCCCCACCCCCAATGGTAAATTACCTTTATCTTGACCCTGGGGCACGTTCAGGCTCTCACCGGTGTCCAACGTTTTGCTCTGGTTTCCGGCTCGAACGACATGTTTCCTGGAAACGGTGAGCAACGGGGTTTGAGATACGTTTTCTCTTGTTTGGTGGGTGTGTCAAAAATGTCAGCCAATCAGCAGCAACGTGTATATAAACCACGCGGTATTAAAGAGACAGCGCGCAGTGTGTCCAAGTGAAGTCATGTAATATGTGTCCGCTGCAGCTCGGTATACCAACAATTGAAGATATTAGAAGACCTGTTTGTCTTAAGAGTTTTATAATAACATAGCATATCAACATGATGATGATGAATTTGTAAGTAAATGTAATTAACATCAAAATAAATTCACATATTGTTTTCACATGTTTATTTACATTAAAGGCAAAATAACTGAAATAATAAGAGCACAAGTAACTTCGTTAAGTCTGTCTTAATTATCATGTAGTAATTGCAATGTCTTCTGGTCCATATCCTTTCCTTGGGAAGGAGTGCTAGACACTGATTAATGTAACATAAAAATACTATACATATTTCTATTGTATTGTGGAGTGACACTTTCATAAACTTGTCTATGCTCCTCTGATTATATCATGGTAAATATTACAATATCATAGCACAACAACAGTGACCAGCAATAAAGATAAGCCTAATACTCACAATAAAAACAAGGTGATAGATCATAACAAGTCTCGGAGTAAGAAGTGGATTATCCTTCACCTGAAATGTCCTGAAATGCCAGGCAAATGTTGGATCACACTAATTAGGAACCACAGTACCTTCACTTGATTAGGATGTTCTCTTTTATTCTGGACGGCAAGGGCGGTGACTAGCATCGAGCATATTTTGCAGTATTAATCACGTATTTATACATATTTCACCAGGCTCTGAAAACTCTTCAGAAAGAACACAAAGAATGTCCTTCTCAGCTGCCATAGTTGCAACTCTTGCGTCATCAGAACAGTGTTCAACGCTTCACCGTTTCCGTTTAATAAACGCTTTGCACCGTTTTTTCTGTGCTGAACGCAGCCCTGATCTTCACGGCAATCATCAGTCACATGACCTGTTGAGGCAGTCACATGACTTTTTTGTCGTGCATCTAGTAATTTAGAAATGTGCTTTTCACATTTATTCTAGCAAAAAAATATAAATAAATTAACATTACTCCACCTAAAAGGAGGATGTACATATTTGATGAGCATTGTGAAAAATGTATTTGTGTCTTGGTGTTTCCGTCCAGTGCAATAGACCTTCCCCAAAATTCACATAGAAATGACATGGATGGAAGCCGGGTCAGTGAAAAAAAATGAAGACAGCAAAATAAAATAAATACATTTATGTCTGTTTTTCTCAAACAATACAACTATTGTATATTTGTGCTCTTTCCTCACACACACACACACACACACACACACACACACACACACATGTTGGTTTTTATGGTTTACGGGGACTCTCCATAGGCGTAATGGTTTTTATACTGTACAAGCTGTATGTGCTATTGCCCTACACCTACCCTACACCTAAACTTAGCCCTCACAGGAGACGGTGCATTTATATTTTCCCTCAAAAAAACTCACTCTGTATGATTTATAAGCGTTTTAAATTATGGGGACACTGAAAATGTCCTCATAAATCACCTTCTCCTTGTAATACCTATGTCATACCCATGTCATTATACAAATTTGTGTCCTCATAAACCACATAACACACACACACACACACACACACACACACACACACACACACACACACACACACACACACACACACACAATTTACATTTATATACAATTTGTACAAAATTGTATAATTTAAATATTAAATATATTATTTTTATATAGAGATGTATAAAATGGCATACTTTATATACACATTTTTTACTTTGTAAAATGTATAAATAATATATTTTTTAATTTTCGGGTCTAAGAACAAATCAGGCTTTGAATTCAGTCATTTAAAATGTCCACTTTATCTTTCAAGAAAGAGGGACAGCTACTCTGAAACTTTGTCTCATGAGCACTTCTTGTGTTTGCTTGCCTCTTTATGATGAGTCTGTTGTATTCCTCCTTTGTAAACCGCTTTAGATAAAAGTGTCTGCTAAATGAATATATATATGTAACTGATGGACTGGTCACCGTTGCCCCTCCGTCAAACACAACAGCCGCCGATGCAACTGTTTGCTGCTCGCTGCTATTTCTAGAAGCCACGAGGCGCAGCTGCCCGCGTCCCCCGCCGCACACCTGTTCATACCAATATCTGCTTTCATGGGGCACCACTGCTCCTCTCGGGCCCTGGGGCCACAGGTGGCCCCCCAGTAATGGGCACACGGCTCAGGCCTGTCATCGGGTCAAACAGGCCCTGTTATGGAGGAGGTGGCTGGGTTTTCTGTTTTAACAATCAACCTACAGGACTGCAAAACCTGACTGCAGCAGCGGTATTATCGTTCACTAAAACAAATGGTAAAAGATCAAATATTAAAAAAAATATATATATATTATATTCTAAATATATTATAATTATAGTATAAAAATACTAAAACCATAGAAAATTATACTTGAAATAAAATAACGTTAACTAAAAAAAATATTTTATTTCAGCTAGTTGCAAGCCATCATTTATCATTTCATTTTAGTTTAACTTGAAGTACTAAAATAACTAAAAACAGAAATGAATAAGAACTATAGAAATTTAAAAGAAAATAACAAAAATGATAAAACAACATTTCCAAAACTTTATAAATCTTTATATATATATATATATATATAAAGATAAAAAGATTAAATATATTATAAAAACACATCATAAAAAAACGTTTAAATATTATAAAAAAAATAAACCACAGAGAATATTCCTGAAATAAAGGTTAACTGAAAATGAAACACAAAAATCTGCTGGTTTAGCTTCATAAACACAACATACACGTGTTTTTAGCAGATTTTCTAGCTTTAATTATTAAAAGTTGGTTCATAGACTTTTAAAAATGAGTTATAAATAAAGATTACCGAAGTATGTTTTACAGCAAAATACTTTTTCAGTACAACTTTGCATTTAACTCAATGCTACTTGCTGTTTCTTGTGAAATGCACAAGCAATTTCTGAATGAAGAAGTAAATGCTGGCAGGAATGCAATGATCACAGTATATTCTTAGGCCTTTGAGCGAGAAAGAAGGAAATATGAGAATGTTTTTAGCCTTGAAAGATGTTAAGCATGCAGAGCGGTGAATCAATCATCAGCCGGGTCCATGTGCATCCCTAATGCTTTTCCAATCGCAGACGATCGAGCGCTCGACATCAAACGGCCTTCTCAAGCATGCAGACGCTCAGATGAAAGGCCGACGGTGTCTCTCTTGTACACAGCTGGGCCTGTAGACGACTCCACGTCTCTTTCAAAGTCCCGGCATCTTCACGGCCTGTAACCAGACTGTATATTTTGGCCTTCGAATGAGGAGTAGGTGAGGAGAAACGAAGAGAAGTAAGCCAGTGGAAACATGTCATTTTCACTTTCTCATCACCTTTGAGTCTCCAGACTTTAATCGGTAACACATGGCGGGTGACAGGTACTCTCGCGTGATGCCAGAATGCAACATGATACAGAATTCAATTTTATTTACACCAGTTTTCTGGAGCGAATGATTACAACAGATCACAGTTTCTTCATCAATCCAGCAGAATATGAATCCAAACCATCAGCACTACATGGACAGAAATATAAGGCTTTGCTACAACATTTACATGTTTATTCTTTATAAAACTGTATAAAGCAGTCAGCAGCAGACGTAGAACTCATTTGATCAGATACAGCGCTTGTCTTTGAGCTTCAAAGACAAAAATACAAACTTATCTAGCCATAAAATTCCCCTTTCTTCAGGTTTTCAGCTCTTGTTGTGTAGAACAATTAAGTGTTCAAATATATTTTAATAATTAAATTGACACCCATGACCGCATATTATGTATTATATATTCTTTATTGGTTGGAAGAATAATGTATAAATGCTTACTATATATAATTTTATAACAGTAATGTTACATTTAAATGTTTATATAATATATAAATATTATGTTAATTACACTACTGTTCAAAAAAACTGGGTCAGTACAATTTTTCTTTCAAGAAATGCATGCTTTTATTCAGCAAGGGCATATATTAAAATGATCAAAAGTGAGATGTTTAATGTTACAAAAGATGCATATTTCAAATAAATGCTGTTAGTTTAAATGTTCTGATCATCAAAGAATCCTAACAACAAAATATAACCTGATTTCCACAAAAATATTAACTAGTTTTCAATATTGATAATAATCTGAAATGTTTCCTGAGCAGCAAAATCAGCATATTAGAATAATTGCAGAAGGATCATGTGCAGTGTTGGGTAAGTAATCCACTACAAATGATTCATTACTTCTTTAAAATTGCAATTGGATTACATTACTGCATTTAAAAAGTAGTCAGATTACTAATTACTTTACTTTCAAGATTACTTTACAAGTTATGAAACCTAAAAAATACACAACAAAGTGAAACTCATAACGCATTACAAGTAACGCGAGTTACGTAATAATATTACTTTTTTCAAGTAACTAGTAAAGTAACGCATTACTTTTTAATTTACTAGAAAAGAGTTACTTTTTTCCATTTATTGACTGAGTGCGCCGTGTGAACATGATCTTACTGTAGATCTAATCTAGACTAAATATGAATGTGTATTAATTCATCCCACTCACAGAAAACAGATTCAGTATTCATCAAAATGAATTAAAACAGTGAAATACAAACTCAGAATATGACAAGCCTGCAATAATTAAATATGTTAAACAACACAAATATATCTAATCATATTTTATTAACCGATGTGTTTGCTGCTGACCTTTGATGATCAGTTCAATCATACTAATAACCAAAAATTACTTTAGATAAACTAACAATTGTGCTTCGTTGTGTTTTATTGCTGAAGAGTGTTGAACTTCTCCTGTGTTCTTCTGTACAGACGTGATTTACTCGTCCTTCAGTCTGAGGTTTATTCATTACACTTTTTGGTGTGAAAGGCTTTTACATTTGATATAAATATAACTTATTATATTAAAAACAAACAATCAAGCCCTGCTCATATTTAAAAAGTAATGCAAATGTAACATAAAGTAAAGTTTTTAGGGAGAAACGCAATATTGTAATGTATTACTTTTAAATGTAACTTTCCCCAACACTGGTGATCACATCCACGCACATCACACACTGTATGATTATTATCATTGAGACGCACGAACATGTAAATGTCCACATCACCTCCGTACACAAAGACTGATTCAAGTTCATCTCGGCTACTTTTAGTTATTGGAAGAAGACGTGCTGTGAGGAATGAGTCTTGAATTTACCTCAGACGAAGAATGTGATCAGTTATCCGTACTTACATAAGTGTTACTGTGACATAAACGTGAACACATTCACTTGTTGAACTTTTCCCAAACTATAACGCCAGACTAAAATATGTCAAATCGAGTGCAACATTTTGAAATAAGTACCTTTCATTGCATCTAAATGTTGTAGGACTCGTCTTTACTTTAGCTCACATTCTCCAGTGATTTATTAAAGGGCATACTGACGCGCAAAACATGATTTTTACTAAATTTTCTAACATTATTTGTAACTTAAGTAACATAATTTTAATGACATTAGTAGCTGTAATCAAATTACATACATTTAAAATGTAAGGCATTACATTATCGCATTACCAGAAAAGGTAATTAGAATTTAGTAACGCGTTACACCCTACTCTGATCATGCCACACTGAAGAGTAATGATGCAAAAAATACGGCTTTGCATCACATGAATAAATGTCATTTTAAAATATATTCAAATGGAAAACCGTTATTTTAAATTGTAAAAATATTAGATTTTTTTACAGTATTTTTGATTGAATAAATGCAGACTTGTTAAGCATAAAAGACTCTCAAAACATTAAAATAATCCAAGATTTTGCATTGTAGTGTATAAGAAAATGGTTATTCTGTTATTTATCAACTATATATTGAGCATTTCCTTTTTTTTCTCTATATTGCTGTCATCGGAACTTCATAAAAGCAATAAGCCACTTGATTTTACCATGGCTTTAGGAGTAAAAGCACCCTTACTGTACATCACTGTAACACACTCAGTGGCTTTTTGCTTTAAAAAACACACAAACTCTTGTGTTAATTCAGCTCTAGGCAAACGGCCAACAGACGAACATGTTTGGTGAAAAGATCCAGGATGAACGGATTCACGCCAAATCCTTCCTCAAAACGGCTTTGCGCTTTCTGGAAATGAACCGCTTTCTCCGTCAACTCACCTCGACCTTTCGACGTTTAATTATCTCAGATGAGAAAAATAATCAGAGATTCGCTCAAACAAACGAAGGGAAAACACGTGACTGGAGTCCTGACGGATCGGCTGTTGGGAATCTTGGCTCTCGTCTAACCATCAACAGCCATGAATGGCCTTCTTTCTCAGCGCGCTATTAAACTTCATTAGAATCGATCACGGGTGTTTTGATATTTTGATAAGCCCTACCACAGCCATACATCAACGGCAGCGTTCATTCCCCGAGCACATGCTCGCCGTGTTCATGTTCCCGCGGGCCCTGGATCGTGTTGTGGTTGGAAATGTGATTTATGATTTCAAACTTTGTTTTGGGTTTGTGAAAATCGTCCGAAACAGATCCCACAGACTCGAAACGCCACCGCTCGAGTCTCTCGGTGACCATAAAACCAATCGAATGACTAGAGACGGACAGTTTAGGAGATTCTGAGGGACATCCAGGCCTTCTTCTTCGCCTGTTCACTTTCTAGACAGAAACGGGAAACGCAAGTTCTTCCTCTCGGACCGCGTTTCCCACAATGCATAGCGTGAGCTCTGGGTCACTGGCTCTCGTCCATGCTGACGCCCAGCCGCTTCATGACGGTGATGCGAGAGCTGCACTGGCTGGGTTTCTGCAGCAGCTCTGGTTTGGGCTGGAAATGCTCCGTCAGGATCTTCAGGATGTTCTCCAACTTCTCGTCCATCTGAAGCACCTACGAACAAAGAGACATTGATCTGAGAAACGGAGCTGGTGCGCTGTAGTGGGCTACTGACTGTACGAGGGGTTAATCCATGAACAATCACCGTTGTGCTTCAGTCATGCACTTCACCTCAGATTGTTTAACCCTTGAGAGTAAGTCCACTCGGAGATGTGTGTTTATGATCATTTCTAACAAAACATTATGGTTTACACTGAAGGCACACATTACTGCATGAAAAAGCTTTAAAAAGAAGTAAATGAAGTGAATCGTATGGTCATAATTCTATATATACTATATTGAAAAAATGGTCATATTAAATAGATAAATAATTTATTTATTTAATAAATCTTGCACTATGATGTTTGTCTTTACGTTTTCATTATTGTAATATTTTTTTCATTTAAATTAGTATGCAACAATTACTACATTGATTTATGCAAGTTATAATATATATTTTTGCATTAAATACATTTTAATTTTTTATTTTACTTTCATTTTAATAATTTTGTTGATGTTTTTTGTAATTGTTGTCATTTTATATATATATATATATATTTATTTTGTTTTTTATTCATTTTTATTACAGTTTTAGTTATTTTAGTACAACAAGTTAAACAAAATTAAAATGTGAAATGCTGCTCTGTAACTTGCTGAAATAGAATAAGTTACATTTTGATATTAAAATAAGTTATGATTTTACACCAGTCAAATATTATTTTATTTAAAATAAGGAAATTTCAGTTTTACATTTTTTATTAAATGTAGTCTTACATAGGTTTAGTTAACTATAATATCCCTGCATTACAATGCATTTTAATGGTCTTAATGCTAAATAATTTATTATAAGATTTATTGTATTTGCACCATATTAGTTATTTATATATGTATTTATTTGTTTATTCATTCATTCATTCATATATTAGATATATAATTTGCCTATACTTTCATTTTAATACATGTTTATACTTTCATATTATTTTTTATTTTTATTATTCATATTATTTCATTTCCTATTTTAAGATTAACTTAGATTTTTACAGTCATCTAACATTAACTGGACAGAGATCAATTGATTTAACACTTTAAGAGCATTTTCTCTTGAAGAGCACTTCCTCTTTAAAAGATATGACCCATTTTGGGGTGAAATATGACCTGGACATGCTTCATAAAATCCATCAAGTCAGGATACTTATAAATAAATACTTGAAATCCAAAATCAAATGCATTTTGCGAAAAGGTCAGGACATAGGTGACAAGAAGAGCATACATCAAACAATATGTGACATTAATACAAATTCTCAGAAACAACCCTTCATGCATACGTGTTTTTCTTTCAGAATGGGTCATTCATTTCAGATAGCTACTTAAAATACCCAGTTTATGAGCCCTCGCTAGTCATCATTTAACCGTTCAGCACACACACAAAACAAAAACAGGCCGCCAGAAACCTGAAACGCCAACACAAGCGCTCAACAGTGCGCCGTTTCACTGCGAGCAGACATAAATATATTTTCATAAAGAGAAGGAGCATTCACTGCCTGTTAGAGGGGAAATATAAATCTGAACCATAAACATGTCATTGATAATCTACGGCATTATCTGCATTCCCAAGCGAGGCGCTGCGCTCAGATTAGGAATTCCTCTGGTCTGTGGAGCAATGACCCGTGGAGACCCCTGGAAAAACAACTCGAAAACAGCCACAGAAATTGTGCTTGGACTGCAAATTCACCTCGCAAATTTAGTGTTTGATAAACTGCTCTGAGAGCAGGCCGCGGGTTTGATGTTTTACGCCCAAATCACCACCGATGAAGCAAGAACGAACAGCAAAGGTACTTGTTTTCTTGGAGTTTCTCCAGAAAACTGATATTTCATGTGCAGAAAAGCAGTCAAGTGTGTCATTTAATATTGTTATTAAAGGAATAGTTCACCCAAAAAATTAGAATTTGCTGAAAATGTACCATTCAAGATTTAGATGAAGTTTTTCTCATCAGATTTGGAGAAATGTAGCATTGCATCACTTGCTCACCAATGGATGTGAATGGGTGCCGTCAGAATGAGAGTCCAAACAGCAGATAAAAACATCACAATAATCCACACCACTCCAGTCCACCAGTTAATGTCTTTCAAAGCCAAAAGTACCATGTTTGCAAGAAACAAATCTATCAAGACATTTTAAACTTCAAACCGTTGCTTCTGGCCAAAATATTAAAGGCTTATCTGAATCAGGAGGAAAATATGTACAGGTCAAACACCGTTTACAAACCAAGACAGTACAAAGCAGCTCTGAGCAAGTACACTAGCAGTCAAACGTTTCTGAACAGTAAGATTTTTAATGTTTTATAAAGAATTATCTTCTGTTCACCAAACCCGTATTTATTTGATCCAAAATACAGCAGAAGCAGTAATATTGTGAAAATGTTTTACTATTTAAAGGATACTATTTTCAGGATACTTCGATGAATAGAAAGATCCAAAGATCAGCATTTATCTGAATTAAAAAGCTTTTGTAACATTGTTCACTATACCACTCAAAAGCTTGGAGTCAGTATAATTTTAGGAAATAAATGATAGAAATTAATACTTTTATTTAGCAAGGATGCTTTAAATTGATCAAAAGTGATGATAAAGACATTTATAATGTCACAACAGATTTCTATTTCAACTAAACGCTGTTCTTCTGAACTTTGCATTCATCAAAGAAACCTGAAAATATTATACTAGGCTGTTTTCAACATAATAATCATAAATGTTTCTTGAGCAGTAAATCAGTATATTATAATGATTTCTGAAGATCATGTGACACTGAAGACTGGAGTAATGATGCTGAAAATACAGCTAAGCATCACAGAAATAAATTACATTTCACTATATATTCAACTAGAAAACAGTTATTTTAAATAGTAAAATATATTTTAGAATTATACTGGTTTTGCTGTACTTTGGATCAAATAAATGCATGCTTGGTGAACGGAAGAAAAACATCACAAATCTGATCATTCAAAACTTTTGACTAGTAGTGTATGTGAGAGGATTTTGAGAGACAAAGAGATGGACTTTTTCACTGGAGGAAGTGTTATTATGGATTATGGAATCATATTTTGACCAGAAGCAATGGCTTGAAGTAAAAAACATCTTAATGATGGATTTGTTTCTTACAAACACAGAGCTTTTTACTTCACAAGTCATTAAGTGATGTGTGGATTATTGTGATGTTTTTATCAGCTGTTTGGACTCTCATTCTGACGGCACCCATTCACTGCAGATGATTCATTGGTGAGCAACTGATGCAATGCTACATTTCTCCAAATCTGATGAAGAAAAAAACTTATCTCAGATAGTCTGAGTCAATGTTCTGCCAATTTTCATTTTTGGCTAAACTATTTATTTAAGGATGTTTTAAAAGTACAAGTAAAAAAAAACACCTCTCAACAAATGCAGCTCTAGAATACTTGCTCAGCTAAATAGTAGAAAATAGTTTCTGTCTGAGTTTTGCCAACTGGATCTTCTCCTGAAGATGAAATTCAAAACAGCAGAAAGACTTTGCTTCCTTTAAGCAGACTATCTATCATGGTTAAGTCAATAATCGTCTCCCCAGAAAGAGGAATTTGATCTTTATGAGCTCTGTGGAAACAACACGCTCCGTTCCTTCATTGTGCTGATAAGAGCTCTGGGATCTTCAGCCGCTGGTGAAGCGTTGGCTTGTTTTCAATCGGCTGACCGTCTTCACATGTCAGACTGGAGGCTGGAGTGTAGCCAAAGCTTTTAGATTGAAAAAATGCCTGAAGAAACTGTTAGCAACCAAGATAAACGGTGTTTTGGTTGGAGTCTTGAAGCAGCGGTTTCACTAAAACACACTAAAGACTGTAGATGTCTACTGTCAGAAGCCCGGATTGAACACGACAAGATTTCTGAGGCGTCTCGCACCGTTTTAGCTGCTAAAAAACCCTTAAAATGTGCTGTAGAGTCGTGCAAAATTCAGAATCTATCAATCTATCAATCTATCAATCCATCCATCCATCAATCATCCGTCCGTCCGTCCGTCCATCAATCCTTCAATCCATCCTCCATCATCCATCCATCCATCCATCCATCCATCCGTCCATCCGTCCATCCGTCCGTCCATCCATCTATCCATCCGTCCGTCCATCCATCCATCATCCGTCATCCATCCATCCATCCATCCATCCATCCATCCATCCATCCATCCATCCGTCCCTCCGTCCATCCATCCATCCGTCCATCAGTCCATCAGTCCATCAGTCCATCCGTCCATCAGTCCATCAGTCCATCCATCCCTCCGTCCATCCATCCATCAGTCCATCAGTCCATCAGTCCATCCGTCCATCCGTCCATCCAGTCCATCCATCCATCCATCCATCCGTCCGTCCATCCGTCCATCCGTCCATCCATCCATCCGTCCATCCGTCCATCCATCCATCCAGTCCATCCATCCTCCGTCCATCCATCCATCAGTCCATCAGTCCATCAGTCCATCAGTCCATCCGTCCATCCGTCCGTCAGTCCATCAGTCCATCCGTCCATCCGTCCGTCCATCCATCCATCCATCCATCCGTCCGTCCGTCCATCCGTCCGTCCGTCCATCCGTCCATCCATCCATCCATCCATCCGTCCATCCGTCCATCCGTCCGTCCGTCCATCCATCCGTCCGTCCATCCATCCATCAGTCCATCCAGTCCATCAGTCCATCCGTCCATCCGTCCATCAGTCCATCCGTCCGTCCATCCGTCCATCCGTCCATCCGTCCATCCGTCCATCCGTCCATCAGTCCATCCGTCCATCAGTCCGTCCGTCCGTCCATCCGTCCATCCGTCCGTCCGTCCATCCGTCCATCCGTCCATCCGTCCATCAGTCCATCCGTCCATCCGTCCATCAGTCCATCAGTCCATCAGTCCATCCATCCGTTCATCCGTCCATCCGTCCATCAGTCCATCAGTCCATCAGTCCATCAGTCCATCCGTCCATCCGTCCATCCGTCCATCCGTCCATCCGTCCATCCGTCCATCCGTCCATCCGTCCATCAGTCCATCAGTCCATCCATCCATCCATCCATCCATCCATCCGTCCATCCGTCCATCCGTCCATCCATCCATCCATCCATCCATCCGTCCATCCGTCCATCCGTCCATCATCCATCCGTCCATCCATCCATCCATCCATCCATCCATCCATCCATCCATCCATCCATCCATCCATCATCCGTCCATCCAGTCCATCCATCCATCCATCCATCCATCCATCCTTCCAACCCTCCTCCCATCCATCTATCCATCTATCAGTCCATCCGTCCATCCATCCATCAGTCCGTCCGTCCATCCGTCCATCCGTCCATCCGTCCATCAGTCCATCCGTCCATCCGTCCATCCGTCCATCCGTCCATCCATCCGTCCATCCGTCCATCCGTCCATCAGTCCATCTATCAGTCCATCCATCCGTCCATCCGTCCATCCATCCATCCATCCATCCATCCGTCCATCCGTCCATCCATCCATCCATCCATCCATCCATCCATCATCCGTCCGTCCATCCAGTCCATCATCCATCATCCGTCCATCCATCCGTCCATCCATCCGTCCATCCATCCATCCATCCATCCATCCATCCATCCATCCATCCATCCATCCATCCATCCATCCATCCGTCCGTCCATCCGTCCATCCGTCCATCCATCCGTCCATCCATCCATTCATCCATCCATCCATCCATCCATCCACCCATCCACACATCTCTCTCTCTCTGTCGTCCTTTGGTTTGTTTTATTCAGTCATTTTGTTATTTTTTCACTTATTTATTTATTTCTTTGTATTCACTTATGTATTTTTGATTTCTATCATTCTTTCTTTGTTTGTTGATTTACCCAAATTCCTCTGCTTTACTTCTATCATTCTTTTTTGTTTCTTTTATTAATTTGTTTGTCAATTTTTGTGTTCTTTCTTTCTTTCTTTCTCGCTTTCTTTCTCTTTCTACCCATTTTCATTGTTGATTCAGCCAAATCCCTGTGCTTTACTTGTTTCATTTATCTTTTTTCATTTTTTTCTCTGCCTTCAACCATCCTACAACATTACTCTCTCTCTTTCCCTCTCTCTCTCTCTCTCTCTCTCTCTCTCTCTCTCTCTCTTCTCTCTCTCTCTCTCTCTCTCTCTCTCTCTCTCTCTCTCTCTCTCTCTCTCTCTCTCTCTCTCTCTCTCTCTCTCTCTCTCTCTCTCTCTCTCTCTCTCTACGTTCTTTCTGTGTTTTTTTTTCAAACACAAAGAACATAGTGTATCTGCCAAGCTTAAACAGACTCATTCATCTTGGCTAAAGGGCGTTTCTGTGCACTCGCTCAGGTCACTAAAACTCACATGCAGCACTTCACAGAGTCAGATCAACACACCTAAACCTGTTCTGGACGGATGATGAACGTGGGCAGAAACAATCGTGTGCTCAACTACACTCTCGCAAAACCTCCACCACGCTGACAGACTCCAGGACGATGCACACACACTGAACTTTACTGCTCAGAGTTTGTTCAGATGAAGTATTTTTACTGCTGTAAGTGTGTAACTCTGAGCTGAAGAGTGTGACACACGACGGCTGGGCAGACATGAACGTGTTTTTCTGCCTGTATGGAGGGCTGTGGTGTGTGAAGACATGTGATACGAGGACAGCTGTCCCCAACACATGCAGGGACCCCAGACTACACACCTGACATCACTAAACACCCCAGCGTGCACTTCATCTGTCCTTTGAGCTACAAGGCACTGGACTCATGTTCATGTGTTTTTTCAAAACAATATAACGAATAGCTTAAACAAGCCACACATGTAATGGCCAGCAGGGTTGTGCATCGTTCAGAGTTAAGAATTACGTTCAAAAGGCAGTTCAATTACTAATATGAAATTATTAAAATTTGAATTTGAATGAAAGTAGATTTTAAACTATTCGAAATTTAGAGAAATTCATTTAAATGTCATTTTCAAAGACAGACTATGGATGGATGGATGGATGGATAGAAACCTTCAAAAACTTGTTTAGTTCAACATTCAATTTATAGCACAAAAAAAGAGATGAAAAAAGAAAGAAAGAATTAGGGCACCATGATAATAAATGTTCCTGTGGCTCAGTAGAGCATTGCGTCAGCAGTGCAAAAGGTTGTGGGTTCAATTCGCAGGGAACACACATACTGACACAAAATGTTTAACCTAAAATGCACTGTAAGTCGCTTTTGATAAAAGCGTCTGCTAATAAAAAATAAAAACAATGTGGCAAATTTCACAAGTTTTTGACCTCGTCCCTGAACAAAAGTAGGTCAAAGAATGAGAAAGAGAAGAAAGGAGGGAGGTCTGTTTCTAGAGCAGGAAGAGTATCAGCAGCACCTGATGCACATGAGGAGGATCAAGGTCTTTGCCACGTGCCGCTACACGGCGGCCAGAAGCGCTCCAGGGGGCCTAATCTCTCAAAGCTGCTTCTGTTTCTCCAGCAGAACAAACGCCTCTCATTCACACACTCGCAGGACAGCTCAGGTCCGCTCGCTCCACCCGGCTTCACATGGACACTGTTATCATTCCCACACAGGACAGACGGAGAGAAAACAAACAGACGAGAGGACAGAAGATGGAAGGGTGATGAGGAACTTCATGACCTACAGAATACAGATCAGCTGCTAAAGGAAGAGTTCACCTAAAACACTGAAGGCAGTGGATATTTACACTTAAGTGCAAATAGCTATGGATTCTATTTATACTTTGATTTTTCTTCTATTTACTGTACACTACTTACTGCAAATAGTAGAAATGATATTCACCTCAGTATTGTAGTACATTATTAAAAAGTATGCAATAATAACTTATTGAGGTAAAATTTTCATTTGAATTCAAATTATTAAATGGATGCCACCTTATTGGGACAATAAAGCCCTCCCTACACCGACCCTAACCCTACCCGATACTTTATTTCCAACTTTTTGGTTACTTCATTTTCATGGAAAATAAATGGTTTTCTGATGTGATTTGAAATTTGAAAAGGGAGAAAAGGAAGTTGGCCAAAAGGCAGATTTGAACCCGGGTCGATCGCGTCACAATGAACACAACACACACTTTACTATCTGGCACCACCGGAGCTGATCAACAGTTAACAGTCTTTTGTAATCTTGACCAGACCAATCACACAGTTAGTAAATAGCCTCTGCTGTTTGCACTTAGTGTAAATAGACACTCGGAAAATTAAAATAGTCATTCAAAGACAAAGCTAGTCATGTGCAACACAAAGCTTTTTTTGGGGGGGGGGGGGGGGGGGGGTATATAGTTATATATTGGCATATTTAAAATTGCATCACATTTGAATGCAAATGTGACTAGAATCAACACAATAATCGATGTTTGCCGTGATATTCTTTAAATAACTTTTGAATTATTATTTTTTTTATTTAATTAATATTTTTTCAAATAGAATTTTTTTTAACTTTATTTTGTATTTTTTAAAAAAATCATAGTACAGAATCCTATAGATTGTGGTTATCATCCTTTTGTGTTATTTATTTATTTATTATTAATTTTGCCATTGGTCACCATTTACTTTATATGGAATAGAGCAACATGAACATTCTGCAAAATATCTTCTTTTGTGTTTCATGGATGCAAGACAGTCATACAGCGTTACAATTTAATTGCTAATAAATTTCACAAATTATTATAAAGAAACATCAAAATGATGAAGTAGAAAGAATGAAGCAGTATTTCCTTGCAAAAGAACTTCAATAAGCTTTGTTTCACAAATAAAATCATTATTTACAGCGCAGATTTGGAACGACATGAGGGCGAAATGATTTTTGGATGAACTGTTCCATTAAAAACAATGCTTTTCTATTTCATTATGATTTAAGCTCCAATAGTCATAAAAGAAAAATACAAAGTCTTTAAAAAGAACACTAAATACTGGAATATATTTATCCGCCAACTGACCCTAAAAACGCAGCATAAAAATAAGGTGCTTATATCAGGCAGAATATATTATATATGAAGTTTTATAGCGGTGACCTGTAATAAAATGGTTCAAAATGACGAGAGTAAATTGAGCTTGGCCTGATTCTCTGTCACATTTGGCTGAACGTTTCTCCACGAGCTCCGTCCCACAAAAAGATTTTCAATGGCAACGAAACAGTAAATCTTCCTTCTCTGCTGACATACTTCAGTCGTTAGATTGATTTGGGTTTGTAGTTGATTAACGTCTTCTGAAAGGATCTTACACACGCACGCGCGCGCACACACACACACACGCGCGCGCACACACACACACACGCACGCACACGCACACACACACACACACACACACACACACACACACGCGCGCGCACACACACACACACTCACTTTACACACACACACGCACGCACACCCTCTTTCAAATGCACACACATCGGTATGGGGCATGAAGAGTTTGTGTGTGTGTGTGTGTGTGTGTGTTTGAAAAAACAGATAACCCCATTTTTATTTAAAAAAAAAAAAAATCATGTTTTTTGTTGTGTTATCATGTTTTTATTGTGTTTTATTGTGTTAGTTAACTGTTTTTTAAAGTTATTTTTGCTTAATCAAAATAACCCAACTGCAGTTTGACTGATTAACAAATATAAATATATAAAATTGGAAAAAACATGATTTATATATATATATATATTAAAATAAAGAAATACAAATATAAATATATAAAATTGTCTTGACAATATAATTTTCTTACTTGTGAAGTACTGATTTGTGAAGCTTTGTGAGTTTCATTCTTGACTCTCAAGTGTGTGTGCCTCTCTCTCGCTCTCATGGTTACACATATCTCTACAACTCTCTCTCTCTCTCTCTCTCTTGTTACTCTCTCTCTCTCTAGAATTCTCTCTGTCAAATAAAGCTCTCGGAGCTTAATAATAATGACTAAAAGCCAAAAAGGCTCTCTCTCTCTCTCTCTCTCTCTCTCTCTCTCTCTCTCTCTCTCTCTCTCTCTCTCTCTCTCTCTCTCTCTCTCTCTCTCTCTCTCTCTCTCTCTCTCAGTCTCACGCACGTGTCACATAAACGTGAGTGTGTGGGGACAGATGCAGTATTTTGTTCCTGTGGGGGCTTGTTGACTGAACACTTGTTTGGAGTGACAGCTGAGTGACAGCTGTTAAACCACACCCACACACTCGACTACGCCCTCCACCCGCCCAGCTACTCAATTAAACCTTCTGTGAAGTCCTCATTAAAGCAACACTCTCTAATTACCACAACTGTCCAACAAAGAGCTAACAGCACCTCCATCTACGTCCACGGCATCAGTGACGATCCTCAAATACAGTGCCCAGAAACCACAGACGACTCATTTACAGTAAGTCAGACGGAGCAACAGGAAGCTGCAGGACTGTAAGGCCCTGTTTGTGCAGGTGTTTGACAGCTGAGCCGCGTGTGAGAAATTAATGCTCAGCAAAGACAGTAGAGACATTTATAATGTTGCAAACAATTTCTATTTCAAGTAAATGCTGTTCTTTTGACCTTTCTGTTCTTCAAAGAATCCTGACAAATAAAACGTATCACCGTTTCCACAAAAATATGAAGCAGCACGACTGTTTTCAACAGAAATGTTTCTTGAGCAGTGAATCAGTATATTATTATGATTTCTGGAGATCACGTGAAGACTGCCATGCTGAAAATTCAGCTTTGATCACAGGAATAAATTATGATTAAAAACATTCATATAGTAAACTACGGAAGCCTGTGTCTGCTGCAGAATAAAAAAAAATATAATCATAAAAAAAGGTAATTGGGACTATTTAATCTCACAATTTGGACCTCATATCTCGCAATTTAGATTTGTTTATTGTAATAATATAGAGTTTATATTTCAAAACTCAAAAAATAAATAATCTGAGAAGTCTTTTATATTTCAAAATTCTGACTTTTTCCCATCAAAACTGAGTTTATATTTTAAAACTCTCAGAATTATGAGTTTATACGTCAAAAAATCAGATTTTTTTTAATCTCACAATTCATTTTTTTACTCTGTCACGTAATAGAAAAGGTAATTATGGATTTTTATCTTTAAATCCTGAACTGTTCTCACATTTGTGACCTTATATCTCACAATTCTGAGTTTATTTCTTGCAAAAAAAGGTCAAAATGATAAATAAGTCCGAATTTTTAGAAAATTCACATTTACCTTGATTTTTTTATTCTGTGTCAGAAACGGGCTTATTATGGGTTACTTTAAATAGTACAAATATTTCACAATATTACAGTTTTTACTGTATTTTGGATCAAATAGATGCAGGCGTGGTGAGCAGAAGAGAATGTGAATGAACCGGTGAAGGTCATGATAATGATGATAAACCGGTCTTCAGGTTCCTGCGGCTGATGTCACCTTCCTTTGAACGAGTATAATTTCCCTGCCGATAACTGTCAGAAACACGAAACTAGTTTATCTTTCAATCACAAACCATCCCGTTTGCATTCATTCACGGTCAGCTTGCAGAGAAACACTGAAAACAGACCAAGCCTCTGTCAGCTCAGATGATGGGAAATGATCATTATTTAATATGTCAAGGGAAAAGATGAAGATGAGCCGCCATACGTGTTCTTACTGTAAGTGTGGATATAGTGTGGCATGAGAACAGAATAGAGATGAATGAAACGTGACCAGAGGTGATTGAGTTTCACATTTCAGCGTTGCTTTCTCCCACGGGTTCATCCTTTCTTCTTATTTATTGACATCCTGACGCCTTCCTGTCAGTTTTCTCAATGAACTGCATTCACACGAGTTCATAAACAGCGAACGGATGAATCTAGAAACACGTCAGTGTTATTTCTGTATCACTGGAATACAGGTTGTTGTCTTTCATTTGAATCTCAGTTCAAGGTTTAGTCATTCTGTAGTGTTGTGTATTTTTTATTATTATTTTTCAATATTTTCTATTCATTTTAACTTCAATTTGAGTTATTTCACTTAAGTTGAATGAAAATGAGAAATGCTGTCTTGGCAACAAGCTTAAATAAAATGTTTTTTATATTTTATTTTATTTCAGTAAATGTTTGTGTGATGTAAATATTAAATACTTTATCACTATATTGGGATGTATTTAAGACCGAATCGGCTATCAAACAGGTAAAAAACATAGGGAAGGACAAATTATGTCATTTTTATTAAAGATTGGGAAGCAAGCAAATAAATAAATTGGTTTTCTTTTTCAGAATAAGACAATTAACATGTATTAGAAAAAATAGGACTAATTTTATATTTAATCACAACTTTAATTTGCTTTAAGAAGATTATTATTAATATACATGCAAAAAAAAATGACATAATTCTGGCAAAATTGTAACCCATAAACGTTTTTTTTTTGGTGAAAAATTAGTATGTTTATCCAGCAAAGATGCATTGAATTAATCAAAAATGACAGCAAAGACATGTATAATGTTACCAGAGATTTCTAGTTCAAATAAAAGCTGCTCTTTTGAACTTTCTACTCCCCAAAGAATCCTGAACAATAAAATGTATCACGGTTTTCACAAAAATAGGAAGCTATTTTCAATATTTCTAATAATCAGAAATGTTTCTTGAGCAGTGAATCATCATATTATAATGATTTCTGAAGATCATGTGACACTAAAGACTGGATTAATGATGCAGAAAATACAGCTTTGATCACAGCAATAAATTACATCTTAAAATATAATGCAAGAGAAAAGAATTATTTTGAATTGTAATAATATTTCACAATGTACTGCATTTTTTACAGCATTTTTAAATCAAATAAATGATGAGCAGAAGTTTTCTTTAAAAACATTATAAAGTCGTACTGACCCTAAACATCTGAACAGCACTGTATATGATAATGTTTTTATGGTACTGTTCATAATAATGCACAAGTGGGCAGATTCTGTTCTTGAGTCCTACTGAATATTCGGTTTTATTCGGAAATACATTACATTACGGAAATGAATAAAGTAACAAAGGCAGTTTAAAAGATTGTAAACTTCAACATGACCTCTGTCACGTTTCTCTCAGCGAACGCAGTGTCAGGGCGACACGGGTGACATTAAACCTACAAACAAAGCCTTCCTGCTCAGCGGGACACTCCTGTCTCCTGTCCCTCTTTGTTCATGTCCAATCCAGGGACTGTCGGCCCAGCCTGGTATTTTTAGATAGTGAGTAAACACGAGCAGCGCCCGTCTAACCTTCCCTCCCCTTCAGCTCTGAAAGAACACAGTCAGGGGCAAATCACAGGCCTCTTTTAGCACCGGTGCCTGTTGACTCAGTGCGACAGAAATAGAGTCAGGAGGAAATAAATACAGGTAACGCTTTCAAGGGAGAATTCAGAGGTTTCTATTTTGGAGTCGCTCCGGTGGGTCTCAGGGACGGGCGTATGCCGGACGTGACGTCCCAGAGCAAGCTGGAATCTCATGAACGAGAATAAAATAACAAGACACAAAATGAAGATCTTGTTCGTGCGGTTAGGGTTTGGTCAATTAAGAAGGTCTAGATATAAATACCTGGAAAATATCAGGAAAATGGTCACTAGCTGCTAAATTCTGACTGCTTTGAGTGCACAAACCTTGGTGGAAAAATAAATGATCAAATAAATATGACACAGGATCAGTAGAAATACAGTTATACACTACTGTTGACAGGTTTGGGTCAGTAAGATTTTTTAAATGTCCCTTATGCTCAACAAGGATGCATTTATTTGATCAAAAATACAGTAAAACAGCAATATGTGAAATATTATTACAATTTAAAAGTCCAATCAGTGCTTTTTCACCCAATCAAAATTCAATACTCAATAAGAACCACAAATCTGGGTGGCAACATTCCGTCCAATCACAGCACAGCAGTGCTTTTTCACCCAATCAAAACTCAATCAAAATTGCTTTTTCACCCAATTCTAACCAAAAATATGTGTGGCAACATTCCGTCCAATTACAGCACAGCAGTGCTTTTTCACCCAATCAAAACTCAATAATAACCAAAAATATGTGTGGCAACATTCCGTCCAATCACAGCATAGCATTATGGTGTGGCAACATTCCGTCCAATCACAGCACAGCAGTGCTTTTTCACCCAATCAAAACTCAATAATAACCAAAAATATGTGTGGCAACATTCCGTCCAATCACAGCATAGCAGTGCTTTTTCACCCAATCAAAACTCAATAATAACCATAAATATGTGTGGCAACATTCCGTCCAATCACAGCACAGCAGTGCTTTTTCACCCAATCAAAACTCAATAATAACCATAAATATGTGTGGCAACATTCCGTCCAATCACAGCACAGCAGTGCTTTTTCACCCAATCAAAACTCAATAATAACCAAAAATATGTGTGGCAACATTCCGTCCAATCACAGCATAGCAGTGCTTTTTCACCCAATCAAAACTCAATAATAACCAAAAATATGTGTGGCAACATTCCGTCCAATTACAGCACAGCAGTGCTTTTTCACCCAATCAAAACTCAATAATAACCAAAAATATGTGTGGCAACATTCCGTCCAATCACAGCACAGCAGTGCTTTTTCACCCAATCAAAACTCAATACTCAATAAGAACCATAAATATGTGTGGCAACATTCCGTCCAATCACAGCACAGCAGTGCTTTTTCACCCAATCAAAACTCAATAATAACCAAAAATATGTGTGGCAACATTCCGTCCAATCACAGCACAGCAGTGCTTTTTCACCCAATCAAAACTCAATACTCAATAACCACAAATATGGCAACATTCCGTCCAATCACAGCACAGCAGTGCTTTTTCACCCAATCAAAACTCAATAAATATGTGTGGCAACATTCCGTCCAATCACAGCACAGCAGTGCTTTTTCACCCAATCAAAACTCAATACTCAATAAGAACCATAAATATGTGTGGCAACATTCCGTCCAATCACAGCACAGCAGTGCTTTTTCACCCAATCAAAACTCAATACTCAATAAGAACCATAAATATGTGTGGCAACATTCCGTCCAATCACAGCACAGCAGTGCTTTTTCACCCAATCAAAACTCAATACTCAATAAGAACCATAAATATGTGTGGCAACATTCCGTCCAATCACAGCACAGCAGTGCTTTTTCACCCAATCAAATACTCAATAAGAACCAAAATATTGTGGCAACACGTCCAATCACAGCAAGCAGTGCTCACCCAATACTCAATAAGAACCATAAATATGTGTGGCAACATTCCGTCCAATCACAGCATAGCAGTGTGTGGCAACATTCCGTCCAATCACAGCAGTGTTTTTTCACCCAATCAAAACTCAATACTCAATAAGAACCATAAATATGTGTGGCAACATTCCGTCCAATCACAGCACAGCAGTGCTTTTTCACCCAATCAAAACTCAATACTCAATAAGAACCATAAATATGTGTGGCAACATTCCGTCCAATCACAGCATAGCAGTGCTTTTTCACCCAATCAAAACTCAATACTCAATAAGAACCATAAATATGTGTTTAATATTTATCTGTTTCTGTTCATCCCCACATCTTGAGTTGAGGTCCTGGAATGTCAAAAAAAGGATACTCAAGAGTCTAAACAAGAAGTGCCTAAAAATGGCCATTTAATCCGGTCTGAGAATAGAAGTCAAACAGAAGGGAGTTGTGTAAATACATCCAACAGCATCACATGGAGACAAGCAAACATATGTAAGAACAACTATGAGCCCGGAGAGATCACAATCCAAACACAAAAACAAACAGAGCCTGACTGAACGGATCTCAACACGGCAGCGCTGCCATCTGATGTTTATAGTGGCATATCTACAGAGGAATTCCCTTGCCAATGATGCTGACTATTTGATATCAAAGCACAAGTGTATTACGCTACATCAATGTATCATTATCTAATGTCTTATGATGGATTAACACGCATAATTGCCACATGTCTTTAACTCGAAACACTTGGACGGTACAAGCTAGAACCACTCGAACCAGCCCGGGCAAGACTGGTCAAAAAACCAGCTCAAAAAGAGCTTCGAGAATGAACAAGCGCTCAGTTTCATACAGGCAGTGCACAAATCATGTATCTTAAAGAGATAGTTCATTAAAAATAAAACACAATTCATTTATTCTTTGTCATTCTAAATCCATATGATAAAAAACACCATAAAAGTAGAACGCAGGTGGTAGCCCAGTCATAAATACATTAATGTTTTAAATTATTAAATATGAACGTTTTAAATAAAAATCAACATAGCATGAACGTATCATATTTAATATGATTATAGGTGATAGTCCAATCATAAATATAAGGAAATATAACCTGGAAAATGGATATTAACATCTAAATTATGACTGTTTAAAGTGCTGTTCTATTTATTTATTTTAATGTTTTAAATGATAAAAATGAACAAATAAATGCCGTATTTTAAACAAAACCATCAAAAAGTACCATAAATGTATCATATAGGTAGTTCATGGTATGATTATAGATGATAGTCCAGTTAAATACATAGAAGAAACTTGAAAAGGGACATTGGCATTTAAATTATGATAGTTTCAGGTGCTGTTTTATTTATGTATTCTATATGACTGTTTTAAATGATAAACAAGAACATGTTTTAGTCATAAACTGATAATATTTTAAACAAAAACCATCATAAACTACCATAAAAGTAGTTTATATGACTACACATGATGCTCCAGTCATGGAAAAAGGAAATTATGACTCTTTTAAGTGCTCTTTTATTTATGACTGTTTTAAATGCTAAACATGAACACGTTTCACTCATAAATCTATATGATTTTAAACAAAAACCATCATGAAGTACAATAAAGCATCTTAAAAATAGTTACATGTCTACAGATGACAGTCCTGTCACAAATACATGGCAAAAACACGGAAAATAGAAATAAACAAGAACATGTTTCACATAAACCCATTTGATTTGAAACAAAAACCATCATGAAGTATCATAAAAGTATGATAAAAGTGGTCCATACGTAACTTGTGTGCTACAGTGTGTACAAACTCATACTGGTTATAGAAATGGTCTAAATGATGGCAGAATATTGATTTTTAGACGATCTGCTCCTTTAAGAGACACACTTCTGTCTCCCTGTTATTTTCATATTCCTGAATGAAATGAACAGAAGTGGATAACAGCGTTGTTTTGTTATTATGTGTGCATGCAGCACCTGGTCTGTGTGAAGTAAATATATGAATATTGAGTTTATGAGCGTGTTTTTTCATGTGGGGCTTTCCACAAGCCTTTAACATCAGGGGTTTAATTAAAGAGAGTCAGGGCAGGCTGGAGCCACGGCAAACAGCCATCAACAGCTACATAATAAGCTGCAATGGACCAGGATTTAGGCCATAAGTCAGAAGTCTGGCTAAGAATAGTGTCAGAATAACTCTATAAAGACAAAAGACAAATGACGAGAACATCTGAGATGAAGTCTGCTGAAATCATACAGGTCTGCCTCGTTTCCCCGAGGACCCGCACACCTGGGGAACCCATAGACAGAACCACTTTCCTTTTTCCAGGCGTTCACAGCTTGCAGAGTCATCAGTGCCGCTTGCAAAACGGCAAAATAAAGTAGAGCGCTGGAGGACAACAACGAGCTTGAAAAGAAGAGAAGGGAGAGAGAGAGAGAGAGAGAGAGATGGAGAGAGAGAGAGAGAGATGGAGAAAGAGATGGAGAGAGAGAGAGAGAGAGAGAGAGAGAGAGAGAGAGAGAGGGGGAGAGAGAGTGTGTGAGAGAGAGAGAGAGAGAGAGAGAGAGGGAGAGAGAGGGAGAGATAGAGAACAGACTCAGTGAACACAGTCTGGCCGTAGAGACGGGCCGGCGCAGACAGACCTGGCTCTCTCGTGAGGACAGACTCTGCTCGCACTGCATGCTGGGAGTGACGGAGACGGAGCTGCACTTCCTCACAGAGTGCCCAAAGTATACTGATATCAGAGACCAATACTACCCCAAATTTAATCATATATTTCCCCAATTTAACTCTTGTAGCCCCACCGAGAAACTCAACTTCATTCTAGGTGAAGAAGCCAAATGTGCAATTATTGCTGCAAGATTCATATCATCGTGTCATCTCCTGAGGGACAGCCAGAGAGAAACACACACACACACACACACACTCATAGCCCAAACACACACACTCATAGCCCAAACACACACACAGTAGACCTACAGATATCTAGATAATGTATATAATGTATATAATGTTCACATGCCTAAGTTCAGTTGTTACATGTTTTCTGTATTCTAATCTTTTATTTATTATTATAATAATTTATTTATTTTATTCATGTTATTTTACTAATTCTATTATTTTGTAGCTTTTTCTAGCCATGTGTTTATATAATTATTACCTTTTTTATTTAGTTCATTGTTGCTATTATTTTCTCTAGGCTTTTCTAAATGTTCAGATATTGTTAATCAATTTATATGTTGTCTAAATGCTTTGGCAATACAAAATGTATGTTTTTGTCATGCCAATAAAGCTTTCTGAATCTGAATCTAGAGAGGGAGAGAGAGAGAGAGAGAGAGAGAGAGGAGAGAGAGAGAGAGAGAGAGAGAGAGAGAGAGAGAGAGAGAGAGAGAGAGAGAGAGAGAGAGAGAGAGAGAGAGAGAGAGAGAGAGAGAGAGAGAGAGAGAGAGAGAGAGAGAGAGAGAGAGAGAGAGATAGTTGCCCTCTTCCCATTGGTTTCACCCACTGATAGCCCGTTTCACAGATGCTGCACCGTTTGGAAGCACGTAAAACAGTTTATAGTTCAATAGTACCATTTAAATAGAGTGGGTATATAATTATATATAAGTATTTATACACACACACACACACACACACACACACACACACACACACACACACACACACACACACACACACACACACACACACACACACACACACACACACACATAATACCTAACATTACAATCTAAATTATTAAGATAAATACATAAATATGATACATTATATTTAAAATAGTTTAAATAAATATATGTATTATTAAAAATTATATTATTTAGTATGCTATCATATAAATACATATAATTAAAATTATTACTATTCAAATTCAAGTTTTATTTAGTTGCATTGCATAGTTTTACAAGTTAATACAGTTCAGAAATGCACTAATAACTAAATTAATTTTAAGTTTAATATAGAATATAATACTATTGTATCTACCATAGAATATAACAAAAGCATAGTTCATAAGGAATGCCCCCTTTAATAGTCTACAATACACACTACAACTACAATACAACTGTATAGTGCATATGTGATCGCTATCAGACAACCTGCTGGACTGACTAACGAACTAAATAATTACAAATAAAACAAATATAATAATACTTTAAAATAAATATCCCACGTATTTATAAATATAACTGTAATAATTTAAAATAATACAAAATGTATTGATAATAATTAAGTAATAATTATTAAATTAATTATTCTAAATTATTTGAATGATTTAAAATAAACTAAAATAATACTTAATAATACTTTTATTTTAAATTAAAATAATTATAAAATAAAATGTAATTTATTATATTTATTTATAAATATAAAATAATTATTTAATAACTAAAACAAATTTAAATAAATAAATAAAAATAAAATAAAATACAATAATATAATAATTATAAAATAAAAAATAAAATAAAATTCTAATTTTAACTTAACACTTTAAAACTCAGACTTAAACTTAACCACATCACGCTCTAGCTGCCACCCACTGTGTCCCGCTGGCACGCTCACGTTTTCCTCAGAAAGAGTGCAAACTCCAGTTTGGGAATATCGTACACCAGAGGGGATTTGTACAAACAGCATGATGGATGTCCGCTGATGGCTGGTTAGTCCTCAGTTTGGCAAACAACACGAAGCCAGACCGTCCCCAGCTGCCTCTCTGAGAGAAAACCTGCACATGTGCTGCAGAGGAGGCCAGCGCTACATCAGGAGCCGCGCAGACTCTCCACCCGCATCAGAGAGACATAAATAACATCTCTATGAGCTGAACGAAATACATACAGAAGGCCAGGCTTTCGAGTCTGTTTTCTCAGGGCACCGGGACGGATGGACGGACGGTGGCAGCGACTTGCTCTTCTTCTGTGATGTTTGGAGCCGGCTTCTGAGGGCCGATGAGACCGCCAGGCACACCGGGGAGGGATCGCTTCCCACAGCTGTGCAAACCTTCACCAGGAAAACAGCAGCACCATTCCTGCTGGCTCCAGATCCACCTGATCCCGCCCCGGCCAGACTCCGACACGGAGGGCGTCCAAAAGCAACAGCTGCCTCCAGAGGCACGTGCCTCGCCGCCACAAAACGGCCTTTGGGTTTCTGTGGGAGTTTTGCTCATGTTCGTGGTATTTATTGTCTACGATTAATAAAGTAATTGTTGTTTTAACAATAATGTGTGAGCTGACATTATGGTAGAAGGTCACTCACATTGCAAAAAACAACCAATAACACGTCACTGCATTATGAAGTCCATATAATTCAAGTTATGAAAGCAAAGAAAAATCTCTATATTGTTTATGAGATATGCTATATTATCACACAAGCAAGAGTGCTGTTTTCCTGAATATCGGCACGATTGCAAATGTTGCATTGATTTTATACAACA
>CM049866.1:48867194-48879694 GCA_027474115.1 Schizopygopsis malacanthus | reverse complement strand
GCTTGAGAAATGTCCTTATGCAGCTTGCATTTCAGGTATGCCTTAGGTTTCTCTTTCTCTTACAATCAGATTGCTTTTAGGCTTTGTGTTGACAGAAACCGGGACAAAGGCTTCGCCGCCTGATGCAGTCAAAGTGCAATCAATAATGTCTGAAAAAACAAATCTGTGAAATTTACAGATGAAAAACAGTAGCTGTACTTGAAAAATTTAAAACAAAAATAAAGCTAAATAAATAAAAATAATACAGTAGCAAGATTTTAAGTTTTACAGATTGAACTTTGCGCTGCTAAGGCAATGCTCTAACCACTGAGCCACAGGAACACAATATTAAAAAAATTAAAACAATATATTTTTTACAAAATTGTATTAATTTTTACATTTTGGATTATATGGCTTTTATTTTATTGAACTTTATGTATTTACATCGGTAGATTTAAATACACAATACATATCTTTAAAGGCTTTTTTATTGAAATACTGTTTTTTCTACACTTCATCAGCTTACATACACCAACACAGAATATTCCCCCAGTGTTAAATCAACACCGCTTGGTGCACATATGGGAACCAGTTCCCAGAGATAGAACCAGTTCCTAGAGATAGAACCAGTTCCCATTGATATAACCAGTTCCCAGAGATAGAACAAGTTCCCAGAGATAGATCCAGTTCCCAGAGATGGAACCAGTTCCCAGAGATGGAACCAGTTCCCAGAGATGGAACCAGTTCCCAGAGATAGAACCAGAGATAGAACCATAGAACAAGTTCCCAGAGATCCCAGAGATAACCAGTTCCCAGAGATGGAACCAGTTCCCAGATAGATCCATCCCAGAGAGAAGTTCCAAGAACCATTTCCCAGAGATAGAACCAGTTCCCAGAGATAGAACCAATAACCATTTCCCAGAGATAGAACCAGTTCCCAGAGATAGAACCAGTTCCCAGAGATGGAACCAGTTCCCAGAGATAGAACCATTTCCCAGAGATGGAACCAGTTCCCAGAGATGGAACCAGTTCCCAGAGATAGAACCAAGAACCATTTCCCAGAGATAGAACCAGTTCCCAGAGATAGAACCAGTTCCCAGAGATAGAACCAGTTCCCAGAGATAGAACCAGTTCCCAGAGATGGAACCAGTTCCCAGAGATGGAACCAGTTCCCAGAGATAGAACCAGTTCCCAGAGATAGAACCAGTTCCCAGAGATGGAACCAGTTCCCATTGATATAACCAGTTCCCAGAGATAGAACAAGTTCCCAGAGATAGATCCAGTTCCCAGAGATGGAAGCAGAGGGGTTTGTCCATATATCATTCACCTGGTTTTTACGTTTGTAGATTTCAATTACAATACATACTTTTAAAGGCGTTTTTGCTAAATGAGTTTGTTTCTCCACTTCAGCAGCACTTACATACACCAAAATATACAGTTTTATTAATATTTATATTCTGAAGTTTTTTAGAGGGAATTGTCCTTATATCATTCGCTTGATTTTATGCAACTTTTTATTCCTAAAAACTGTGAATCATTCTGAGACGCAAGGCCTGCTCTGATTGGCCAGATATCCAGTGCATTGGGAGTGGCCGAATACCTCAAGCATGAGATGGAAATGTTACGCCCCTCACCGTATTGTGATGCCGTGTCCTGGCGCAAAAACACAAAAACAATAAAACACATTATAAACGAGGAAGTTTTGCATCCAGTGGGGACATAATTACTGATTATAATGACTTATACTGTCTTTTTACGCATCGCGCAGCGTAAACATTATCATGTCTGCATTTGTGATCGGAGAAACGGCAAACAACAAGCACTACTCTACACAGCTCAGATCTCGCGTTTGAATAGTCAGTGGCAAATTCTTTAAATAAAAAGACTGTCCTTGCAAAGTTGGAATTGCCCCACTTTATAGAAACAGCGTTTGTGCACAGCTGGCAGGCTACTCCCAGATTCAGGAAACAGTCCTCCGTAATATGCGCTGAACACACTCTAATATTTGTGTTGAATTGTTCTGGGACAGTGTTGTAAATATAACTTAACCACTGATTTCTAGTTGTGTCTTCTTTTGGAAGACAAACAAAGTACTTTCGCTTTCACAGTGAAACACAGCGTCTCCAGGACATGGCGTCAGTAACAATACTACAGCAAGAATAAAAGTTAGGCCTTCTTTCATTGTGTATATGTTTGGGCGGTGTATCTCCCCACATCGTGACCTAAACATGTGGGGAGTGTTTGAATGAGCTGTTTTAGGAGTGCGTGGTCAAGTCTTAACTTATATAAAGAATATCTCTTTGGTTTTGAGACTTTAGTCTTTACAACTTCAGGGATCTTATCGATGCACAAACAGCTTGTAACACTCCAAAGAGAAAGGAAAACTTTCAATTGCATCATACGACACCTTGTTATCTAGATAACAGTATTTTTGCAGTATTTTGCCATTGAAATTACAATATTTTTTTTTACAGTGACGATTCACCCAAGCATGCCCTGAATACTTAGCCAATGCATTGCAAGTGCACTGTTAAACATACTTAACACACATTCTTGCATTGCTTTAGCGATAAAAGTAATACATATTTAAGGTGGCAATTATTATTTTTTTACAATTCCTGTGCTCATCAATCAGCTTCTATGAACAAGCCAACAGCTAAATTAACCTGTTCAGATGTTTATGACATTTGTTGATCTGAAGAAGAAAAATGTAGAAGAAGAATTAATGCTAAAGTTAAAGGCTATAGTGCCTCTTGTGGCGATGTGGCTGCATTTGGATCCACACACTTGCATAGAGCATGTTTCAGGCCAAAGTAGGTTTTGGTGAGTGTCTCTTTCTCACGGACCCTCATAACTAATAGCGGCCATGGGCCATAGATGGAGAACTTCCCCAACAAGCTCCTCTTTGTCTGTTTGCCACAAACTGACGAAGGAATGCGACTGAAAAAACAACCGCGGGATGGGAAAACTGCGCAGCCATGTAAAATCCACCACATTAATTAAGACAATTAGGGGACGAGGGCAATTTAACAAAGGACGTAAAACAAGGTGATGGCAATTCAGTGGAGAAAGAACGAGAGAGAGAGACAAAGAGACAGAGTGAGTCTCAGACTGTGAACTGTGGGAAACACGTACAAAAGAAAAGTGGGGATGAGACCACAGGACATTATTCAACAGTTTTTCGTTTAAACTACTAAAGCTAAAAAAACTATAGAACTGCATGAAAAAAGAATAAACAAATAAAGATATACAAACATGCATGTATATGTTGTAATATATATTACTGAAAATAAATGTATACATTTAAATGCTTTTTATAAAAAAAGTTTTTTTAAATTATACAAATATATGAAAAATATGAATGAAAAAATATACAAATACATACATGCACACGCGCACACGCGCACACACACACACACACACATGTTGGGTTTCCATGTTTTATGGGGACTTTCCATAGACGTAATGGTTTTTATACTGTACAAACTGTATATTCTATCCCCTTACACTGCCCCTATCCCTAAACCTAACCATCACAGGAGACATTCTGCAATTTTACATTTTCAAAAAACATCACTTAGTCTGATTTATAAGCTGGTTTCCTCATGGGGACCAAAAAATGTCCCCACACGGACAAGGATTTTGGATATTGCCATCGTTGTGGGGACATTTTGTCCCCATAACGTAGGGTATACCTGAACCACACACACACACACACACACACACACACACACACACAGTGGGGAAAATTATTTGATCCCCTTTTGATTTTGTACGTTTGCCCACTGACAAAGAAATGACCAGTCTATAGGTTTAACGGTATGTTTAAAAGACACCTGTCCACAGAAGCAATCAATCAATCATATTCCAAACTCTCCCCATGGCCAAGACCGAAGAGCTGTCCAAGGACGGCAGGGACAAGATTGTAGACCTACACAAGGCTGGAATGGGCTACAAGACCATCGCGAAACAGCTTGGTAAGAAGCTGACAATATTTGGTGCAATTATTCGCAAATGGACGAAACACAAAATAACTGTCAATTTCCCTCGGACTGTGGCTCCATGCAAGATCTCACCTCATGGAGTCTCAATGATCCTGAGAACGGTGAGGAATCAGCCCAGAACTACACGAGAGGATCTTGTCAATGATATCAAGCTGGGACCATAGTCACCAAGAAAACAATTTGGATGGGTCATGGATGGGTATTCCAGCATGACAATGACCCAAAACACACAGCCGAGGTAACAAAGGAGTGGCTCAAGAAGAAGCACATTAAGATCCTGGAGTGGCCTAGGCTCTCATAGAAAATCTGTGGAGGAAGCTGAGGGTTCGAGTTGCCAATCGTCAGTCGAAACCTTAATGACTTGGAGAGGATCTGCAAAGAGGAGTGGAGCAAAATCCCTCCTGAGATGTGTGCAAACCTGGTGGCCAACTACAAGAAACGTCTGACATCTGTGATTGCCAACAAGGGTTTGGCCCCAAGTACCAAGTCATGATTTGCGAAGGGGTCAAATACTTATTTGACTCATTAAAATGCAAATCAATTTATAACTTTTATCTATCTATCTATCTATCTATCTATCTATCTATCTATCTATCTATCTATCTATCTATCTATCTATCTATCTATCTATCTATCTATCTATCTATCTATCTATCTATCTATCTATGCTTTATAACAAAAAAAATGGCAAAAAAAGCATCGTTAGTGCACTTGGATATGCTGTAAGGAAACACCACAGTCCTTATGCAACTTATGCACATGTTATGGGTCAACTCAACAAGACTGAACAAGGCCTCCTTAAGAAGTTCCCCAGGTAGCATTTATCTCTATATGAGAGGAAGCATAATCTGAAACAGATGGTCTGGTGACCTAATTGATGCACATCATTGCTCAACATATATGGTTATTACATGCCTTGAGTTGCCTACTTGGAGTGCAAATACACTGTATATGGGGATTACGAAACCCCCCAAAAAAACAAAACAAAAAGTTGTCCGAGAAGCCTACACTATTAACCAAAGCCATTATTTTCCTGACATTTATGAATGTTGCATGTATAGTGACCCCAGTAAGACCTGGCAACATTGGAATAGTATCACACAAACCAATACATTAAAAGAATGATTCACACAAAAAATACACTTTGCAGAAAAATCATCACCTTCAGGCCATCTGAGATGTAAATGAGTTTGTTTCTTTATCAGATTTGTAGAAATGTAGCATAATATCACTTGCTCATTAGTGGATGCTCTGCAGTGAATGGGTGCCGTCAGAATGAGAGTCCAAACAGCTGATAAAACATCACAATAATCCACTCCAGTCCATCAGTTAATGTCTCGTGAAGTGAAAAGCTGTGTTTGTAAGTGTTTGTAAAATCCCTCAATAAAATGTTTTTTTTTTTTACTTCAAAACGTTGCTTCTGGCCAAATACGCCTAAACCTTCCCGATAGTGTTAACAAATGCAAAACTGATATAAAAACGTATTTGTAGATGCAACCGTGCCATTTCAACTTCATTAGATGCAGATTTTAACTGCTTTGTCGAACCATGATTACACGGGATTCGAACCGGAGCTCTTCGCCTCCTAAATACGTCTCCGTACTCCGTGAGCTACCAAACAAACTTTCCATCTATGAAAAACCATAGATACGAGGCTGGATATGTGCGATGCTAATGTTCAAAAGTATCAGTTTTCAAATCTCCCAGCATATTAATATTGTTTTGAAGTCGTAACATGATATTCTTCAAGTAATTGTGTGAAAATTAGTCTTTATTAATCAAAACTCTCTAAATTTGTGTGAAAAGGATAAAAAGGAGTCAGAGTTTTACTGCCTCTAGTGTTTGTTTCTTTTGGAAACTGCAGTAATCTGTAGTTATTGGAACGTATTTCGAGTCTCACTAAAAAGTGCACCCAGGTACGTAAATGCCACGAGACCAGGTAGATTAAAATCCACCAACATATTTGTTTTAAACTCTTTTGGCTCGTAAACGGTGCTTGATCTGTGCAGATTTCTCTCCTGATTCAGATGAGATGACTTTTTCACTGGAGGAAACGTTATTATTGATTAAGGACTCACATTCTGAAGCAATGGTTAGAAGTGAAAAACGTCTTAATGATGGATTTGTTTCTTACAAACACCCAGCTTTTCCCTTAACTGATAGACTGGAGTGGTGTGGATTATTGTGATGTTTTTATCAACTATTTGGACTCTCATTCTGACGGCACCCATTCACATTCACTAGTGAGTAAGTGATGTAATGCTACATTTCTCCAAATCTGATGAAGAAACAAACTCATCTACATCTCGGATGGCCTGAGGGTGAGTACGTTTTCAGCAAATTGTCATTTTTGTTTGAACTACTCCTTTAATAGAACATTTTATGGGCCAGTTACTCAATTATTAACTAACAACAGTCCCTGGTGAATTAGATCTCAAAAACGACTTTGTATGTCTCGTATAATACAAACACACACTACAACTAACAAGTCTGTCTTGGCTTATCTTAGTCAAAATCCCAACTAACAAAGGATCAGGTGTGTGTTGGTTAAGCATGATGAAGGGTGGATTCAATCATTTGGCCCGTGGAAGCGAAACAGCCACTAGGCCATTATGTTCTACGATTACCTTTTACTGTGGAGTCGTATAAGTGTCTGGTTTACGGGCTGCATTAGTGTTTCCACCAGTGTGCAGTAATGTGGTGTGTTTGCGTGCCACCGAGGAACTCGGACAAACGAACCTATTGTGCCTGTTGTGTCAAGACTTGTGCAATTATAATATGTATACCTGCATGCCATTATCTCCATTAGGAGCACGCTGACCAGGACTAAACCACAACGGGAATATTATTTCCAAGAGCGTTCTCCCAAACAATGCGCTCAAACCTGGGAATTAACGACAATGGCGTATTTGTGCTCTTAACAGCCTGCTCATTACTTCGTATTCAACAGAATCATATGAGAATGAGATGATCGAATGCTTTTTAAAATGCTAAATCAGGGGAATGAGAAATCAAATCTCCAGGTCTCTGACGGAAAAGATGCGGTTCCAGTCATTCCTGGTGACCCGAAATGAGCTTCCCATCCAGAGAAAGGGCTGACTGGAGCTTTAAACGCATTAGCTATTGGCACGTGTAATGACAGATCACGAACGATTTAAAGGATGATCTAATCATCAGGATATTTAAAGCTCTTGAAGAGTGGGATTATAATTCATTTGACATATGAAGTCCACATTATGCTTATTAACTTTATCCAATAGGCATTTATCACATCATTTATATTTAAAGAGAGAGAAAGAGACATACATATTATACGTTCATACATACAATAATTACGAATTTGTATAATAATGTGAGTATTATTTATGTAATATTATTAATATTATATGCAATATTGTGCAAATGTAATACTACACATTATTATATATTTCTTAATTTTATGAGTACAATAACAATCTTAATATTCTAAATATTTTGTATTTGATTTCTAGATCTATCTATCTATCTATCTATCTATCTATCTATCTATCTATCTATCTATCTATCTATCTATCTATCTATCTATCTATCTATCTATCTATCTATCTATCTATCATATTAACATTAACTTAACATAGTAACCTAGTATTAACGTTATAAATATTATGTGTGTGTGTGTGTGTGTGTGTGTGTGTGTGTGTGTGTGTGTGTGTACACATACAGGTACATCAAAAAAAATTGAATATGGTGAAAAAGTATTTTTTGTCTTATATCAAAAACTGAAACTTTAATATATTTTAGATCCATTACATGTAAAGTAAAACACTTCAAATTATTTATATTTTTTTTATTTTGATGATTAGAGCTTACAGCTAATGAAAGTCAAAAATCCAATATCTCAAAATATTAGAATATTTATATTTGAGTTTCAATAAATGACCATCCATGCAGTATACATTCTGGGTATCTCTTGTTGTTTGAAAGCACAATAATGGGGAACACTGCTGACTTGGCAATGGTCCAGAAGACGATCATTAACACCCTCCACAAAGAGAGTAAGTCACAGAGGGTCATTACTGAAAGGGGGGGGCTGTTCAAGGAGTGCTGTATCAAAGCATATTAAACTTGACTGGAAAGAAGAAATTGGGTAGGAAAATGTGCACAAGCAACAGAGATGACCGCAAGCTTGAGAATACAGTCAAGCAAAGCTGATTCAAACACTTGGGAGAGCTTCACAAGAAGTGAAGTGAAGCTGGAGTCAGTGCATCAAGAGTCACCACGCTCAGACATCTTCAGGAAAAGAGCTACCAAGCCACTTCTGAACCAGAAACATCGTCAGAAGCATCTTATCTGGGCTAAAGAGGAAAATAACTGGACTGTTGCTCAGTGCTCCAAAGTGGTCTAAAGACATTTAGCATGTCATTTGGAAATCAAGGTCCCAGAGTCTGGAGGAAGAGAGGAGAGGCACAGAATCCATGTTGCTTGAAGTCCAGTGTGAAGTTTCCACAGTCAGTGATGATTTGGGCTGCCATGTCATCTGCTGGTGTTGGTCCACTGTGTTTTCTGAAGTCCACAGTCAACGCAGCCGTCTATCTGGACATTTTAGAGCACTTCATGCTTCCTTCTGCTGACAAGCTTTTTTGAGATGCTGATTTCATTTTCCAGCAGGACTTGGCACCTGCCCACACTGCCAAAGGTACCAAAAGCTGGTTCAATGACCATGGTGTTACTGTACTTGATTGACCAGCAAACTCGCCTGACCTGAACCCCATCAAGAATCTATGGGGTATTGTCAAGAGAAGGATGAGAGACACCAGACTATAGGACTGCGTGGGACTGTTTTTTAAGTCCCGCTCCCGCAGGGTTAAATTAATTGTTACCGACCGCTACTGTGTTTTATTCTAAAATTTAATCCCGCGGCACAAGAAAAATGGTCGGGTCCCGTGGACCTCTACACCAGACCCAACAATACAGATGACCTGAAGACCGCTATCAAAGGAACCCAGGGGCGCGGGAAGGGGGGGTGCTGAGGGTGCTGCAGCACCCCCTGTTTTTTTCTGTGGGCAACTGTAAACTGTTGTGAATAAAAAAAATATAGGCTACATTTGTTATAATAAAGATAATAAAGATTCATTTAAACATTTCTATGGTTGCTCCGATGTTTATAACATTTGGTTTACATTGGCTATTTTGCTATCTATTTCTATGTGATCTTCGACATATTTACCATTTGCCCATTAATTTAACAGTTGTAAGAATTAAAGTTATCAAAGTTATTAAACTGATGCAGGGCTATTTGATGTGCGCACATCCTGGCAAATCACGCATGCATCACTGCCAATGCTTGCTTTTATGTTTGAGAATGTTATGTGTGTGTTGTGGGATCTGTAAGTTGTGGCTTAAAAGCGGAACATGGAAATATCATGGATGTACTAATTTTTTAATTTTTTTTTTTTTTTGTTCTCAGCGATATGAGTCTTTCCCTTCTCCCAAAACAGCTTATAGCTACCTATTAAAATAGTTCAGTTTTGTATGTAATGGAAAAGTGATTAGACTATGTTTCGTTTTTTTTTCTTCATAAAGTTAATTTAGAAAAACGTTGGGAGCATTTTTTGTTCGTTAAATGTTTTTTTTTCTTTTAAGCAACGACCAAGCGGCCAGCATCAGAGTTGATTGCCTATGTTTGATTAATTTAGCCTTATCAAATCATCAAGACTTGACTAAAATAAAATCGATAGATAGGCCTATAAACAGTTCAAGCATATCACGGTGTTAGTTTAAATGTTTAACCTATATAAATGTGCAATATCCAACAGTTTGTGTGGAGAGTGGAAGCTGAAGCGAGCTTTACAGGACATGGAGGCTTTTTTTCTTACAGTAAAAACACCTTAAAACAACTTAAAATAAATTACCTTTAAAATAATAAAGGTAAGAGTAATATATCATTTGGAACTGTAAAGGGTCTACTTTTATTTGTGTGCATTCACAATATCAACATTGTGCTTTTATAAAATAAGAAAACAGAGAATGCACTTTCTGCCGGTTTTGAACAAGAGCGCTTCAATGATGAACCGAAACTCGGCAACTAGAAACTGGCTCAGAGATATGATAAATATATCTATAGAAAGCTTTAAAATACTACTTTAAAACGAAATAATTCAAAGCAAAGCAAAAACTCTTCATTAGCCTATGTAATCCGTTAAGATGCATATATTTCTCCAATGAGGAAATGGCGAGTCATTTTTCCCCGTCACCTCACCATCTAAAATATAAAAATAAGGGAAAGCCTAAAACAGGCCTGATAATTTGCGTTTTATTTTATAATTGTATTCAATAATAAAAAAAAAAGTATGTAAATCTTTGTCCTTGAAATTTAAAGGATTTGCTGCAATGCAATTTTGTCTGACTGATATGCCTATGCTAATTATTTATTCGCCTATCTTTTTAATCCATGCAGCAAATGCTTTAAAAACAGCTTTAAAATTACTTTATTGCATTCCAGATGCGTTTAAAAGAACTTTTCACTATAAATTTTAAGGGGTTTTAAACTTGAATGTAGCTTGAATGTAAAACATTGTTATGAATTCATTGTAGCCTATTCCCATTTGTAAAATAGCTAATTGTTGTCTAACACGATCTCATGAAAGTGCGTAGGCTATAGCACGATTTTCTGTTTCTATTTGGCGTAATATTTATACGCAGAAATGGATCCCCACCCCCCAGCACCCCCTACATAAAACACCTTCCCGCGCCCCTGAAGGAACCTGTGCTTCATTACACCTGAGCAGTGCCACAGACTGATCACCTCCATGCCACGCCGCATTGATGCAGTCATTCAGGCAAAAGGAGCCCCAACCAAGTATCGAGGGCATAGAAATAAACATACTTTTCAGAAGCCTAACATTTCTGTTTAAAATATCCTTTTTTTATTGATCTTATGTAATATTCTAATTTTATGAGACACTGAATTTTGGGTTTTCATTATTTGTAATTATTATTATTTCAAGAAATAAAGGCTTGAAATATTTCACTCTATGTGTAATGCATCTATATAATAAATGGGTTTCACTTTCTGAAATGAGTGACAAAAAATATGAAACTTTTTCATGATACTCAATTTTTTTTTGATATACCTGTACATACATATATATATATATATATATATAGTAATGTTAATGCTTGGTCAATACGTTACGTTAATGTAAAATCAATAGTAATAATATATATAATAATCTCATATTCAATGTATCATCACATGTTTCCGTTTATATTACTAATATTAATATTAAAATGAATCAAACTAATATGTTACTATGACTTAAGCAGCTCTAACTAATTATTTTCATACACACATGCTTCCTCAAACGTTCTCCCTCCAGCTGAAGAACAGTACGGATTACATCTGGGTTCCTGTACTGATGACTAAACAGCACTTAGAGAGCTTTCAGAACACAGCTTCACTTCTCATTGTGCTGAATCAGCAAATGGGAAAACTTTAGGAGGCTTTTGAGAGCGCTGCTTCCCTCTCCTGCCTCGAGTGTCTGTGAACCTGGTGAACTTTGGGCGCGTGCCAGTTCAGCCAAATTAACAGCCCAGCCCGACAATGCCAGGATGAATTAAGCACACAGGCACCACTGCATTTTACCCCGTGCTGTACAATTAGGGAACAAAACTCCTTTACAAGCCAACAAGCATAAACAATCAGTGAAGTCGTCCATTTGGCAAGCGCTTTCTGTCTGGCACGTAATTGTCTGAGTATATAATTGACAGTGAGTCCTGGGGTTTCCTTAATACTGTCAGACAGCTCAAGTCCATTAACCTGCAGACAGCAACAACAACACCTGAAGCTAACACTCACGCCGCTGATCTCTGAGGAAAACACATCTATCTAGATCTATCCATCCATCCATCTGCTGCAACGATTAGTTGACATTATCGACAACATCGACAATAAAAAAATGACAACAAATATTTGTCTGTATATAAAGGCCCGGATTGGCTAATCAGGAGCACCGGGAGGATTATCAGGCATACATTTTTATTGTATAATATTGTATTTTTTTTTTTAGAATAATTGTACAGAAATAGGTTAAGCAAAACAAATGTGATTATTTCTGGGAACCTTTTAACTGCAGGCAGACATACATTATGGTACTTAGGGATGGGTATCATTAAGGTTTTAATGGTATTACTACTCTTAGCGATACTGCTTATCAATCCGATACTTTAACGGTATTCTTATCGGTACTTTTTGTTTATATATATATATATATATATATATATATATTAGTGGTGGGCCGTTATCGGCGTTAACGTGCTGCGTTAACGTGAGACTCTTATCGGCGATAAAAAAAATATCGCCGTTAATCTATTCTCAAAGTTGGGTTGGGAGCTGGGTCTATACTACGCAAGCTATGATGACTTTCACCCTGATATTTTAGCGCGGATGTATACCTAGCCGAATTGCACTGTAGGGGGCGAGAACGAGTCTTCGAACTAGAGGCTCGCAGTCCGTGATGGACAGATTGTTAACGGCTG
>CM049866.1:48852194-48862194 GCA_027474115.1 Schizopygopsis malacanthus | reverse complement strand
GTTTTGCTTCAGGGAAAATTTATTTTTAAGAAGCTTCCCAATGGAAACTGTAAACAGTTCATCACGACCTCTTATGTAGGCCTACAGTTCAAAATTCATGTTTAACTGAATAAACAGTTAGTAAACACAAGTACATCTTATTGAACATAGTTTATTTTCATCACCAATTATCATAGTAGAACAGCTTTCTCAAGCAGTTTGTGATGCATTTTGGAAACAGGAGATGAGCCCCTGGTCTAATGCGCCACCTGGCTTGAGAAACCCGTTCTCAAAGACTTACTTTTAGTCATTATTTGGGTAGCACACATATTCTGAATGCCTTCGGCAGAATTCAAATGAGCCATTTTAATCTAGATTAATCTAGATTAATTCCAAAATTAAACTAGATTAAAAAAATTAATCTATGCCCACCCCTAATATATATATATATCTATTCTCTTTCTTCTTTGTCTGTTTAAAACTTTTTTTGAAATTTTAAATCGCCAAAAATTCACAAATCTTTCAATTCTAAATCTTGATATTTAAATGTTCTGTTTGCTGTCTCAGTACAGATTCAGAGCTCATGTCATTGGTTAAATCATTATTCACTGGTAATCTACAAGGGTAAACGACACTAAAAAAGAAAATGACCGAATTGTAATTTTTAGTCTTCCTTCAATCTAAATAACCACCGATTCCTCTTTTTTGAACGACGCCAAGTAAACAGTCCAGTCATGTGACTCAAACACCCCCCCGCTCGCATGTGGTGGCCGCAGGTCTGACGCGCAGATCTCGTTAAAGACAGAAAAACACACTGGCTGTTATTGTTGTCGTGGCTGGTAGTGTATAATTTCGAGGGTGGAGTCGGGTTCGGGTTCCCCTGTGACTCGCTCAGTGTTTTGTGACTGGAAAGGAGGCCCGGCCTTGAATGTATTGTTGAAGCGAAGTAATGCAGTGTAACACAAGGAGTGGTAAACCACAGCAAGCCAACACACACACAGACACACACACACACACACACACACACACAGAGAGACGGCAGCGTGCGAGACACTTTCATGTATCTGTGTGTGAAATGAAAAAAAAAGTTGTTTTGGAAAGAATTGTAGTGTTTTGGAAAGTCTTCTGGGGCCCTGAAACTTCCTTCTGTTTTGTTCTGGTTTCTAAATGACTATACATCAGAAAACATAAAGATCAGATAACTGTTGACTCATGCTCTTTCATGCAGAGCACTATGAAATCTGTTCCATCTTTTCACAAATTACTTTTTTTTTTTGTTTAGTGGTTAAATAAAATTTTAGTAGTCGACAAGCATGTCTGATAAACAAAAATCATGAAACGTATACAATTTATCAACAAGAATTCAATTTTTTAGGCCCCTATAAAATAAGTTAAATTTTTTCTTAAATTCCACTTTATATTTTCCAAATTCTGTTTTCTATGAAAAAATTTGGATTCAATTTTGATGGTTTAATTACATTTTAATAACTCAAAAGCATATCTAATTATTAGTAGTAATACTAATATATATATATTATCATGAATTATTTTAAAACATTCTTTTCCCCAATAATAGGGCCTTATGAAATGTTATTGTTTTCAATAGAAAACATTAGAAATTCTGTGTTGTGTATTTTAATGTTTCTGGTTATCAAATGAAAGCATAAAACATTCATTGGATTTATCTTTTAATCAAATGAAAATTAACAAACTTTAATTTTTTTGTAAACAAAGTGCTGCACAACAGAGTTTTGTTTAAATTAAAACATGGAAGAGAAATATTATTATTATTATTATTAATAGAAGACTGTAATATATTTCTCACAATTTCTTCAAGTTAAACCGAACTTTTATTTTGACAGGTTGCCATAAAGATCTTAACGTTTCTGTGTTTGTGTGTTAGGAAGAGAGTTTTTCTCAAATGAAATGGCAAAGTGGAAGTAAAAGAAGTGAGATGACGTAAATTAAACCGCATGTCTGCGCCATTCATTCACACAGAGACACGCAGAACATGCAGGATGCATATTTCAACAGTCCTTTTGTGGTTATATATTCAGACACTAGTGCATATCACCATTTGATTTAAGTGTACAAACCTACTTTTGATTTATTCATCCAACTTTAGGTAAATTCCGTGACATTCCACGTGTTACAGTAAATTCCATTTTTATGACTGATTCCGCGACTGTGCTTTCCATCCCTATCCATCAGGATATTAAATCTAAACAAAGATCCTCCACTACACTCAAATCTAGGAGCGTTGACATTTACATGCTCCATCTAGTTGCAGTGATAGAGTGGTGTAGCTTTTGTCAGGTTTATGTTTCTGCGCTGTACAGCAGACACTCTTAATGGACCCGCGGCTGCTTACAGCTCCACATACAGCCAGAGAAATATATTGGGACTAATAAACTCAGTCACTTATTTCATTTCAAACGCATTGACCCATTAGTAACCCTTAAAAATACGTTCACCTCACCTCAATAAGACAATGAACAGAGGAGCCAGAGAGAGCCACGTGTTAATGTGAACACACTGACTGCCAACAATGAAGAATTAGAAGCATTACACTGCTGCAAAACTGGATTAAACCAACCTGAGCTTAGGCTACCTGGTTTACCATCAAGTGAAGTTCATTTCTATTGCACTTTTTCAAACATTATGAAGAAAACTAAATTGAACGGGAATAAAAAAAATCATAAAATAATATAGTTTATATCAAAAACAAGAACAGAAAATCCAATGCAAAAAATTGATTGATGAAATAATACAATAAAATAAGTAAAAATAGAAAATTAAATAACTAAAAATAGAAAATAAATAATAAAATATCTAAAAAACTCCCAAGAGAATAATAAAAAATAAAATAAGAGATAAAGTGAGATAATAAGATAAAAAAGATATACCTTAAATATTAGACAGTACAATTTAAGAAAATAATAAAATAGAACATATTATTATAATAATAATAAGAAGAAAATAAAATGCAGTAAGAATATCTAAAAAACTAAAGAATTAAATAAAGAATTCTGAAAATAAAAGTGAGAGTAAAATATCTTAAAAATGAGAATAAAATAAAAAATCTGAAAATAAAAGGACACAAATATTTCATAATTAAAAATATGAAAATAAAATACAATATGAAAATAAAAATATTTGTAAAAATAAGAATAAAAATTAACAATAAAAAATAAAAAATATTTTTAAAGAAAAAATAAGAAATCGCAACGCAAAGGACAAAAGACAATAAAATATAAGAAGGAGTAAGAAAATAAGAGCGATCACCTGACCTGTGTGGCCTAACCAAGGCAGGCCAATAAACCAAACTGGGCATGTTTTAAATCTTGAATCTGGACAGCACACAACCCTGCTTTGCACAAGATAATATCTGACACCAAACAGAACCAACAGCTCTGTGCGTGTGAAACTGTCCTTGTCTTAAACCTAAGAGTGTTGTGCTTTAGCTGACCTCTCAAAGCTGCCAGAAAGACATGGCAAAACAATGAAAGGCGAGAAACACAGAGAGAAAGGCAAGAGCATTGACTCGGTATTGAAACAACTCTCACATACATTGTGGTGGACTCCTGCCGAGGTAATTACCGGAATAGAAAGGCACAGGCGTTTACTGTACTCTGCCAGGCTGATAACCTTTGATTCAGATTTAAAGACCCACAGTTTGGGCAAGTCAAGACATGCTAGAGTCCCAAAAGCCTCAGAAGGATGTGTAACGGATTGCCTAACGTCAGCCCAGTTTCCTTTCTTTGTCCAGTCCGGCAGAATGGATCCGCAGCCAAACACATGAATTAAAGTGGAGTGGCGTAGATAGTGCATGGACACACGACGTGCCAAGTGCTCGGAGCCCACATGAGCGTCCTTACCGAGTCTGGTCAATCCATGCAGCTTTTTATTAACACTTCCTGGCATTGTGTTGTACAGCGGGCACTTAAAAATGGAGCCGCTCAGCAGACTGCATGAAGCAGAATAAAAACAATAAAGTCAACAAAAAAAGAGAAAATAAAACAACATGAAAATAAAAGAAAAAAGAAAAGAAAATGCAATAAGAGATTGAAATAACTCATTAAGATAATACAATGCAAAAATAAAATAATAAAAAACAATAAGAAAATCAAATAAGAAAACTAAATGAAAATGGAGAATAACAAAAAAAGAGAAAATAAAACACAACATGAAAATAAAAGAAAAAAGAAAAGAAAAGAAAATGCAATAAGAGATTGAAATAACTCATTAAGAAAATACAATGCAATGCAAAAATAAAATAATAAAAAAATAAGACAATGAAATGCAATATGAAAATAATTGAAATAAGGAAATAAAATGCAATAAGAGAATAAAAATAAATAAATTTGAAAACAAATTTTACATGCAATAAGAAAGAAATAATAAAATAAATGCAATAACAAAAAGAGTAACGTAACAAAAAAGATGCAATACAAAAATTGAATAATACAAAATTAAATAAAACTAAATAACAGAATAAAATAATTTAAAATGAGAAAATAAAACTGCAATATAAAATTAAATAAATAAATTAAATGAGGAAACAACATGGAATAAGAAAAAAATATAAAAATATAAATAAAATGCAATTACAGTGAAGTAACAAAAAAGACAATGCAATATAAAAATAAAATAATTAAAAACATAAGAAAATAAAATGCAAGATGAGAATAAAATAAAAATAGGGAAATAAAATGCAATATAAAAATAAAAACAATTAAAAACATAAGAAAATAAAATGCAAGACGAGAATAAAATAAAAATAGGGAAATAAAATTCAATATGAAAATAAAATACTTTACAAAATGGGAAATAAAATGCAAAAATAGAATATTTTTCTTTTATAAAACAAGCTAAAATAAAAATGGAGAAACAGAAAATGCATGAAAATGGATCACTCGCAACAGACTGCAAGCAAATAGTTAAAGGAAATAAGAAAATAAACAATAAAATCATCAAAAAATGAAATAAAATACAAGGAAAGAATGAACTAGCTAAAAACAAAAATGAAATGCAACAAAAAAATAAAATAATAAAAACGTAAACAACATGCAATTAGAGAATAAAGTGTAACTTAAAAAGATGAGCCTGACTAGTGTAGCCTAACGTACGCAGCTAAGACCAACAAACCAAACTGGGCATTTTTAATTCAATTCAGGACGGCACACAACCCTGTTTTGCACAAGCCAAAATCATTCGGGTCAGAACCAAAAGCTCTAGTGTGAAATAGTCCTCCAAACATGAGTGTCCTTATAGAGTCTTTGCTTTTTAATAACACTTCCTGGCATTGTGTTGTATGGCGGGCACTTAAGCACACTGGGCCGGTCGGAGGCTGAATGAAGGATTGTTTGTTTGGATGTGAAGTGTCAAATTACCTCCGGGCGTCTGGGCGTACGCTCTCAGTCATGGTCTTACCTGGTCTGGACCGCACCCTCAGCCCAGAAACAACAACCCCTGCCCTGTAGTTAGACGGCGAATTAAACCACACCCGTCTGCGGACACATTTAGGACGTCTTATATCAAACCAGCCGGTCTGAAGACTCCACATCGCTGTCTTAGTTTATTTAACAATAACGACCAACCGAATGCACACTATGCCTTTGTTACATAACTGACATTACTGACACAATGGGTGGCCATTTTGTTTATTTTTTTCTCAGCCAATAGAAATAGTTCCAAAAACAGAAGCAGGAATTCTGGGATTGTTTGTAGAGAACACAGACGAGCGTTGTGACTCAAACAGTGAACTGTTCTTCTGGAATGCAACTTGTGCAATTAAATTAAAGGACTGGAACTAACAGGTAGGAATGAACGTTTGTTTGTAAAAGCATGAATAATGACTTCAGATTGAATAATGAATACTCCCAAATTCGTCTGATAGACTGATTATCCAACATGCACAAATAGAAAATAAATAAAATTCCAATTGAATTCCTGAAACTGTATTGTATTTAAATGCAATAGAACAGACAGATAGAACAACAGACAGAACAAACAAACAAAAGATAGACAGACAAACAGACAGACAGAACGGATGACAGACAGAACTAGTGTATGAATGAATGAATGAATGATAAAGAGACAGACACAACAACAGACAGAACAAATGAACAAACAAACAAACAAACGATACATAGACAGACATAACGAACATACGACAGACAGACCAAATGAATCCATGAACGAACGAATGTACGGACGAACAAAACAAACAAAAGATAGACAGACCGTACGGATGACAGACAGACAGACAGACCAAACGATAGACAGACAGAACTAGAGTATGAATGAATGAATGAATGAATGAATGATAGAGAGACTGACAGAACAACAGACAAAACAAACAAACAAACAAACGATACATAGACAGACATAACGAACATACGGCAGACAGACCAAATGAATGCATGAACGAACGTACGAACGAACAAACAAACAAACAAACAAACAATACATAGACACTAGACAGACAGACAGAACGGATGACAGACAGACAGACAGAACTAGTGTATGAATGAATGAATGAATGAATGAATGAATGATAGAGAGACAGACACAACAACGGACAGAACAAATGAACAAACAAACAAACAAACAAACAAACAATAAATAGACAGACATAACGAACATACGACAGACAGACCAAATTAATGCACGAACGAACAAACAGTACATAGACACTAGACAGACAGTCAGACAGACAGACAGAATGAACGAATGAACAAAAGGATGACAGACAGAACGAACGAATATACAAACAATTGTTTGTTTGACGTCTTTTCGTTTGTTTGTTCATACTATTGACGGACAGACAGATCAAAATGAAATAAAAATGTATTTAGTAAACATACTTTTTTCTGCTCAGCTCTAGTATATAAAGACTGGTCTTTTGGAGTGTAAGATTTATAAAATTATATTAATGTTCCTGTGGCTCAGTGGTAGAGCATTGCGTTAGCAGCGCAAAAGGTTGTGGTTTCAATTCCCAGTGAACACACATAATGAAAAAAACATGTATAACCTAAAATGCACTGTAAATCGCTTTGGATAAAAGCGTCTGCTAAATGCATACATATAAATATATTTAAAAATCCTTGTCCAGAATGAGCAGAAAAGTCAGGAAATGCAAAGGTCAAAAGACTATAGTATAAAACAGTGCCACGTATGAGGAAACAGAGCATGACTCAAAGGATCAGAGATGCATCTTTCAGGTTGTACAGGAACAATCAACTGACAAATCCATCAAAAGTCCATCGACTTCAGTGCCACAAAAAGGAATTGCATAAATTCATTACACCTAAACATGTAACCCCATGTTCTCACATTGTTTCTTTAACAATCATTCTCTCACGGGGAATTCTCCTGAGGAGGGAACACGAGGGAAAACCTGGAAAACTCAAGACTAACTCAAGTTAGTTCTCGTCGGATGCGAGACTCGCCCTGTAATAAACCATGAGATGAAGCCGTGTTTGAGTTTGTTTACGTGTGTGAGAGCCATTAAACGTATACATGCCAGTGTGTGTAAACATGCAAGGACATGTGTGACTGTACACGCGTGTTTACGCCTGACTGTAGCCTAAACACAGCTCTGTGCTCCTGCCGTTTACATCAGTGTGTGGAGCACTCGCTAATGCCTTTCAGATGACGTTATCACAAACAACATCAGGCTGGCTAGTTCTCGACTGGTTTTAGTGGTCGCTTCCGCTTCACGGGAAATCAAACGGCTGGTTTGACACGTCTTGATTTACCAGAAAAACCACGCAAACCGCCGAAACGTGGAGGTCATCAGTCTCTCGAATGTTTAAACCTGCTGTTGCTAAATCTCCTGCTTCTCAGATGCTTCTCCTGAGAAAAACAGCTCAGTGATCTCACATGTGTTTCCTCTGGAGCTTCAGATCTCAGCAATATCTCAACCTGTGCTTGGATTTAACAAGATAATATATATATATATATATATATATATATATATATACATACATACACACACACACACACGCACGCACGCACGCACGCACGCACGCACGCACGCACATGCACATGCACACGCACACGCACACGCACACACACACACACACACACACACACACACACGCACGCACGCACATGCACGCACGCATTTCCCCCAAGGATTCTTTGATTAATAGAAAACTCAATTAAAAATGTCTTTATTTTCATCAATTTATTTTGATCAATTTAATGCATCCTTGCTGAATAAAAGTATTCATTTATTTAATGTCTTTTGAACTTTCTATCCTTCAAACAATCCTCATTTTTTTTACAATTTGTCCTATAATCTCTCAAATATTTTATAAATAGTTTAAAATGATAACTAATTACAAAATGTATTATTATTGTTATTATTATTAAATAAAACTTTCTAAATACTGTATTTTATAATACAGATTTCTATAAATGATATATTATATTGTATTGTATAAATAATTAAATACATTACTATTATTATTATTATTTAAACATATTATAAATATGTAATATATCTCAAGTCTAATAAAAAAAAATATTTGATATATATTTTTTTTTTTAAATAAATAAATTAAATAACTGTATATATTTCCAAAAATATTTTTAATCTTGTTTTCCAGCAAATTAACTAATTTCCAGTAAAACTAAATTAACTAACAGTAAATTAATGAATTTAACTTTTTACATAAAACATCTATGTATATAGATATATACATGTAATATAGCTTAAGTATGAGTTTTATGTTTGTTCTATACATAAAACTTACTACATTTAAGTGAGATTATTCTTAAATAACAACAACAACTAATTAATCAATAGGAAATTAATAAAGACATTCTGTCTGAAAAATGTCTTGATAACCTTCAGTAAAATTGATCATGTTTTAAGGATGTTCAGATACTTTTACTTATAATAAAAAAAATGTATTTCTCGTAAGTGATAAAAGAGCGTCTTCTGTGGCGGATGAAAACACAAGGCTGTTTAATATTCAGTGGAGGCCATACGTACATTCTTAAGCTCATTGAAAAGCCATTTCCAGCCCCTCTGGCGTCAAAGCCAAACCCAGGCTTGTTTTTCCTGAAACATTTTTCAGTGTGGCGGCAGACAGCGAGATAACATGGGATCTGCTCATCTATCTTCATGAGGACTCAGAGAGAGACGTGTCACAGCGTGAGGGACGAGACACCGTTTGTAGCCATGTGTGTCTTTATCGAGGCGTATAAATCAATGTCGGCCCATACAAAACTCTGACACATTAACCATAACTTACTCACCGAGCTGCCAGTCAGACAACACACTCGCCACAGGGGCAAAATAAAGCCCAACCGAGTGAGAGTTATAGCTGTTCAGACGGGTTCATATTCATCATGTTTCACTGATAAAGACCTTCAAATATCTCAGAGGAATACTGTGACACATTTATTCAGACATATACAAATAAATATATGAAAATTATACATATTTACATATCAAATTGTGTATGAAACACATATAATTATATCTAAAATGATATAATTATATAATATATATTGCAACTGTATATAAAATATATATAATCATATATACCATTATATTTGTGTATTTGTGTATTTTAATATTCTACTTCAATTTATTAGTATTATTATATGGTTGTTATTTATTTACATAATATAAAAAATATTTGGACAATTATAAATAAAGGAAAATATATACATTTTAAATATAATAATACATTATTATTATTATTCAATTACTGGAGGGATTAAGACATGATGTCTTCAAAATCTTTAACTGAATTGAGATAAAGATAAATAAATATAAAATAATTAAATAAATGTATAGTATATATTTACACAATATACAGAGTATTAAATTCTTTATCAAATATAACAATATATTTAATAAATGTGAAAACACAAATATAAATAATATAATTATATAATATATATATAACTATAGTTATAATATAGTTATATTATATAAAATATATATTAAAAATATATAATAGGAACATTTCAAGTACTAAATTATTTATAACTTAAT
>CM049866.1:48799694-48847194 GCA_027474115.1 Schizopygopsis malacanthus | reverse complement strand
CAAAATATTTTCTGCATTTACGTGTGTTTTCATGTTTGCAGTTTAGTTCCAATTAACAATCTAGGTTTATTGTTAGATAGTCCATTAAACTCTTCGATTAAAAAGCAAGTATTATAGATCACAGAAGAATTATGATTTTGTGCTTTTTCATGCATTTTAAATGTGTATTTGATGTGGGAACACTTAAAAACTCAGTTTTCCTTTACCTGGCAGGAATATTCCCGGTTTTCCCAATGTGTGATCCAACCTGCGAGAGGAAAAGCAGCAGGAAACTGTGAAATACACAGCGATTGTTTGGAAATCCCGCCTACGCCACTGGTTTTGTGGGAAGGAACGGGAATAAGGTGACGTCACATGGAGTCTCACCTTCTCTGGAGCTCTTTGACGCGGACCATCATGTTCAGGTTGCCCTGTGAATACTGCTCGATCACGTCCCGCACGTCGTACGGTTTCCTCGCTTGCTGCGGGACAGAGACGGCATCCATGAGAACCATTGTCATCACAGGCGACTGTTTTTCAGCTCCCTCGGGGCTTGAACTTCCACGCTTTGTTATTATAGCTCAATTTAACTCGATAACAACAATAGCAAAGGTATGCCACTTGTCTCGGTTTTGACTGAAAGTTTACGTGAGGATATTTATTCAATTCAGTTTAGATCACTGTTTTTCAGTTGCTTTGGTTTCTCTTTTGTAAGTCGCTTTGAATAAAAGCCTCTGCTAAATGCATAAATGTAAATATAATAATAAATTGTTTTAGTAACTTCTTGACTAATTGGGTGGTTTACAAGAACACATTTCTGTGTAAATTATTCACAAAATATTCTTATTTAAAGTGATAATGTGTTCAAACAAATTAGATCCATGAATGAGGCTCATTGAAAGTACTTTTTAATAGATTTTTTTATATAATACAATTTTAATATAAAGATGATTTAATATAATAAGAAAATAGGGTTATAGGAATAGTAAAATAATTCAATTCAAATTGAAAAATAAAAAATAAATGAAATACATATAAATACACAATAATATATTACACAAATTATTCTTACTATTATTATTTAGAATAATATATTAAAGTAATATTAGTAACATTAACTTTTATATAGAAATATAAAAAATAAATAATCATATAAAATGACCTATTTATATTTAAGTATTTATACATGTATTATATATACACACACACACACACACACACACACACACACACACACACACACACACACACACACACACACACACACACACACACACACACACACACACACACACACACACACACACACACACACACACACACACACACACACTTTCTTCTTTTATTTGGATCCACAAGGCAAGCAACAAAAACAGAATCCAAATACTTTGGGAAGTAAGTTTTCAAAATGACAGTATGTACAGAATGTCATTGAGTATGACATTCAACACTCAAGGATAGACAAAACATCTTCATTTCCATATTTGCATACTCCCAATAATGGCTGAAACTGAATAAAATTTAGCACGTTTTTTTGCTTGCTTTTTTTGCAATCCACCCAAATGCAGTCGTTTAATCACATTCTTGTGCACATGACCTAAACGTCTGTGCATACAGGACAATATACATCTTCCAGTGCTCCTTTGACTTGTGGTGTTCCCCAGGGCTCTATTCTTGCCCCAACTCTATTAATGATCTATATGCTGCTGCTAGGTCCTATTTTATATGGTATTTCTTTTCATTTATATGCCGATGATACACAGATGTATCTTTCTTTTAAACCTGGTGATAAAAATACATTAGCATAGTTTTTTCAAAAACTTAAATTATGGTAATGAGTCATTTATTGACATCTGCTGAAGGTAAAAGCGAAGTGATTTTGTTTGGACCTAGTGATGTTCTGTCTTTTGATGCTTATAATATTGATCTTGGTTATTTTGCCCAGTGGATTGCTCTTGTGTAAAGAACCTGGGTGTTTTACTTGACTCCAGTCTAAAGTGTGATAATCAGATAGATAATGTGTTTAGGTCATGTTTTTTTCATCTTCGCCCTTCTGGCTAAAGTTAAAAATCTCCTTTCAACACAGTCATTTGAAAAAGTAATTCATGTATTTGTTACATCTAGATTAGACTATTGCAATTCGCTGTACTATGGGATAAATCAGTCTTTCATGGAGCGACTGCAATTGGTTCAAAATGCAGCGGTCAGGCTTTTGACTTCACACGCAAATTTCAGCACATCACTCCTATTCTTAAATTACAGTGATTAACTGTTAAACTTAGAGTGGAATACAAAATGTTAACGTTGGTTTTTAAAGCACTTCATAACCTTGCACCAACCTATCTCACGGAGTTGTTGCAAACACACAAATCAGCGAGGCCGCTCAGATCCAGATTTCTAGGAATTGTATTAATCCCTAGGTCCAAACTAAAGCCCCATGGCGATCGAGCTTTTGCAGTTGTTGGCCCAACACTCTGGAACAATCTCCCGGTTGCCATCTGAACAACTTATTCGACCTTTATTTGACCCTCTAACTCTAGAACTCTATTCTAATTCTATTTGATCTAATCTGTCGTCTTTTTATTTAAACACACACACACATTTGACCCTCTATCAATTGCATATTTATTCTCTAACTGCTAGCTTTTCTTGTAAAACTAGGATAAAAGCGTCTACTAAATGACTAAAAAAATAAATAAATAAAAACTTAGTCATTTCCTATTTTTAAGGCTATGCTTGAATCTCATTAATCTCATTTCTAACACTAGGTTTCTTTTTTTCTATATTCTATATACTGGTTTTCATTAAAAAAAAAACCTTCCTACGTGTACTGCGTTCGGCTAACCAGGACTTGTAATGTCACTTGCATGTTGTTGCTCTTTTGTTGGTTTTGATTGCTTCTATAATGTCCTCATTTGTAAGTCACTTTGGATAAAAGCGTCTGCTAAATGACTAAAAAAATGAATAAATAAAAACTTAGTAATTTCCTATTTTTAAGGCTATGCTTGAATCTCACAAACTTGATCGATTTGTAGCGAGTCAATTAAATGTTTTTGTGTTTATTTATTGTGATTTTTATTATTATTTTATAATCTTTTTCTATTGTTCTGTTATTTACTATGCCATGTAAAGCACTTTGGTCAACCGCAAGTTGTGTTCAATGTGCTACATAAATGAATAAAACAAAACAAAACAATGAAAACACAAGGTAAAGAGAATTGAGAGATAATACGATGCGTGTCAGATCCGCATCACGTTCAGCAGCGGCAGCTCTTAAAGAAACAGCAGCCAAAACAACCTGATAACCAGCTGCTGAGATGTCTGTTCATCAAGAACAAAACAAGAGGAAAACAATAACTTCTTATTTAGATTTAAGGCTTCATCTATATTTCATTTAGAATTTAGTGCGTGATAACTTCCATTTATTTCTGCTGAAGGGCACAGGTAGGCCTAAATATGACATTTATTATAATGGGTTTATGTTAAGTTTGCTTTAAGCTCACTTAAATTAGAAGTTATTTTATATTTAAGTCTAGTACATTTTTTAAATGACAGCTCTCAATTTTACTGTAATGTTGAATGGCTTTAGTCAATGGTTAAATATTAGGGGGGGGGGGGGGGACTATTTTATAGAGACATCAGTAGTATTGGCCTTCACTTATTTAAAAAAAGATGCCATTAAACAAATATTGAAAAATATACTCTCCTTATATTGTTTGTACATTAATTTGAAGATTTAATGTGAAACTATTGCAGTATAAAAGTATATTTAAAAACTTTAATGTTAGGTGGGATTAATCAGAGAAAAAATGTGAGATTAATTAATTATTTTTAATTGATTGACAGCACTAATATATATATATATATCACTTGATTCTGATATACAAAATAAAAGTACCTGAAATTTCTGTCGAGCCACAAAGTACTGCATCCGTCTGATGACCTTGATTGCAGATCTGTGTGCGTGGGAAAGTCTGCGGAAAACAAAATAAACAAACACACAGCGTCAGAAAACACAGAGCAGGCTCGCTGTAAATGTGTGTGTGTATACGTGGCAGTAAAACCTGGCGACAACACACGCACAACACACACACAGATACTCTCTAAGGGAGGGCACTTGTTTTTTTTTTGGCCCAAACACCCTGTTATTTCCAGCGCTATTCTACCCTGCCAAAGTTTCTACCCAGAAATCCACGCAGCAGCAGCAGCAGTAGTCATGTCAGGCTGCGTTCACTGTAAACAGGCCCTAGTGGAAAAACAAAGCTCATTTCTACCACTCAAGACTAGATAAAACCATGACCTTGTGCAGACAAGCATCTCAAAAACACGTCTGGAGTCGAGTCAGCTCAGCTAAAGAGCTCGTCTGGCCTGTTATCAGTGACCCCGATGATGACCTTTGACATCAAAGTCCTAGTTAATCCACAACACAGTCTAACGAGAGCGTTTTAAAGGAACAGCTCATCCATAGAGAGAAACTCTGACATCATTCACTCGTTCCAGACCAGAGTTTCGTTTTCATCTTATAAGCATTTGGATTCACACATAGAAGAAAGTCATATGGGTTTGGACTGAGAAAATGATGATAGCATTTATTTTGGGGTGTACTGTCTCTTTAAGTGTGTGTTTTAAGTGATGCTGAGTGTGGCGTGTGTGTGTGGGTCGTGGCCCGGTGTGTGTTAAGTGGGCTGATCAGTGTGCATTGGCCACTTAAGTTGCTTTACATTCCAGCACACATACTTCAGACAGAGAACGAACTACACTACAGGACAAACACACACGGTGCTTGTGAGTGGAGAAAACATTCAAAAGAGGGTGTCACTTCCTCCAGATAACAACCAAACAAAGACATGCGTCACAAACATGTCATGAGACGTCATTCCAAACCCATCCAGCTTCTGTAATGTGACATATACCTACACGCGTGCATGCATACTACTCTATAGGAAAACAGGTAGAGTACAACAATCAAAAATGGCTAATTATAATATATATATATATATATACTATTATATAGTATACATTATCACATATATAATTATATTACAAATATAAAAAGGTTGTCACTTCCACACACACACACACACACACACACACACACACACACACACACACACACACACACACACACACACATGTTGGTTTTTATGGTTTACGGGGACTCTCCATAGGCGTAATGGTTTTTATACTGTACAAGCTGTATGTGCTATTGCCCTACACCTACCCTACACCTAAACTTAGCCCTCACAGGAGACGGTGCATTTCTATTTTCCCTCAAAAAACTCACTCTGTATGATTTATAAGCATTTTAAATTATGGGGACACTGAAAATGTCCTCATAAATCACCTTCTCCTTGTAATACCTATGTCATACCCATGTCATTATACAAGTTTGTGTCCTCATAAACCACATAAACATGCACACACACACACACACACACACACACACACACACACACACACACACACACACACACACACATATATTCATATAATTGATCTCTCAGGAGGAATCAGGTAATTCAGAAATAAATGATCATGATTTATAACATAATATTATATTACATTACATTAAAAATAGCTAAATATGTACATACATAAATGTATATATGTATATCGAGCATGTCACTTTCTCCTAATAAATGAAAGTAATAAATATAACAAATCTTTATTAAACGTAACAAATTCTGTATATAATAGGAAAATAGTAATTGTAATATAAATAAGATATACATATATAAACAAACATTACTGTGTGTGTGTGTGTGTGTGTGTGTGGGTGTGTGTATAGGAATAATAATACAAATGAAATATATAGGAATAATAATATAAATCACTGTTACATATATTTATATTTATATATATCTAATTAGATTTGAATGTTGACTCATAAGGGCTTGGGCCCGTCACACACACTCTGTGACATCTGTAAAGCCGTTCCCTGAGTGTCCAACAAAAGTGTCCAACATGTTGATTCCTCTCAGCTTGAGTCTATCGTGATAAAGCTCTCTTTGCTGTCACTGATCTACAAAACACAAATCACTTCCCTCTGCCGCGGCCTCCGGCGCTCCATCCCTGTCCGCAAACACAGACGACGTCTTAATTAGAAGTGGGGACAGCCGGACAAAAGCTCCCAGCAGTCCCAGCGCTGACACACACCGTAAAGCACGCAGATCAAAGCCCCTTCAAACGCCCGCCGTCCTCCCCTCTCGCAGGAAATGCATGAGAACAATATGCAAACATCCATGCATGTCTGTGTGTGTGTGTGTGTGTGTGTGTGTGTCTGTGTGTGTGTGTGTGTGTGTGTGTGTGTGTGTGTGTGTGTGTGTGTGTTTGTGTCTGTGTGTCTGTGTGTCTGTGTGTGTGTGTGTGTGTGTGTGTGTCTGTGTGTTTGTGTCTGTGTGTGTGTCTGTGTGTGTGTGTGTGTGTGTGTGTGTGTGTGTGTCTGTGTCTGTGTGTGTGTGTGTGTGTGTGTCTGTGTGTGTGTGTGTGTGTGTGTGTCTGTGTCTGTGTGTGTGTGTGTGTGTGTGTGTGTCTGTGTGTGCGTGTGTCTGTGTGTGTGTGTGTGTGTGTGCGTGTGTGTGTGTGTGTGTGTTTGTGTCTGTGTGTGTGTGTGTGTGTGTGTTTGTGTCTGTGTGTGTGTGTGTGTGTGTGTGTTTGTGTCTGTCTGTGTGTGTGTGTGTGTGTGTGTGTGTGTGTGTGTGTGTGTGTGTGTGTGTGTGTGTGTGTGTGTGTGTGTGTGTGTGTGTGTGTGTGTGTGTGTGAGAGAGAGCATCTCAGATCCCAACATGATTGGGAAAGAAAACACATGCCCTCAAAACATGAAACACATGCTGTTTAATCACGAAACTGCCTCCTCGCATTATAGCGGCACAGGGACACATGCAGGATAACACACGCCTCGCAACACGCTGCGCACGTTCACATTCAATTCTACACATGCAAAAGATTTCACACGATTACTGAACACAACTAACTATTGGCAAGCGTCAAGATTACTAGTTTTCATAGTTGCAGACATGACCAAACCTCAAACTCGTCCTGCAGCGTTTGTGCTTAAAATATGTTCTTTTCCAAAGTTTTTATTTTTTTCAGTGAATCGCCATAACATTTCCATGACCTCTCTAGTTGTTTACAGTTTCATTTTGCTCAAATTAGCATTCTTGTAGCTAAAAGAGTAAAAACATGACACTAGAAACACCAATGCTTGGGTTTGATTCTTTACATATAATTCACTGTAAGTTGCTTTGGATAAAAGTGTCTGCCAGATGCAGAAGCAATTCTTAGAAAAGAAGTGACTCACACAAACAAGTCACTCACAAATCACATATAACTATGGGTTTTATTCTACGTGAAAGCATAATCTAGCCCAGGGGCGGATCTAGGGGTGGGGCCAGAGGGGCACCGGCCCCTGTTGAAATCTGATTGGCCCCTGAAGTGCCCCTGTCCTGTCAGTCATCGCTGATTTGCATCAAGCTCTCTATTGGCTGCGTCAGTTCGTCGTTTGAAAATCAACCTGCTCAACGGTTTCTGTCTACAACTGCTAGTGCTGTGTTTTCAGTCACGGTCTTCGTCCCCTTTACGGGAAGTACCTATTCAAAACTTTAAAGTAAAAAAGCATATTATGGTTGATGTCATTTAAGTTCTCTTTCTCTAATGTTAGAAAGCTAATCAGCTCAGGACTCGACGAGTGCCCGATAGCCAGCGTGAAAGCCACTCGGGACCAGAGCTGCCAACTCTCACGCTTTCGCCGTGTGACATACGATTTTGCCTATTTTCACTCGCACTCACGCCACATATCCAATTACTCACGCAAAAAAAAAAAAAAAACACGATCTTGGGCCAAGTTCGTTCCTTTTCAAACTCCTAGATGGCGCTGATGGCGTCTATGGCTGGCTGCACCCCGAAGTTAGCGACAGAAGAAGAGATACCCCGAAAGACAACGAGAGAAACGACCACCTCGAGAAGTCTGATGATGAATCTGAGCTGAGACTAGGTATGTAACAATGAAATCTCGTCTAATTGAGTACTCACTCTCTTAAACGTTAAATCTTGAAATAAATTATTTGTTTGTGTTCGTGCGTGTGTCTGTGAACATGATTTAGTGTGGTGAATGTAAACTTAGCTGTCATAACAGGCAGCAGGAGAGCACCCTTTTAACTTCGTAGTATACAGCATACTCAAAACATCAGTAAATAGCATTTTTTATTTACTCACATGCCATTTATCTTTTTATTAACAGGCCAAAGAAAAGGACTCACTGTGGATGAAGACTTTTTTCTGTAGGACTAAAACAGCACTTCGAACAGGTAAGATGTATTCCAAAGAATTTAACACAAATACAGGAAATTTGTGCAATAGAAGTAGGCATGTTTTTGTAACTGAGAGTAGAGTTCTTAAACCAACATGACCATAAATTATTTAAGGTTTCAAAGATGTCCTGTAAGAGACCTTTGCCAGGACAAAAGCAAAACCTTTTATTTTATTTAAACATCCAACCAAGTGAGAAAAGACAGATGGATCAACCTACAGTATACTTACAGTATTAATCAATCAAAAATCAAGGTATGTTTTTCCATTGTGTTCTTGGTGCATTTCCATAGGTGACAGGAGCCAAAGAATTCGAGAGGCTTGCCGCCAAACTGGTCCTGGTGTTGCCCCATGCAAATGCAGATGCTGAGAGGGTGTTTTCAGTTGTGGGACTGAACAAAACCAAGAGAAGAGACAGCCTAGCATTGGATGGCACCTTGTTATCAATAATGACCATAACGATGGCCAATCTGGAGCCCTGCTTCAAATGGGAGCCCCCCTCAGATATCATCAAGACCTCCAAGAAGGCCACAGGCCAGTATAACCATGCCCACAGATCATAGACAAGGACTTTACCCAGCTTCTGATCTGCATCTGATACTGATTATGCCTAATTTTTTGTTATTTTTGTAATGCATTCATCTGTATTATTGCTTGAAAAAGGTGTACTGTTTAAGCACTTTATTTGTTGCACTTTGTTTGTTTCTGATGGACCATGTAGTGGGAGGCTTTGAATGAAGAATAATGTCCCTCCCTAACTAATCTTGTGTCGTTTTTGGCTGAACATTAATCATCAAGTACCCTTAAGAATACAATTATTCACAACATAGGCTAGGTTTCAGTTAAGAATTAGTTTAATACCATTCTAATCAAAATATCAATCAACCTACCTAGGTCAAATCTTAAACACTGGTCTATGAATAAGGCTTTATTGTGGTACATAGACAGTCATTTAGGCACAACAATAGTTTTCTGGTTGAATGTTCAGCTCAAGTCTAGAAGGCCCTACAAATCATTATGCCGAACATTATGCACATCTTTATCAGACCACCCCAAAATCCACTAGAATGCAGGAAGTCAAATCTACTTAATCCAAAATGTCCTGGGGGTGGACCTTCAGCTATGTCTGCTTCACAGAATGTAACCAATATTGTCCATCTCCAGTAGGCTGCCCCTATCAACGGCTTTGTGCCTCCCCACAAACCACCAGAATGCAGGGTACACCATCAAATTAATTCCAATTCTCTGATATCTGAGCCACCAACTTGTGAGGCTGCATGCGCGGCATAATTTTGATCACCCCTGACAAAATCTCACTCCAAGGTTTTGTGAAAAGTTGGCAGGTATGCTCGGGATAGTCGACGGATTTTTACCTAAGCTTTTGATTTGTTTGCAGCTAAGTTAGATTTAATATAGGATTCACATATTAGTTAACACAGTTGCACAGTTCAGGGTCAGGGAAGTAATACAGATAATGGTGTCTGACACTTACATCCCTATTCGGTCATACCAAACAGCCAGACATTAATTGTTGTAAATAAATGTAATGCAAAGTGTACAGGTGCACGTGCGTGACGTAACACGTCATTAAAACGCATGCGCATACTTAACAACAGAATACTCGAATAAAATGTAAAAGTATGAAAGCTAAGGTGGAAAATAAGAAGGGAAAAAAAACTGTAAAATGTAACAGCACATAGCCATGATTTTAACCATGTTTCATCTGAGGTAAAATTATACGGAATTACAGAGTTTATTCTGTAATATCTGTGTAGTATTTTATTTACAATTTATTAGCATTCTGTTGCACTTTACTTCACCGTGTATATTGTAATATTAAACTTTATTGGAATGTATATATCTCTAACTGTGATAGTCAACACTACAAAAGATGGAGAGTAATCATCAGCTCTAATGGCGCAGATGGTAAAAGTGACGCGATCGACCCGTGTTCGAATCTGCCTTTTGGCGAAGTATTTTCTTCCTTTTCATAATTTCAAATCACATCAGAAAAGCATTTATTTTCATTAAAACAATGATGGGTGAGAAATAAAAAAGTATGACAGCATTTCAGTGCCACGTAACAAAATAATCTAAAAAAATTGCATTATACTCGGCCCCCCTCTGTAAATTGTGGCCCCACTGTGGCCCCTGCCTTTAAAAAATCCTAGATCCGCCACTGATCTAGCCTATGAAACATTGTACAGCAAAGGTGTATGTTCATTATATAAAATGCATGCATCTATTGGCAAAAAAATATAAAATAATAATAATCTATTGGCATGGAACTTTTTTTTGGACCCAAAACCGTCTATCCTCGCCCACAGTAAAATCTCATTGGTCCACAATGCTGCATATTAAACGTCAAGTATGTTCTGATTGGCTGCGATTTTCTTGCTCTCAATGAGGACTGGACATTTTAGTTTATAGTTTAGAGGTGTCAGTCTATTTCAAACCTGTTTTTTTATAGTTAAGTAATTCTGTATATATACAAAAAATCAATAAAAAAAATTATATAAAAAAAATAAAATATAAAAAAAACATAAACCTGTTTTATTTGAGCAACATTTACATTTTTAATCTAACTTACTGTACTAAAATCAGGGTTACTGATTTTAACTGAAAAATGAAACTAAAATTAAAACCATTAAAACATGTCTCCAGATGAAATGAAATACAACAAAACGTATTTCAGCTAGCTGCCAAGGCAAAATGTCTCATTTTAATTTAGTTCCACTTGATGTGTTAAATAACTCATCCTAAAATTCAAATACAAACAAAATGACTAAAACTGAAACTAAAATAAAAAGTTCAAATATAAACATAAAAACTAATTGTAAATATTAATAACAACTATAAAAGTATCTCAATGATGCTAAAAAAACACTAACTAAAACTGAAATAAAAATAATACAACTATACACAGACATAAACAAAACTAAGAAAACTGACAAAAACAGCTAAAATCACTAAAAATGTATTAAAATTAAAAATAAAACAGATAATAAAAAATAAGATTAAACTATAATGGTGCTTCAGACTCATGACTCGCTTGCTTCATTTCTAACGTTTCAATCACAATCCACACACTACAAGTGAACTAAATTAGTTAAAGTTCAGTCCATCAACTCGTTTAAAAGTAACTGACTTAAGTATTGTACTTAAGTACACTTTTTGAGTATCTGTCCTTTACTTAAGTATAATGTATTCTGGAAACGTATGACTTTAACTTCACTATATTTTAAAGACAAATATTGTACTTTTCCCTCCAGTACATTTCTATCAAGGTCCTCGAAGTAGAAAGTCGTTACTGTGTAGCAGCTTTGGAAGTCGGATGGTGATTTTTCTTCTTCTCTAAAGCGGGACTTTCTTTTTTCCAGACAGTTTATCAGTAATAACTCTTTTAGGGTGACATGACGTGATTTCCCAGCATTTTTTTTAACACTGACCAGTTGCAAATGTGATATTTATTTACAACAGTTCAATAATGAGTTGTTAATATTGTGGTATACATTAAACACAATATTGTCTGATTGTGCTGAATTGTGTACGTGGAAATATAAAGACACTGAAGAACTGTTGTGCGTCTCCTAATAAAACACAGTAGGTGTTGGGCTTGAAGCAGCGCTGCACAGACCGTTCTGAGGGTCACAACAAAGTACTGCGAGAGCGATTAGACAGCATTTTGAACATTTTGGTTTTGATGTCAAATAAGACTGCTTTTTTGTTAAAGCAGTGTTGCTGTTGTGCAGTTATACAGCTACAGTTGTGTTGCTGGGTTTAAAGCAGATCAGATTTTTTTATCTTCGTTATCTCCTGTATTAACAGGATTTGACTGTCCACTCGGTTCAGATGTGGATGAATGGCTTCACATAACCGTGTGCACACACTGCCAGAGCTGTGTGAGATCACTACCATCCTGCTTTTGTGGGGGTGGGTAGGGTATTAAATAATAACTCTTTTTTGTTTGTTTTTCCCCACAGGTTTTTAAAGCTCTTTATTCCAAAGATACTACATGCTAGTGAGTGTATTCTGTAGGCGTAATGTATTGTAAGATCCTTGAGAGGTATTGCAACTATTATGTGCAACAATAAGAAATGTACTTTTGGTACTTAAGTACTTTTGAAAGCAAGTACTTCTGTACTTTTACTTAAGTAAAAATCTGTTACTTTTACTTGCAATGAAGTATTATTTGACCAGCAGTTTCTGTACTTTCACTCCAGTAATGGAGTTGTGTACTTGGTCTGCCTCTGATTAAATCATATTTCACTGAATGGTGGTGTTCAGTACGTAGATGATAAACATTATGGCGAGTTAGAGAACGGCTGCTCTGGCGCACTAGAGAGCCGTTTGGCTGGGTTTCGTGAGGAGAAGCTGCTGACTCAGACGCTGCTGTGTGCCAGAGTTTTGTCTCTCTTTCTATTTTCCTCCTTCCGTTCCTATCTCTCCTCGTAACCCCGAGTGTATGTGTCTGTCTTTCTTCTGCCCTGCTCATTTCAGCGCGTGCTGGATTCAAGCCAACTCGACTGTGATCTGATTCCACATCAGAAAAGAGAAACTCTAGAAAACTGGAATACAAGCTACTTGTTATTTAGAGTGGTTATTTATTACTATGAATAATAGTAATAATAATATTATTAATATTAATAAAACACAACAAAACTTATTTTTATGGTTGCCCATTTCTGCCACTGAGAAAAAATAATAAAATGTTATTGCGACATTTTACCTCACAATTCTGGCTTTTTATCTCACAATTCTGACTTTTTATCTCACAATTCTGGCTTTTTATCTCACAATTCTAAAGTTTATCTCACAATTCTGAAGTTTATCTCACAATTCTGACGTTTATCTCACAATTCTAAAGTTTATCTCACAATTCTGACGTTTATCTCACAATTCTAAAGTTTATCTCACAATTCTAAAGTTTATCTCATAATTCAGACTTTTTATCTCACAATTCTGACGTTTATCTCACAATTCTGACGTTTATCTCACAATTCTAAAGTTTATCTCATAATTCTGACTTTTTATCTCACAATTCTACGTTTTTCCAATTCAGACGTTTATTCATAATTCTGACTTTTTATCTCACAATTCTGACGTTTATCTCACAATTCAGACGTTTATCTCATAATTCTGACGTTTATCTCACAATTCTGACGTTTATCTCATAATTCTGACGTTTATCTCACAATTCTAAAGTTTATCTCACAATTCTAAAGTTTATCTCACAATTCTGACGTTTATCTCACAATTCTGAAGTTTATCTCACAATTCTGACGTTTATCTCACAATTCTGAAGTTTATCTCACAATTCAGACGTTTATCTCACAATTCTGACGTTTATCTCACAATTCAGACTTTTTATCTCACAATTCTGAAGTTTATCTCACAATTCAGACTTTTTATCTCACAATTCAGACTTTTTATCTCACAATTCAGACTTTTTATCTCACAATTCTGGTTTATTCATTCTGAGTTTATCCAACTCGTTTATCTCACAACTAAAGTTTATCTCATAATTCTGACGTTTATCTCACAATCTAAAGTTTATTCAATTCTAAAGTTTATCTCATAATCAGACTTTTTATCTCAAATTCTGAGTTTATCTCACAATTCTGACGTTTATCTCACAATTCTAGTTTATCTCAAACTGGTTTATCTCACACAAGTTTATCTACAATTTGACGTTTATCTCACAATTCAGACGTTTTTCACAATTCTGAGTTTATCTCATAATTCTGACGTTTATCTCACAATTCTAAAGTTTATTCACAATTTATTATCTCTATTCTGACGTTTATCTCACAATTCTAGTTTATCACAATTCTGAAATTTTATCTCACAATTCTACTTTTTATCACAATTCTGACGTTTATTCACAATTACTTTTTATCACAATTAACTTTTTATCTCAAATTCTGGCGTTTATCTCACAACAATTTATCTCACAATTCAGACTTTTTATCTCACAATTCTGACGTTTATCTCACAATTCAGACTTTTTATCTCACAATTCTGACGTTTATCTCACAATTCTGACGTTTATCTCACAATTCAGACTTTTTATCTCACAATTCTGACGTTTATCTCACAATTCAGACTTTTTATCTCAAATTCAAATGACTTTTTATCTCACAATTCTGACGTTTATCTCACAATTCTGAAGTTTATCTCACAATTCAGACTTTTTATCTCACAATTCTAAAGTTTATCTCACAATTCTGACTTTTTATCTCACAATTCTAAAGTTTATCTCACAATTCTAAAGTTTATCTCACAATTCTAAAGTTTATCTCACAATTCTAAAGTTTATCTCACAATTCAGACTTTTTATCTCACAATTCAGACGTTTATCTCACAATTTAAAGTTTATCTCACACTTTTTATTCAATTCAGACGTTTATCTCACAACTAAAGTTTATCTCACAATTCTAAAGTTTATCTCACAATTCTAAAGTTTATCTCACAATTCAGACGTTTATCTCACAATTCTGACTTTTTATCTCACAATTCTAAAGTTTATCTCACAATTCAGACTTTTTATCTCACAATTCTGACTTTTATCTCACAATTCAGACTTTTTATCTCATTTTTATTTTAATGTTTAATGTCTATTTTAAATAAATGTTGTTCTTTTGAACTTTTTATTCATCATATAACCCTGACAAATTAAATGTATCACAGTTTCCACAAAAATATGAAGCAGCAAAAGTGTTTTCAACACATGATAATAATCAGAAATGTTTCTTGAGCAGTAAATCAGTATATTATTATGATTTCTGAAGATCATGTGACACTGAATACTGGAGAAATGATGCTGAAAATACAGCTTTGTATCGCAAGAATAAATTACATCTAAAATATATTCAAATAGTAAACATTTATTTCAAATTGTAATAATATTTCACAATATTGGTGTTTTTACTGTATTTATGCCCCATTAAATGCAGTCTTGCTGAGCATAAGTTGTAGTTATAGCTCCACAGCGGTGACTGTATGACAGGAACATGTAAACAGCCAAGCTTTATTTATTGAACTGGATTTGTTTGAATCTGTCTCCAGCAATCAGATAAAAGCAGAAAAGATGTTCCGGAGGGCAGCTGGATCATTAACGAATTACCGGTCGAGAGCGGTGATTTCTAGCAAGTGTCCGTTCTCTCTGACAGGAAGAGGAAGTGGCTGTAGCCCCCTGTGAGGCATAAATAATCACGCAATCAGCAACAAAGCTTTTCAAAGAGCCCAAAACACAGGGTGTGTTTGACAGCCGTCGGGGTTTAAACCTCGAAAACGATTACTGCATTAGCAAAGTTATGCAATCTGACCGGCTGATAGTCTATATAGACTCTGATATATACGTGGTATGTCCCCTCGAGCTCGGATGACAGTCAGTTATAAAGAATGAACCGCTGGCCCAGTTCACACAGATGGAGAAAAAAAGAAACAAGGGAGAAAAAGTGCAGATAAAGTTACTTCTGGGCAACAAAGGAAGGGGTGCAGGTTTCTAATGTTTTGATACGACTGTTTAGCTGGATTAGACGTGTTCAAGAAAGAGGTTGTTATTGTGGCATACTGAGGGCTTACTTCACCTAAAAATAAAATCTCATCATTTACTTCTTTCAAGAAACACTAAAGGAGATGTTTAGTATAATGTCAACGCTGCTCTTTTTCAGTCTATGACAGCATAATGTGAGCAGTTCAATAATTTAATAGAATTAATTTTTAGTATATTTATATTAGAGGTGGGCATAGATTAATTTTTTTAATCTAGATTAATTTTGAAATTAATCTAGATTAATCTAGATTAAAATGGCTCATTTGAATTCTGCCGAAGGCATTCAGAATATGTGTGCTACCCAAATAATGACTAAAAGTAAGTCTTTGAGAACGGGTTTCTCAAGCCAGGTGGCGCATTAGACCAGGGGCTCATCTCCTGTTTCCAAAATGCATCACAAACTTTAATCTCTTCCCGTCCCAATCCCACGAAAAAACTGGAGGAAAATCCCGTTCCACTCCCGGAAGAATGACTCCCATTCCCTCCCACTCCCGTGTTGTTGTTTTTTTTTTTTTTTTGCCGATAACTGTCAATTACAGTAAAAATATAGTACAGATCACAGCGTGCCCACCTTATTAGTTGAATAAAAACCCAAAATGTCATTTTTTGTTATTATATTGAACTGAAAGCCATCTTATGCACAGTGTTGCACAGATTAAATTTCATGTAAATCATCCATGCTAACACACACGTCTTCTATTTTTTTTTTTGACATTTCACTCTCTATAGATATATTTTTCTATGTACTGTATTTTTAGATATATTCGAGTTTCGAAGTTTCTCGCTCAAGTTCACATGAGACCTAAAGCGCATCCTGTTTGCTTAAAAGCGCAACGTTTCGTTGTTATTCTGAGTGCACACAAATAAACGTAGAGTCTTTACAGATTCGAAAGATGTATTAGGCTACTTTTATCTGTATGACCAAAAATGACGGAGATTTTAAGAGCAAGTGAACGCACCGGAGCCTGTCCTGCGCAAACGCGCTTCCACACAAACACTTCAATAGCGCACATTTCTCTAGGTTAACATCATATTGAGCGGCCATGTAAAGTTGCTACTACATACATCTTTCAGATGAAAAGCCATATTTGAGGTTGATGAATGATAGGTGAGCGTTTGGATGTCCTGCCCGATTGTATTACCACATAGACCAGCCGTTAACAATCTGTCCATCACGGACTGCGAGCCTCTAGTTCGAAGACTCGTTCTCGCCCCCTACAGTGCAATTCGGCTAGGTATACATCCGCGCTAAAATATCAGGGTGAAAGTCATCATAGTGCGTAGTATAGACCCAGCTCCCAACCCAACTTTGAGAATAGATTAACGGCGATATTTTTTTTATCGCCCGATAAGAGTCTCACGTTAACGCAGCACGTTAACGCCGATAACGGCCCACCACTAATATATATATATATGTGTGTGTGTGTGTGTGTGTGTGTGTGTGTATATATGTGCTATTAATTACTTAAATTATATCTTAAAAAAATAAAAATAATTTATCATTCTAATATTCAGTAATAAGTTAACTATAAATAATGATGAACTACAAATAACTATATAATAAAAATATATGTAATATAAGTATATAAATATAAAATTCATTACATTTTATTACATTTAACAAATTGTGTGTGTGTTTGTGTATATATATATATATATATATACACACACACACACACACACACACACATACATACATATAATGTTAACATTTTAATTTTTATGAATAAATACATTCTTAAATGTATAGATTTTGAATTTACTATTACATTTTACTAATTATATGTTTATTATATTTTATATTATTATTATTCAATATATACTAAATTAAATTAAAAACTGAAATAATACTACTGAAAACATAACCCACAAGTTGTGTGGGCTGTTTTATTCAGGTATTTTTTTCACCCTTTTCACATTGCTACTGTGTGTTAAACAGCACTGCAAGCATTCTTTTACTAAACAAGAAAAACTGCAGGCATAGAAATAGATGAGGGAGAGTAAACATTCATTTGAGGTGAACTGTCTCTTTAAACCGTCTTGGATTCAGACTCAGAGTTAATAACAGCATATGAGAGCGCTGTGGACCGAGGGACAGTTCAGCCTGGTTTAGCTCTTTGATTTGGCCCCCGCTGCGGCACTTTGACCTCAAACTACAATCTCTCCATTCAGCCCAGCAGACTATAAAACTAGTCCCCCCTCTCTAAGAAGTTATTCTTGAAGCTTTTTGTAAACTAGCCACTCTTTGCTACACGCCTCCTCCTCCTAATTACTTCTTTCTCTTGCGGTCGCATCTTTTGTTCGGTTAAAGGCCGGTCTCTCCCGACTGGCTCCCTGAAGAGAACCAACTGTGTGTTTCAAGGACAGGCGGTCAGGGAATGCAAGACACCTGAGAACAGTGTGTGTGTGTGTGCTTGTTACTGGAAGACTGATGTGTTTTCAGTGTGTGTGTGAGACACGAGGACAAGCCAGAGGAAACAGGGAAAGGGAGGACGGCCTGGCGCGGATCGCTTTTGGCAATGGAAGAGGAGAAAAATGAGGCAAGGAAAGAGAAAGAGAAGAAGAAGTGTTGACGGAGAGAGCTTCTCCTCCCTCAGCACACACACACACACACACACACACACACACACACACACACACACACACACACACACACACACACACACGAATATGATTCAAGAACTGGCTCCACTTTAATTTGACAGGAGCTGGAATTTGAAGTGGAATGAGTGGAAGAGGAGTTATACATGCTTAAACAAATAACTGCATTATTAAATTTGACTAATCATGCCTGTTTCCCCCCCAATATGTTGAATCGATTAAACAATGCTTTCAAAAGGGTTTTAATTGTGTCATAAAGCCCCACAAAACGTCCCAAAAAATCTTTATAAAAACAAATAATGAAATCAAATGTAAAATTAAAATGATGGATTATATACTATATTGAGTTTTATATACTATATATATATACAGGGCTGGCTTTATCCTAATGGACAACAAGGGCCTGCAGCACAGGCCCCGAACACTAGGGGACCCACGAGTCAATTCTCTTTTGCATTTTATACACGGTTGCCAACCGTTCCGTATAATAAGTCATCCCGTATTTAAGGCTTCAGTTTGTCCCGTATTTTCAGGCATACACCGTATGGCCACCTAGACCATACAAATAACACAGAAAGTATTAAATAACCTAAATCATTGTTTGAATTGTGAACGTAGCCACAAGAAGGCTTTAGGACCAAGTCCTCTGCGGCCTAGTCGCTCCCGCTTCACAGCGAGTCGTGTTCAGCAAATCAGTTTGGTCGAATGCAAAGACATTATTGATTTATTGATTATTGAAGGTTATTGATTGTAAGCACAACATCCAGCTAGAAAATATACTATCTACCTTTTACTATTTACAATAGTTGGACCGAGGCTATGAAATAACCTTCCTTTATCTGTGAAATTCTGTCTGAGTTTAAAACTAAACTGAAATCTTATTTTCTTACTTTAACTTTGTTGAATTATCTTTTGAGTGTACTGATGTAATTCGTTTTAATGGTGTGTATTTTATTTGTACAGCACTATGGGCAGCTGATGTTGTGTTTATCGGTGCTTCATAAATACAAACACCTGAGGGAAGATGTCTTTCACTATTGTAAGATATTGTAAATGATCTGAGATGAGGGAACACCTGAGAAGAGATGATGCCAACCCTCAGACAATATACCGAATTAACCAAACTTTACCAAAAGTTAATTATATTAAGTTTCTACAATATATAAATCTATTATGGAGACTTAATTTCATGTAAAGCTGCTTTGCAATGATTGTATCGTTAAAAAGCGCTTTACAAATAATCTTGGAATTGAATTGTAAGTTAATGATGTTAAATAGAGAAAGTAAATTATACATTTTGTTAAATGTCTATAACTTTAAGCGCATTATAAGAAGAGCAGGAAAAAGCCCTTTTAGTGGTGAGTGATATTGAATTGTATTTGTTGGGCTGGTGCTGATTTGTGAGATTATTACTCAATAATATTGTTTAATTTATGTACATCATTTTTTGCCTCCTATGGGATTATGACTTGCTCACTGTGTTCAGCTGCGTCAGCCCAGGGCCCCGCAAAGACTTAACACAGCACTGTATATATATATATATAAATACTCCACCATGTGCCATAAACTCAACCTTAACTCATTTAATCAAATGTAAACACACTTGTATATACGCTTGTATAAACGCACATGTATATAATAGATAATGTACTTAAAATATATAAGAAATCATTTAAAACATGCATAATTATGTATAACAAATGCTATAATATATACGTTTTTTTTTAATAATACATTTATAAAAATTATTGTAATCCGTACATGTAATGTAAATATAAATATATTCAGAGTATCATATATGTATAAAAAATTTTTTTTGAATATTATATATTCTTAAATAATATGTAAACAATTAAATAACTATATATATATATATATACACACACACACACACACACACACACACACACACACACTATAAAGAAACAAATGTATAAATATTAAAAAATATTTGTACAAATAAAATTAAAAATAAATGTAATATTCTTCAACCATTCATTAAATAAAAGTTAAATTAGTTAAATAATATGTAAATAAATAAAGATATAATAGTATATATATATATATATATATTACTACTATTTATATAATATACAAATTAAATATTACACATATATTTACAATTTAAATAGACATAATTCTTAAGTAATTCAGATGTTCTTAAATATCTTTAAAAGGGAAAGTTTACCCAAAAATTGAAATCACCCCATGATTTACTCACCCTAAAGCCATCCTTAAATATGGATATTTTTCTTACACAAACACATCGATTCGCTTCAGAAGGCCTTTATTCACCCCCCCCCGGAGCCGTGGGGAGCACTTTTTATGATGGATGGACACTTTATTGGACTTCAAAATCTCAACTCTATAAAGCTTAGGCGAGCCAGGAAATTTTTAAATATAACTCTGATTGCATTCGTCTGACAGAAGAATGTCATATACACCTAGGGTGGCTTGAAGGTGAGTAAGTTATAGGGTAATTTTCATTTTTGAGTCTATCCCTTTAAATAACCTCTGGCCGACACTGGCTCAGTTTCAGCGGTATCTAAGCGCTTAGCAAGAATGAAACCTCTAACTGATCTCAGACTGTATTGAGGTTGGCGCTGCGCTTCACTTATAATGTGGTTCGTGAACACAAAGCGCTCCAGTTTCACTCAACAGCCCACATACAGTATATTTGGCCGTTACAAACAACACAGTTTATACACACATGCTCACGTCTGAACACAATGCAGGTGGTGGAAAAGCTGGGTGTGAGCGGTCACTTGTCATAAAACATGATATTAGCGGCGGTGTGACGGTCAGTGACCGCTGAAACAACACGACCCTGCAGGATGCAGAAAACCATCAGCTGCTGATTAATGCTCCAAAACACACTAAACAACAAGAGTTCACTGCGTCTGGTCCTGAAAACTCACTTCAGAATGAGCTTTCGGATGGGATTTGAAGGATGAATCAGACCCAATCTCACAAAGAAAACACTACAGTTGCCATGTTTATTAATGCACAGCCAAAGAATCCTCCTCTCTGGAAGGTTTTAACAGAATTTTCTATCAATATATTAGCAATTCTATATTAAAAACTCAGTTATGTGTTTGGAAGAATGCAGAAAAGTAGCTAGAACATTAATATGGTGATATATTTTTAACACTAAGACATCAATTTTACTGAGTGTATAAATGGTTTAGACTGCATTTATTTGATCAAGTAAAAATTACAATTTAAAGCAACTATTTACTATTTTGAATATATTTTAAGTAGTGCTGTCAAATTATTAATCACGATTAATCCAAAATAATAGTTTTTGTTTATGTGTGTGTACTGTGCATATTTATGATGTGTATATATAAAGACACATACAGTATATATTTAGAAAATATTTACATAGATATTAGTATAGATTCATATTCATATAAATGATATCATATATAAATATATTTAATATATAAACGTAACATAAATATATACGTGCATGTGTGGGTATATATATATATATATATATATATTACATTTAAGATATTATTAAATATTACAAATAAATATTACATTTATTTGAAATGTAATATTAATAATAATATTAATGAATAAAATTAAAATAAAAAACAAGTTCTAAAATTAAAACTTTAAATAAAACAACTTCTAGAATTGAATGTCAAAGTTCCTAGAATTAACTTTTAACAAATTTAAAAAAAATATAGAATATGATTAATAATATGCCTTTACTTTCACATTTGATCAATTTATTGCATCTTTGCTGAATAAAATAATGAATTTCTTATAAAAAATGTATAAGTGCAACACACGTTAACAGTTTTCACGCTATCGTAAACATAATGGGTAGTTTTTTCCATAAGTCTGAAGTTAATCAAGCTTTTGTACAGAACCCTGTGTAATAACACTAAACCCACCATTTAAAACATATACAATATGGAGTTGAATGTCAGAGCTCCAGAATGAAATCTAATCGTAATTCTGAAGTTAACCTCGGTGATCTACAATGGTTTGTAGATGCTTTTCTTGTGAGAGTGTGTTGTTGGGATATTTTAAGCTGATCTGGGCACAGTTGTTCCAGAGCCACAGACGCATCCGCAGGGTAATATTTCTGAAAACTGAGGTCACTGCGTTTACCAGCCCGCGATGATATAGCGTTCAGTAAGAGCTCATGGTTATTATTCACTTATGTTTTGTTTTTACAGATCGGATGACTGGGCAGAGAGAGTTCACGGCCGAAAGCAGAGAGGGGGAAAAAAGAGAAAGATGATCTCTGTGCTTTTCACGGGCAACACGAATACATTTGAGCAAACGGCCTCTTTAGGATCCTCCACGACCCCGGCATAAGAGACGCCTGCGTCTGAACCCGCGACCTCCGGCTGCTTATCTGAGGGTGTGTGAACGTAAATCCTGCACTTCTTCCGAGCTAAAACTGATAAAGGGAGAGCAGCATCTCTTCTGGTTATCTTGAATGAGTCTCTCTGACTGATCACGTCGTCCTCGGAGCCTCATCTGAGACACAAAACCTGATTCAAACACCACTGTCAATACACAAAGTGTTTGTGAGGACTCAAATCTGTCTGTGTTCTACTACATATATAGTTCATGCACTTTAAATGACGCATAAAAACAATACAGTATTTAGTGAATTATTCAGTGAATAGTATGCTGCTAGCATGCAATGGAAATGCAAACATTATCTGATTCTCATAATAGATGGAGAGAAAGTGTGTGTGTGTGTGTGTGTGTGTGTGTGTGTGTGTGTGTGTGTGTGCCTGTTGTGTGTGTGTGTGTGTGTGCGCGCGTTTTTGTGACAAATGAGGACATGAATTTGTATAATGACATGTAAGACAGGTATTACAAGGTGAAGGTGACTTTCAGGACATTGCCCCATGTCCCCACTTTTCAAAACACTTATAAATCATACAGAGTGAGTTTTTTGGGGGGGAGGAAAGTAGAAATGTAGTCTCCTGTGAGGGCTAGGTTTAGGTGTAGGGCAATAGCACTTACAATTTGTGCAGTATAAAACCATTACGCCTATGGAGAGTCCCAGTAAACTTTAAAAAACAACATGTGTGTGTGTGTGTGTGTGTGTGTGTGTGTTTGTGCGCGTGCGCGTGCGTGCGTGTGTGTGTGCGCGTGTCAGTGAATCAGTGTTATTATAGTTAACTAAAAACTAAAATCATAAAAAATTTGCTATTTGAAATAAACTTAAAAATAGAAATGACGTAGAAATAACTGTATAAAAAAAATGTATTATAATTTTATTTCAACTAGTTGTCAAGACAACATTTCTCACTTTTATTTATTGAACGTGACGCACGAAAATAGCGACAAATAAAACTGAAACTAAAAATTATAAAAAAACTAGACATGTTAAAAAAAAAAAAAAAGAACAAATATTAAAATGTTTTTTTTACTAAAATTAAACCAGAAAATATAAAAATAAAAACGATTAAAAAAATTACTAACAACTTCAATAGTATTTAAAATTACACTGTAATGTAACAAAAAGGTGAACAAATCAGGGGAAATGTAACAAATGATATATATATATATATATATATATATATATATATCGCATACATATATAATAATTATTAAATATATAAATATAGAATACTAATTAAATATATTTTATTTCAACAAGTTGCAAGTCTCATTTTCATTTAACTTGATGTACTAAAACAGCAAAAATTTAAACTGAAACAAAAATGTATGAAATCTATATCAACAAACATCAAAAAAACTAACTAAAAAAAGGTGAAATGCAACAGCAGAAGAAAACAGTGTAATTAAATTAGAGTAGATGTTCTGTGTTAATGAGTCGATCGAGGGTCGTGTGAAGGAGGAACGGACAGAAACCAGCAGAGAGAGAGACGCTCTAATAGAGTCATTAAACTACTCGAGCAGACGACGAGCTGACGGATGGATGAGAGAGAGGAGGACAGGGAACGCTCTCACAGCACAGAGAAGGGGAGCGGAGGAGTGTGACTCCTAAAATACTACACTACAATTCCACATCATGTTCACTACTTCAAATCCAAACTGAAAATCAACAGGAATTTACAAGGTACTCTCAATTAAATTCAAAAGCCCTGTCAATGAAAAAATCAAAAGAGAAGAGAGAGAAACAGTTCCATGAACAGAGTTTCTCCCTCGACACGTGTAGAATTAATCAGTGTTAAGACTGAAAACTGCTCAGAGATTATAAACTTAAACAGCAGCGTGACTGAATCTGAGTTACAAGAAAGAAGCTAATTATTCTTAAACGTTCTCCAATCTTTATTTCTAATTTTGAAAAAAATTGGTTTTATTTATTTAACAGAATATAAAAATAAAAACTAATTCAAAATATTAATAACAGAATCTCTAACACTGATGTGAACTGAAAACAAAACAAAACAAAACAAAACAAAACAAAACAAAACAAAACAAAACAAAAAAACAGGGGAAATAAGGGAAAATGCAATATATATATATTACAATGTCCTAAAATCACGGTCCTACACTGAAACTCTGGGTTCTAGAACAGAACTGGGAATTCTTGTTCTGGAAGGAATGCGTGCGCATTAAGATTAAGATTCTAATTTTGGAATTCTAGAACAGATCAGTTATTTACATTGACATTTCATTTACATTTAGCAGATGCTTTTATACAAAGCGACTTACAATTGGAGAATACATGAAGCGATTCATCTTGAAGAGACGATCAGACAGAGGAAGTGCCAATAACACCAAGTCTCAGGCGTTGTTCAAACAAGTACAAGCTAGCAAGGGAAGGAGAGAAAGAAGTTTGATTTATTTTTAAGTTTATGATGAAGTCAAGTAGTGTTGAAAGAGATGAGTTTTGTAATAGTGAGATTCGTAATAGTGAGTGGAAGTAGGCGGGGCTTCTGGAGGGGATGTAGATTCGTAATAGTGAGTGGCAGTAGGAGGGGCTTCTGGAGGGGATGTAGATTCGTAATAGTGAGTGGAAGTAGGAGGGCTTCTGGAGGGGATGTAGATTCGTAATAGTGAGTGGAAGTAGGCGGGGCTTCCTGGAGGGGATGTAGATTCGTAATAGTGAGTGGAAGTAGGCGGGGCTTCTGGAGGGGATGTAGATTCCAGTAATAGTGCCAGTGGAAGTAGGCGGGGCTTCTGGAGGGGTGAATTCGTAATAGTGAGTGGAAGTAGGAGGGGCTTCTGGAGGGGATGTAGATTCGTAATAGTGAGTGGAAGTAGGAGGGGCTCTCTGAGGGGATGTAGTCGTAATAGTGAGTGGAAGTAGGCGGGGCTTCTGGAGGGGAGGATTCGTAATAGTGAGTGGAAGTAGGCGGGGTTCTGGAGGGGACTAGTAGATCTCGTAATAGTGAGTGGAAGTAGGCGGGGCTTCTGGAGGGGATGTAGATTAGTAATAGTGAGTGGAAGTAGGCGGGGCTTCTGGAGGGGATGTAGATTAGTAATAGTGAGTGGAAGTAGGCGGGGCTTCTGGAGGGGATGTAGATTCGTAATAGTGAGTGGAAGTAGGCGGGGCTTCTGGAGGGGATGTAGATTAGTAATAGTGAGTGGAAGTAGGCGGGGCTTCTGGAGGGGATGTAGATTCGTAATAGTGAGTGGAAGTAGGCGGGGCTTCTGGAGGGGATGTAGATTAGTAATAGTGAGTGGAAGTAGGCGGGGCTTCTGGAGGGGATGTAGATTCGTAATAGTGAGTGGAAGTAGGCGGGGCTTCTGGAGGGGATGTAGATTCGTAATAGTGAGTGGAAGTAGGCGGGGCTTCTGGAGGGGATGTAGATTAGTAATAGTGAGTGGAAGTAGGCGGGGCTTCTGGAGGGGATGTAGATTCGTAATAGTGAGTGGAAGTAGGCGGGGCTTCTGGAGGGGATGTAGATTAGTAATAGTGAGTGGAAGTAGACGGGGCTTCTGGAGGGGATGTAGATTCGTAATAGTGAGTGGAAGTAGGCGGGGCTTCTGGAGGGGATGTAGATTCGTAATAGTGAGTGGAAGTAGGCGGGGCTTCTGGAGGGGATGTAGATTCGTAATAGTGAGTGGAAGTAGGCGGGGCTTCTGGAGGGGATGTAGATTCGTAATAGTGAGTGGAAGTAGGCGGGGCTTCTGGAGGGGATGTAGATTTGTAATAGTGAGTGGAAGTAGGCGGGGCTTCTGGAGGGGATGTAGATTCGTAATAGTGAGTGGAAGTAGGCGGGGCTTCTGGAGGGGATGTAGATTCGTAATAGTGAGTGGAAGTAGGCGGGGCTTCTGGAGGGGATGTAGATTTGTAATAGTGAGTGGAAGTAGGAGGGGCTTCTGGAGGGGATGTAGATTTGTAATAGTGAGTGGAAGTAGGCGGGTGCTTCTGGAGGGGATGAGATTCGTAATAGTGAGTGGAAGTAGGCGGGGCTTCTGGAGGGGTTGTTCTAATAGTATGCAAGCAGGCGGGGGTTCTGGAGGTGAGTGATTCGTAATAGTGAGTGAGTAGGCGGGGCTTGGAGGGGATGTAGATTCGTAATAGTGAGCTGCAGTAGGCGGGGCTTCTGGAGGGGATGTAGCCGTAATAGTGAGTGCAGGCGGGGCTTCTGGAGGAGAGATTTGTAATAGTGAGTGGAAAGAGGGGCTTCTGGAGGGGATGTGATTCCTAATGGGTAACATGGGCTCCTTTTGGGCTCGTTGAAGACCAGTCGTGTCGTTGCATTCTGAATCATTTGTAGAGGTTTGATTGTGTTTGATGGAAGTCCAGCCAGAAGATAATTACAGTTAGTCCAGCCTAGAAATGACAAGGGCCTGGACAAGAAGTTGTGCAGCATGCTCTGTCAGAAAGGGCCTGATCTTTCTGATGTTGTGAAGTGCAAACCTGCAAGATCGAGCAGTCTTCGCAATGTGCTCTTTAAAGGTCAGCTGATCATCAAAGATTACACCAAGATTTCTGACAGAAGTTGATGGGGTAATTGTTGATGAACCTAACTGAATCGTGAAATCATGCTGTAGAGTTGGAGTGGTAGGGAAGACAAGAAGCTCAGTCCATGCCGAGATGCCCGTCAGGCAGCCTGAGATTTATTTAAAGTAGAAAGTTCTAGATCGAATCTTAAGAGTTCTATAACGAAATTCAGAGTTCTAGATGCTCTAGAATGAAGGGCTGCGGAATTTGAACGTGTCCAGATTCTGTGAGCTTCTGCTTGTTACACATTTATCTGAGCGGCGGAGTTATTTTAACAATCTTAAGAGTGCGCGCGCACACACACACACACACACACACACACACACACACACACACACACACACACACACTCTCTCTCTCTCTCTCTCTCCTCTCTCTCCTAGAGAGCTCAGCCAAGACACACTCACATCAAATGAATCTTCCCATAAATGATTAAACTCGGTCGGCTTGTTCCTGGAAGCTGTCAGGTGCCATCCGCTAGATGAAGCTTTATATTCATTCAGAAAGAATTGCACTCCAGAACTGGATTTCAGACCAGTTTTTATAAGATTACGGAGGAGGGAGGTGATTTTCCAGTTCACGCAAAGTTATTTATAATCACTCGTTGAGGAAAAGTCTGTTTAATAAGAGTCATCACTCACAGACACAACAGATTTCTAGAAGGATTAAGGCAAACAAAAATACTGCCAACTCATAACATTCACAGTTTTATCTATGAACATGTTCCAAAACATCTACAGATAAAACTCAATATGACACAGCATTTATAACTCATTTTACTTATAATCAGACACATTTCTGAGCAAAACAGGATATTCAACAATACAAAAATAGAGGTCAAATGTTAAGATTTTGAATGCAAACATATTTTCTTCAGAATAACCTGCATTGATAAGATTTAATGCTCACATTTACAAATACACAATGTTGTGCTGTTTTTCACAAAATCAACTTTGTGGAAACAGTGATACATTTTCTTCAGGATTCTCTGATGAATAGAAAGTTCCAAACGTTAGCATTTATCTGAAATCTTTCATAAAATTATAAATATCTGTCACTTTTGATAAATTGAATGCATCCTAAAAGTATAGTACTACTTACTTCTTCCATAAATATAAATATAAATAATTACATTTTAATATATATTACAACAGAGGTGTTTTAAATCATAATACTATTTCTGATCAAATAAATGCATCCTTGGTGAGCATAGACTTTTTCAACAACAAATCTTAATTATTCCAAATATTTGACCAGTAGTGTAAAAGACGCTTCAAAAGCACATCCTGTGCATGAAAAATATATTTAAAAACCTAAATTTTTAACCTTTGCGATCTAAAATGGTGTGATTCTGTTTAGTCTGTTCACTAAAAGCTGATTTTTATCTTTTGACATTTAAAAGCACTGTAACATCCGATCCCAGATTCGTTTAAACATGCAAAGCGCAGAGGTTCGTTACCAGTGTCATTGAAACAGTGCTGTCCTGCTAAATGAAGTCATTCTGAGGCGCTGGATGCATCATCTGCAGTATTCGGACCGCTTCACTTACAGTCACTTTTCAAAACATTTTACTGACCTAAACATCGGCTCTAGACAAGCTTTGATACTCTGTGATAATAAACATTCATACTACTTTAAAGAGTGACCGTATACGTTTGCACACACAAAACTAAAGCTGGAGTGCACTACATTCAAAAGATTTGTTTTTTAAGTAATGAATACTTTTATTCAGCAAAGATGTAACAAATTGATCAAAAGTGACAGTAAAGACATTTACACTGTTTCAAAAGATTCATAATCCAAATAAATGCTGCTCTTTCTATTCATCAAAGACAAAATTTGTATCTTGAAATACATACTGAACAAAATGTATCACAGGTTTGACAAAAATATTAAGCAGCACAACTGTTTTCAACATTGATAATAAGAAAATGTGGTTTGTTATATCATGTTTGTATTTAATAATAATAATCCTAATATATAATTATTATTATTAATAATAATAATTTTAGTAATATGACATTTTAATATGACAGCAATAATCATTATTATTGTATTTTTAAAACAATTATAATTATAATTATGATTAATTATTGTATTATAATTAAACCATTCTTTAACTTAATACCATTATTGTATTATACTTATATTTAATACACATATTTTGAATTTTCATTTATTTTTGCTATGATAATATGCTGGGGAAAAATGTATCACAGTTTTCATAAAAATATTAAGCAGCACAACTGTTTTCAACATTGATAATAATAATACAAATTATCATAATCAATATTAAATATTAATAATAAACATTGTAATTATATACATGTGTGTATATATAATTTATTCTTTATTAATTATTTATAGCATTTAGATTATTATTATTATGATTATTAAGCAATTCTTAATCATAACATAACATGATAATTTAATTATATTTTAAATTATTATACATATTTTGAATACGTATTATATTTATTTATTTTTATGACAAAAAAAACGGAATAAAATATTAAAAGTACACTACTGAATTTTTATTGACACTGAAGAGTGGAGTAATGATGCTGAACATTTTACTTTGATCACAGGAATAAATTACATTTGAAAATATATACAAATAGAAAACAGTTATTTTAAATTGTAATAATATTTCAAAATATTTCTGTTTTTATTGAACAAAGAAATGCAGCCTTGGTGAGCATCAGAGACTTCTTTCAGCAGCATGAAAAGCTCATACTAACACCAAACTTTTAACGGCTAGTGTGAATATGTAAAGCAAACACAATTTGCATAACAGAATATGAAAACGACTCACTGACCGCAGTCAACAAACCCCTGCGGCACACAACGAGTTCTTTCCCAGGTACCTCGTTTCTCATTTTATTTTATTATAGCAATATTCACCACACCATAAAATATTTGAACAGCCTGTGTTTATCACTGCGTCCTCACATCCCATAATGCACTGCATTTACAGTACCTGCTCATTATTCTCAAAGCATTTGGTTTGTCTTTGACTCGATTGGAAACTTTATAAGCTCCAGTAAATGAGAAAGCAATGCCAAAGCAGTGGTTTCGCAGTTATTGCGCAAATAAGCGGCAGTTCATTCCGGTTCAACTGCCGTCAAACCTGTAATCAGGCCGTACAAGAAGAGACGAGCTTCACTCCAGAAGCTTTTAAGTCTATCTTTGACCTTTGGATGCATCGAGAGCGCAGATTTAATCTCATAATCATCAGCTTTAATGTTTAAATGTAAGCCATGTGTGCTGCTCGATAAGCACGCTGTTCACCGGATCAAAAAGATCCACGGCTCCAAATCAAAGATAAAACGGCGTTTTCTGGCGTCAGACTCGGACTCAGCTGATGCTGATGGAGACAAACCTGCTGCTCACACGCAGGCCTGAGAGCTTCCTGTCCGAGTTTAAACGCCTGATAGAATAACAATACAACGTTTCAGTTCTAACTCACTGAGCCGTGAATCCAAAACAAGCCTGTCAAAACATCACCAACCCAACAACCGCTTCCCTCTTCATTAACAAGATCCGCATGTATCCTTCCTTTCTTCTGTGGAACGCTAACTAATATCTACTTTATAAAATCATCATTACAATAGTCAATATACGCCAAGTCTGCTGAAATCTCAGGATAGATCTGTGTGAGGAACAGACAATACAGAAAACAGAAAATATAATAATAATAAATTCATCAAAATATTTTGTTACATATATATGTATACATGCTTTTCTTTATTTGACCCTCTAACTCTAGCACTCTCTATTCTAATTCTATTTTATCTAATCTGTCTTCTTTTTATTTAAAAACACACACATTTGATCCTCTATCAATTGCATATGTATTCTCTAACTGCTAGTTTTTCTTGTAAAACTAACACTACGTTTCTTTTCTCTATATTCTATATACTCGTTTTCTTCCTACGTGTACTGCGTTTGGCTAATCAGGACTTGTAATAGCACTTGCATGTTGTTGCTCTTTTGTTGGTTTTGATTGCTTCTATAATGTCCTCATTTGTAAGTCACTTTGGATAAAAGCGTCTGCTGAATGACTAAATAAATAAATATATATATATACACTATATTGGCAAAAGTATTGGCACCCCCTTCTAATGAAAGGTTTTGACTAGCTTTAATAATTTCCATGAGAACAAATCTTAATGTTTAAGCATATAATGATATTCTCGGGAATTGTGTGCTTCTAATTTTATTACAGTTATTAAACAGTTTGGACAGGACTGGACACCAATGACTTGTACATATGGATACAGTCATTTCATACACTTCAAAACTGTTACAACAGAGGTGGAAATACAATTTTTAAGTACATGAATTTCTTTGTTGGCACAGTTTGGAAGTGCCTTTTTCTCTTCTAAAGAAGGGGTGCATCAGTACTTTTGTCCATATAATGAATGTACAAGTCATTGGTGTTTGGTGATGAGTTTGTGGCTCATTTAAAGTCACACCAGAGGTGTTCAGCTGCTTTCTGCAGACCAGTCAAGTTCTTCCACACTGACTGAATCATCATTTCTCTTTGATTCTTGTCTTATACACAGAGACACTGTCATGTTAGAATAGAAAAGAGTTCTGTCCAAACTGTTGATATAAAATTAGAAGCACACAATTCACTAGAATGCCATGCTTATTATATTTTCTCTGTTTTATTTTTTAATGATAATGATAAAAATAAACAATAAAATATAAAACAAGAATGTTTTAAAGAATGACAAAATACTCATACATTATGTTAATGTATTTTACAATTTTTGTATCTAAGTTATATAAAAATGAAATAAACTAATAATAAAAGATAATAATGAAAAATAGCAATACAATTATTTAAAAATCCTTCATCTCCTTTCACATCCCAAATAAAGAATGAATAAGTGTGAGTAAATAGTTGCATAATTTACAATAAATAAAAAAAACGATTAAAAATGTATTGTAATTATTTACTTACCTTCATTATTAATAAATACATACATAAGCAAAAAGAAAAAGATAAATGTCATTATCGTTATTGTAAAAATGTATTGTAATTATTTACTTACCTTCTTAATAAATTATTAATGGCAGAATTTACATACAATACATAACAAATAGTTATGTACTCACTTTCATTCTAAATAAATAAATAAATATGTATAATATAATAAATTAGTGGTCATCGGCGTTAACGTGCTGCGTTAACGTGAGACTCTTATCGGCGATAAAAAAAATATGTTAATCTATTCTCAAAGTTGGGTTGGGAGCTGGGTCTATACTACGCAAGCTATTATTGATATTAGCGCGGATGTAATAGCCGAATTGCACTTATTTACTCACCTTCATTCTTAAGTTAATCAAATATGGCTTTTCATCTATGTATGTTAGCAACTTTACATGGCCGCTCAATAATTCAATATTTATTATTGTAAATTCTGTCATCAGAAATATTTATGTATTTTATTTGTTGTAATTGGTATTTACTCACACTCATTCTTAATAAATAAATACATACAAAACAAGAAATAATGGCAGAATTTACATACAATACATAACAAAAAAAATATTTAAAGTAAATAGTTATTTACTCACTTTCATTCTAAATAAATAAATAAATATGTATAAATGTATTTATTTATTTATTTAGAATGAAAGTGAGTAAATAACTATTTATAAATAAATAAAAAGTATATATTATTTAAAAGTAAATAGTTATTTTCTCACCCTCATTCTAATGATCTAGTTTATTAATACACATTTGATTAATTATAAGAATGTAGAGTTGAGGAATAGTGAAAATTGTCTCTCAACATTCATGTTCAAAATTATTCAATCCCAAAAGTCACAATTGGTGCATATTGTTTAAAACCACCAATAATCACTGCTTCTGTCACCTCTCTACTGCAATCTCGACCCATTCCTCGCTTGAAAAAGCTTTCGGATCACTGATAATCTGCGGCTTTCACATTGCCACTGCTTTCTTCAAATTCAACCAAATGTTTTCAATGAGAATTAGATCTGGAGACTTAACAGACCACTCAAGAGCACTCTACGACCGATCCCTGAACAGAGCATAATCAGATTTGGATGTATAGTTTGGGATGGCAGGAAAGTCCATTGATCATCATCTTCAGTCTCTGCACCAAAGGCATCACGATTCTTGCCTAAATGGCTTGATACTTCAAAGAATACTTGATGTCCTTCATACAGTCAAGATTTCCACTTCCCGCAGCAGTAAATCATCCCCATAACAAGACAGGTTCTCCTCCATGTCTGACCATGGAGATGGTGTTCTTCTTGCTCATTTGCTTTGCCTATTTTGGACCAGACATACCCGCTGATTCATGGGTCCAAAAAGTTCTAAGATGGGTAACATAACTCCATAAAACGTTCTTCCTGAGCTCCACAGGTGTATCCAAATGGATTTTAGCATGTTCAAGTCGGCCTTTTATGTTGTTCTTGGTCCAGAGGGCATTCAGCAAGATGCCTCAACTCAAGGTTTCCCTCTTTTCATCTGGTCATCTTTCAAGTCTTTGGCAGTACATTGCAGGTTTTTCCTCAGATGCTGTGATCAAACATGTTTTAATGTTGTGTTTTTTCTTCAACACCCTCAAAGGTTTCCTGGTACAACACGTTTTAAGCTGAGGAATACGGCTACCAGCTGTGTCTCTAGGAATTTTAAATGACTTGGAAATCTTCATGTAGCCTAAGAATTTCTAAAGTAATAAACCTTACTTCACTATTGCTTCTCTATAGCTTTTGTGAGAGCTGTTGACTTGTCATATTTGCTACTCAACTTCAGCACATAACTGTATGCATGTGTAACAGCTCAAGCTAATTCTGTTTTCTAATAGAGTTTCTAAAGGTTTAATTGTGTTTTCAGACAATTTTGTTCCCCACCGTACAAATAAGCGACTAAAAACAGCAATGTTGAATATGGGTTGAATAATTATGATATTATGAGCTACAGTTCATTGAGGGAACCATGAATGCCAAAATATACTGTGACATACTGAAGCAGAGCATGATCCCCTCCCTTCGGAGACTGGGCCGCAGGGTAGTATTCCAACATGATAACGACCACTGCCTCGCTAAAGAAGCTGAGGGTAAAGGTGATGGACTGACCAAGCATGTCTCCAGACATTGAGCATCTGTGGGGCATCCTCAAATGGAAGGTGGAGGAGCGCAGGGTCTCTAACATCCACCAGCTCTGTGATATTGTCATGGAGTGGAAGAGGACTCCAGTGGTAACCTGTGAAGCTCTGATGAACTCCATGCTCAAGAGAGTTAAGGCAGTGCTGGAAAATAATGGTGGCCACACAAAATATTGACACTTTGGGCCCAATTTGGACATTTTCACTTAGGGGTGTACTCACTTTTGTGGCCAGCGGTTTAGACATTAATGGCTGTGTGTTGAGTTATTTTGTCCAAGACAAGTCCCAGACCAGGACTATCGAGACCGAGTCCAAAGAGGTTCGAGTCCAAGTCAAGTCCAAGACCAGGACTATCGAGTCTGAGTCAAGACCGAGTCCAAAGAGGTTCGAGTCCAAGTCAAGTCCCAGACCAGGATTATCGAGTCTGAGTCAAGACAGAGTCCAAAGAGGTTTGAGTCCAAGTCAAGTCCAAGACCAGGACTATCGAGACTGAGTCAAGACCGAGTCCAAAGAGGTTCGAGTCCAAGTCAAGTCCCAGACCAGGATTATCGAGTCTGAGTCAAGACAGAGTCCAAAGAGGTTTGAGTCCAAGTCAAGTCCAAGACCAGGACTATCGAGACCGAGTCCAAAGAGGTTCGAGTCCAAGTCAAGTCCAAGTCCAAGAGGTTCGAGTCCAAGTCAAGTCCAAGTCCAAGAGGTTCGAGTCCAAGTCAAGTCCAAGTCAAAAAAGCATCTTTCTCAAAACCACATGCTTAACTATTGATCATTTATGTGATACGAGAGACAGCATTTCTTCTATTCTAAGATAATAATTTTGCATGATTATATTATTTGTAATTATTTGTAATGATCTAAATGCATGGGCTGCCTAAATGCATCCTTCCACTGTAGGATCAAATTAGGCTATTATATTTACTTTAGGTTTGGCAATTTCACTAAAGTCACATAAGCTGAAGTGCAACTTCACATTTTCAGCATTTTTATTATAGTGTAACAATCACATTCTGGGCTGCCAATGGAAAATATTACAAATAACAAGCAACATAAGTGTAAAAAAAATCAACATGTTACCATTCTTGAACTTGTTACTTGTTCTAAAGCAGGGTGTCCAAACTCAGTCCTGGAGGGCTGGTGTCCTGCAGAGTTTAGCTCCAACTTTCCTCAAAACACCTGCCTGAAAGTTTCTAGCATGCTTATATGAGCTGTTTCAGGTGTGTTTGATTAGGGTTGGAGCTGAACTCTGCAGGATACCAGCCCTCCGGGATCAAGTTTCGATACCTCTGTCCTAAAGAAACCGTAGTACAATATAACCCTCCCAAGCAAGGCTGTGTAGCATATAAACACCTTCAGGTCTGTGTGTGGCCGTGCATGCATTTGTTTGCCTTAGGCCATATAATATAGGTGCTATATAATATATATATATATCTTTGCACACACACACACACACACACACATACACACACACACACACACACACACACACACACACACACACACACACACACACACACACACACACACACACACACACACACACACAACCACACAATACACACAGTTGCAGATACAGACACCATAGGCTTGTTTTGATAAGAGATTTGACTAAAACAACACTCCATGGCAGCATCCCGTGAAACCACCCACAGAGGAAGACCACATCCACCTGCTGCGTGATCTGAACCGTATAGATGCGATCCGATGGAAAAGTGCTCGGGTTATGACCTGAAGTGGGTCGTGTTAAATGCACCGTCATATTTCATGCTATATGGAAGTACAGCAATGCTAAGAACGAGCTTGTGTTGCACTATGATTTGCAGTCTGATACATTTCTGGCCTAGCGCTCAGGTCCAGTCTGGTTTTGTTGCTAAAGCCATGGCATCCTGTGTAAACGGGGTCCGGGTCAACGATTGGTTTAATCCGGCGGTCTTTGTTTAGCTTGAACAGCGTGTGAACGGAAGTTTTCTGGTTGAGTTAGTGCTGGGAAATACCCCTAAACGTGTGAAAACCATCTGCAGATACGGACGACACATGTGAGCACGAGGAGGAGGCGAGAAAACGATGGTGCTACGTCGAATGAAGATGTGTTGTGTGATTTCATGAGCTCCATGACTCCAAAATATCCTCATGCTGTGTTTTCATGAACAGCTTTCTCGCTTGCTTGTTAAAAAAAGTAGTGCAAACATAAAAACAATTATAATTATAATTGTTGACCCACAGGGGAAAACAATTGTTAAAAATAAATAAAAGACTACAGTATTGATTAAATATTAGTTATAGTTTAAACATATTATATAAATATTAAATATTATAATTACATTATTATTATATCCAACTTTGGTGCAAATTAAACATAAAACATAATTAAACATTATTGAAAATTTTAAAGCTTTATTTGAACATTCCACACATGCTATTAAATCAATTGTGTCAGTCAAGTTGTCATTTAAAATCCAGAATAATGTTATTGTTTTAGTGTTTATGCAAACAAAAAGTAATTGTATTTATTGTTTGTTGATTTTAAATATAAAACTTGGTGAAACTATTTATGTGTCAGTACATTTCCAGAAAATGTTAACAATACCGTGATAATGCTGGTCACTATAATCATGATTTTCATATCAAGGATGTATATATACATTTCATGTTAAATATTATAATACATTTTAAATATGTTATAAATATTGTTTTAATATAAACTATTCTTAAACAAACAATCCAGCTGGTTTAGTGCAAATAATAATAAAACAGTTTTTTACTGTTCTGAATAATCCAGATGACTTAAATTTGAATTAAATCATAAATATAATATTAAATGATAAATCACTACTACTATTACTACTAAAATAATAATAATAATACAAAAAAATATATATATATATATATTAAATACAATGCTAAATCATATTTATAAATATAAAATGTTATTCATTATGCCAATTAAAGATTATTTTTTTACCATCCTGAACAAAAATCCACCACCAGACTTTAATGCAAACCAAAAAGCCCCAACTTCCCGCTTTACTGCCAAAACCTGCCCCAAACTATCCCAACACTCTCTCTCTCTCCCTCTCTCTCCCTCATCTCTCTCTCCCTCTCACATTCTCTCTCTCTCTCTCCCTCGCTCGCTCTCTCTCCCTCTCTCTCTCCCTCTCTCTCCCTCACTCTCTCATCTCTCTCTCCCTCATCTCTCTCTCCCTCTCTCTCTCTCCCTCTCTCTCTCCCTCTCTCCCTCTCTCTCTCTCTCTCTCTCTCCCTCCCTCTCCCTCCCTCTATAAGCAACTCAATCCTGCCCCTGAAATAAAGCCCCTCTGTAAAGGGAAGCTCTGTACCTATCAGTACCAGGCCACGGGCCGCATGTATAATGGCTTCTTGCACACATGTGAGCGCTGGGAGGCTGAACAGAGCTCTTTCTATAGGCCACCGGCCATATGGTGACCAGGACTGGATGTGCCAATTGACTGTGTCTGTCTATGGGTCCTTCAAGCCCAGCTAATATACATAGAGTGCAGGGTGAGAGCTAGTGTTACATCCCTCCTTCTCTATTCATTCATTCACTCCCTCATTCAGTCATGGCGGGGGGCAGAGGCCCTTTATCACCAAGAGTTAACCTCTCTTTTCCCTACCGGCAAACAATGGGGCCTCTGCGGCGGATAAAGAAGCGGTCTCGCAGAGGAGTTCGGAGGCGCGTTTTAACCCTTGCTGGGAATGAATGGGCCGGATCCTGCTGAGCAGATGGTGGCTGTGAAACGCTGAGCGTAAATGCTGTCAGGTCAACGTGTGGACGGCGTTCAGCCCGAAGCAGCGCTGCAAGGTCAACACAGCATGAAGAATGAAGGTGACGGCTGAGCAAACGCACCTGTCTGTACCTATATCTGATGAATTCATCATGTCAACTAAACAGCAGAAGATACATTTGGACATGTTAGTTGTTCACGTCAATAACGCACACACACATACAGTATATTAATTTGGCTAAATGTGAATTTGGCAAAGCGAATTTGGGTAAAGAAGTAGGTCACGGTCAAGTCCGTCCTGTGTGACGACCCTGAGTCTCCTCCCCCCCCTGATTCCATTGGTGCTGATCGTGGGAGTTCCTGATTGGTTGTCTTTGTGTTAATTGATCATTAGTTAGAGTATATGAGAGTGCTGTGCGTTATTTGGAGGGCACTCTCTGGGGAAGTACTCCTCCGGAGTGTCTCTTTGGCATGTTTTTCCTTTCACATGTAGCGTCAATTTTGTCATAGTTGTTTGTATGTTTCTTTGTTTTCCTTTATCCCTAGACTTCTGTTTATTATTTGTGGCATATGTTTAAATCAATAAACATTCTATTGATTGAACGTTTTGCGTGATCCCTCTTTCATGTTGCGATTTGAAACGAGCTGGTCGTAACATGAAATTGGGGGCTCGTCCGGGATTGCTGCATGTGTAGGTAAATGCATCAGGTCTTTTGGGTGTTCACCTTTTGTAAATGAGTAGACTTCAGGTATTTAGAGTGTTCTCAGCTGGGTTTATAATCCTTCCATCGAGACGCTGTTTGTTTTTTTTGTTTGTTATTTTGCCTTTCTTATTTTTGAAGGTTATTCTGGGCGGAGGTTTTAAATCTCTGTTGGGGGTACGCTTCAGACTTTTGGTTTGAAAAGCCAATTGTTCTTGAGTTCAGCGTTTAAATGCCGCCCCGAGTCCGGTACACCTTTGAAGATTTGGTAGGTTTAGTAGTCTCTCATTTTTTAGGGTGACACTTTATATATTTTTTTGTATCTGTGCTTGTGGTTTAGAGTTAGGAACTGGAGTTATTTTTTTATCTCATCTCGGGGTTTCATTTTCATTAAGGGTGACACTTTATATATTTTTTTGTATCTGTGCTTGTGATGCCTGCTGAGTATGAAGATGGAAACGCACAGACCAATTTGAGGAATGACTTGTGGTAAGTTGCAGACAGATGAGAGAGTTTTTGAAAAGACGATATCTCATAGAAAACAAAACGGAGAAAGTTGAGAAACAGGCGAAGCGGAGAAAGGGAGATAAAAATAAGGGGTTTGCGGAGGAGTGGGATATAAGACCTGGATATTCTAAAAGCAATTGTTAAGATGTGTTGAAATTAATTATTTGTAAGTGTGACAATTCCGAAATTCAAGCTTTTCCTCCCTTTATTTTATTTGCGAAGTGAAATACACAATTTTCCCATTTTATTTTTTGCTGATGGTTAATGAAAAAAACATTATACATTTGTCATACATATATTTCTACTGCAATAAATATTGTCTAGTTTAGCGTTTATTACATGCATCTGAAACAACACGTGTAAATATATGCTATAAAATATATTTATATTGCTATTTTTGAAATTTTCTCTAACTGTTGTACATTTTGTTTCTCTACTGCATATCTTAAACAGAAATGTCGTCGGTAATCGAGGATTTCTTCACATTTCCTTCGGAAATCTTACTGGAGAGATGTACGAAGGAAGAGCTGTTGCAGATTGCAGAGCGTTTTGATGTGGAGGTAACGAGTAATGATAAGAAGCTTAAAGAAACGCTGATGAAAACTGTAAAAGACGCACTTTCTGAGCGGGGTGTTTTAGAGGTAAGAGCTCAAACTATTCATTCTGAAGAGTCTTTAACCTCTTCTTTTTACACTGCCGATCAAAATGTGAAGTTTAGTGAGATGTCTTTGCAAGAGAAACAATTGTGTTGATGGAGAAAAACTTTGTGCTGAACGTGATGTCAAATGTGACCATTTGTCGTAACGTGTCCCGTGCTGGTCAAAGGGAGGTGGTAGAAGGCTCAGGACTCAGATATCATCCAAAGAGGACTTTTATTAAATGCCAGTGGAGAAGTAGGGGTAAATGATTCACAATAAGTGAGATAAAAAAATAACAAATAGAATTTGAAACAGCATCAAACAAACAAAAAAAAAATTTCCCCCCAAAAATAGAACTTAACTCAGTGTCCACTTTACGTTTAAAACAAAGAAAACAAATTGCTACAGGAGCAAAATTACATTAGCCACTTTAAGCAGTGGCCCCCACCTTGTCTTCCCAATATTCAATTTAGACTGGCTTATATAGCCTAAGACAGGCTCATTACACCTAAGACCATACCAACTGCCGGGGCCTCAATTCAGAAACCTTTGAAGCACAAAACATTTAACCATTTAGACCATTAAATGCCAAAAATACATAAAATAAAAACATAAAGCAATTCTCTAACAGAAGCAAAATATAAATAATCATCATAAGACATCTCTTCATGTCTCATCCCCAAGGGTTGAAGCCCCCTCCCTAGGTAATGACGGCACCTGTTTACAAATTGATAAATACAGACTTGAAATAATAAAAAACATTAGACTAGTGCCGCCATTGGTTTGGGAGAAATATATCATAAGGAAATGGTGAGTAGAGAAGTAGCCGTTTCCAACATTACAGACTTGAAATAATAAATAATACAACTACAACTGATATGTGCACCTATCTGCAGTCAACACCAAAGAGATATCTTAACCACTGTATTATACATGGCCAAAATCTTAAAGTATTATACATAAACACGAAAATAAACTCCAAAGTCAAACTCCAAATCAGACTTTTTTTTTTTTTTAGAGGTAAGGCTTGTTTATTCACAGTATTCAAGATGCACAGGGGAGTAGCTTGCAAATGTGGATGAGACAGCCAGTAAGCAAATGTAAAGCATGAGTAACAGTTCTTATTTTTGCAGGTAATAGATGGATCTGGAGTTTAATGAAGATCAAATTTAGTTGTGGCATTTATGTAGCATTTTTGGTGATGTTTCGGTCTCAGTTAATAGCTCTATCAGCTCCCTCGTCAATTCCGGGTGGCATGCATTCAAATGTTTATCCAGTCTCACAAAGTCTTCCATTTGACATAGTGGGCATGTGAGTTTTCCTTTAAATCTCCCAGTTGAAAATGAAACAAGAAGATTAATTTCTTCTCGATTTACTATTTTGTGCATCTTTTTTAAATGTTGCCTGATGTCGTAATAGTAAACGTTGCACAGGGGGCATTTGGAATATTTATTTTTTCCTGGTGATCTCTCAGGTGAGGACTCTTGCTCTGCAGCATCCCTCTGCTTTTGAAAGGTCCCTCTGCTACTCTCCCGGTCTGCAGCAACCTTAGTATGGTGGACCTCAGGATGAGGACTCTTGCTCTGCAGCATCCCTCTGCTTTTGAAAGGTCCCTCTGCTACTCTCCCGGTCTGCAGCAACCTTAGTATGGTGGACCTCAGGTGAGGACTCTTGCTCTGCAGCATCCCTCTGCTTTTGAAAGGTCCCTCTGCTACTCTCCCGGTCTGCAGCAACCTTAGTATGGTGGACCTCAGGTGACTCTTGCTCTGGACTTTTGAAAGGTCTTGCTCTGCAGCATCCCTCTGCTTTTGAAAGGTCCCTCTGCTACTCTCCCGGTCTGCAGCAACCTTAGTATGGTGGACCTCAGGTGAGGACTCTTGCTCTGCAGCATCCCTCTGCTTTTAATCCCTCTGCTTTTGAAAGGTCCCTCTGCTACTCTCCCGGTCTGCAGCAACCTTAGTATGGTGGACCTCAGGTGAGGACTCTTGCTCTGCAGCATCCCTCTGCTTTTGAAAGGTCCCTCTGCTACTCTCCCGGTCTGCAGCAACCTTAGTATGGTGGACCTCAGATGAGGACTCTTGCTCTGCAGCATCCCTCTGCTTTTGAAAGGTCCCTCTGCTACTCTCCCGGTCTGCAGCAACCTTAGTATGGTGGACCTCAGGTGAGGACTCTTGCTCTGCAGCATCCCTCTGCTTTTGAAAGGTCCCTCTGCTACTCTCCCGGTCTGCAGCAACCTTAGTATGGTGGACCTCAGGTGAGGACTCTTGCTCTGCAGCATCCCTCTGCTTTTGAAAGGTCCCTCTGCTACTCTCCCGGTCTGCAGCAACCTTAGTATGGTGGACCTCAGGTGAGGACTCTTGCTCTGCAGCATCCCTCTGCTTTTGAAAGGTCCCTCTGCTACTCTCCCGGTCTGCAGCAACCTTAGTATGGTGGACCTCAGGTGAGGACTCTTGCTCTGCAGCATCCCTCTGCTTTTGAAAGGTCCCTCTGCTACTCTCCCGGTCTGCAGCAACCTTAGTATGGTGGACCTCAGGTGAGGACTCTTGCTCTGCAGCATCCCTCTGCTTTTGAAAGGTCCCTCTGCTACTCTCCCGGTCTGCAGCAACCTTAGTATGGTGGACCTCAGGTGAGGACTCTTGCTCTGCAGCATCCCTCTGCTTTTGAAAGGTCCCTCTGCTACTCTCCCGGTCTGCAGCAACCTTAGTATGGTGGACCTCAGGTGAGGACTCTTGCTCTGCAGCATCCCTCTGCTTTTGAAAGGTCCCTCTGCTACTCTCCCGGTCTGCAGCAACCTTAGTATGGTGGACCTCAGGTGAGGACTCTTGCTCTGCAGCATCCCTCTGCTTTTGAAAGGTCCCTCTGCCACTCTGAAAGACATAAACTGCTGAGGTTTCGGGTTTTCTTGACACCACCCGCTGGTTTTTGGCCTCCTGCTCCATATAATGGTTGAGTCTGCTCTTCAATGATTTAATTTTGTGTTTTTGCTGTATTACTTGCAGTTTTAAAATGTTGCACTGCCGGCAATTGCGGTCTTGCCAACCCTCACCCTGTGCACCTTCCTGGTTTTCCCTTTCTGAATCAAAGAGGTCCAGGCTGGTGCACAAGGTAATCGCGGGTTGACTTGACCGCAATAGTCGTAGTTTTTTTCAAGACTTGTTCTCGTTTAGAATTATTCAATTTCTTTTTTCGTTCCTGGGCCGTCAATACAGTGGTATTAGTGCCAAAGGATCCGCTATTGTTGACTTTCCAATTCCAACGACCAGACGAGAGCTACGTCGTTTTTAGGAATGGCTGAATACTACAGAAATTTCACATAGTGCAGCGAATGCTTTTATGTGGACGCATGCATGTCAACATACTTTTGAAACCGTAAAGCTATTGCTGACAAGTGTGCGTATTCTCGCTGCCACTGATTTCACACGTTCGTTTAAGTGGACTCTAGTGCTGTGTGTATGGGGGCTGTTCTCATTCAAGAAGATGATGTTGGTTTTGAGCACCCAGTTTGCTATTTTTCTCAAATTAAATCGACATCAACAAAATTATTCTAGTATTGAGAATGAAGCTTTAGGTCTGATTTTGGCATTATCGTTTTATGACGTTTATGTGGGTTCGTCCATTTTGCCTGTTACTGTGTACGCCGACCACAATCCCCTGGTGCTTTTATCCAGAACGTACAATCACAATCAACGTCTTATGCATTGGTCATTGATTGTACAGAATAATCATAAAGCATAATAAAGGCTCAGAAAATATTTTTGCTGACACTTTTTCGAGAGCTTAAAAGTTGCTTTATGTTACGTCTTAAGGGGGTGGGTGTTACGTACGCTGTGCTACTTAAGTTTGTTTTTGCATATCTGTATATTTGTGTATTTGGGCAAATTTTTACACTTCTATTTTATATTATATCTAAATATATTTAATATATAAACAACATATTTTTCTTAAATATATACATGCATGTGTATTTATTATATATACATAATAAACATACACAGTATACATGTTTTATGTAAACAAAAACTTTTATTTTGGATGTGATTAATCGCGATTAATCGTTTGACAGCACTAAATATAATATAATAGGCTATAATGTAATATAATAACTAAAAAAGAGACACTCGTGGTGTGGACAAACATTCATCTTATGCATGATAACATTTAAAATACAGCACAGGTAGTAGCCTATGTGTGAACGCATCTTGAATGAAAGTTTGTTTTAAAAACACATCACAAGTTTTGGCACTGAAATAACAAACACGTAAATCCCATCAACAGTTTCCAAACAACAGCTCGTTCCTGTGGTTCTGCGTTAGACGCTCTCTGTCTGCTGTTTTTGTCCTACATTAACCATCAGCAGATAAACAGCTGACCTCAGAACAGCCCCAGCGGCGTCATAAATACGGCTCTCTGACAGCCACGTCTGTCTCCAGAGCTCTTTTGTGCAAGCGTTTGTGTTTGCGCTGGTCCGGCCCGATCGGGTCGTGTTTGCTCGGGGAGACAGAAGAGGTGAGGAGTCTCTCCATTTGTTTAACTCCATGCCATTCAGCTCTCAGGGCTTTGACAAATAGAGAGCGTTAAACACAGCGTTCGGGACAGTTATGCGGCGCTCGGCAGCCGTGGGAAGATCGCTAGACTGGGAACTACGGCGAAACGTAAAAATAACAGTCTGAAAGGCCACACGGATGTAATTTAATTGAATTCACAACAGACGGAGCCTGAGAGATATTACTTTAAATCTGTGGCAATTCATCAATCTGAGCATAAGCAAATTAAGCCTATCTCGGCCAATCGTGGCTCCGCCAGCAAAACGAGCTTTTGTGTGAAACAATGTGTGCAGAAACAGGGGCCAGTGACTCCGTTTTCAGCGTGTAACCACCTACTTTACATCAATGATGGTGATTTGTATATCTTGCACTTTGCCGGGCCCCGGGCCATTCATATTCAAATCAAACAGAGAGAGACACGGAGACGCTCACAATGGCAAGTCAGTAAACAACACTGCCTATGTGTGAGAGCAACACTACACTGAGACACAGAGCTCAGAAACACCTTTTTATATTTCTGAAGCAATCGTTAGTAGTGCTTGCCTGTGCTGAACTCACTGCTGCGTTATTAAAGCATTGCTAAAGTCTGTTTTTGTTGCATGTTTCTATGCCTTTTATTCATGTTTCTGATAACAGCATGTCACTGTTTGTGTTTGTGAAAACACACGAATGCATTAAAAAAAACAGCAAAGTCTTTCAAGTATAAGGCTTTAAGGCATAGCCACGGGAACGTATTTTGAGAAGGGGGGGGCTGATAAATAAAATGGGGGGGGGGTCATGTGACAAGAGTGATGCGAGACACTATGATCCAAAAGCGCAATTTTTGTTAATAAAAGTTTAATTTATTAATTTAATAAATAACACTAAAATAATTGAATCAGCTAAATTAATTGAGCAGCTCATTACCATTTTTCTTAAAGGGCTAGTTCACCCCAAAATAAAAATGTGATGTTTATCTGCTTACCCCCAGGGCATCAAGATGTAGGTGACTTTGTTTCTTCAGTAGAACACAAACGAAGATTTTTGTCAGTCATATAATGGCAGTCAATGGGACTCACGGCTTTGAGAGACAAATAACATACACAGACAAAAACTACACAGACAAAACCAAATTAAACCCTCTGTCTCGTGACAATATCCGTGTGGCGGATCAGAGGTAAAAAAAATATATAAATACTGTTCAGTTTCTTGCACAGACCGATCGTTTCGTATCTATAGACCTCAATGTATCGTCACGAGCCACATTTGGTTTTGTCTGTGTATGTGTTTTTGTCTCTCAAAGCCGTGAGTCCCATTGACTGCCATTATATGACTGACAGACTGCAACGCTTTGAGTCAAAAATCTTCGTTTGTGTTCTACTGAAGCAACAAAGTCACCTGCATCTTGATTGTCCTTGGGGTAAGCAGTTAAACATCACATTTTTATTTTTGAGTGAACTATCTCTTTAATGTGACAAATATATCACATCAAAATTCAACCTACTTGTATAAGGTTAATAGCCCGATCTCAAGAAATGTATTAACATTAGGTTAAGAGTAATCTAGGATATGTTATTAAAACATTAGAATTGTTGCATGGGTTGAAACATACCTTTTGTAACAAAAAAGGACCAGGACTTGTAATAGCACTTGCATGTTGTTGCTCTTTTGTTGGTTTTGATTGCTTCTATAATATCCTCATTTGTAAGTTGCTTTGGATAAAAGTATCTGCTGAATGACAAAAAAAAAAAAAAAAAAAATTACAAAACAGCTGACACTGCAGCATGTGTTAACCAGAAAGAACACTATTTTGGAAATGTTTCCATGGCACACACGGTCACGTGACTGAACCTGGGTGTTCATTATCTGTCACTTAGGGACTTCCTGAGGTGAAAGTGAGGGATAATGCTTTAAAAGACCTTCCCAGATAATCACCGGTGTTTGTGACACGCACGTCACCGTGGGTTCTTATGGGTTCATGTAGAAAAATGTTCTAATATTTATTCTTAGTTTTGAAAATAAAAGGAAATACCAACAGAAAATACTAATCATTATAATAATACTACTGCTACTTTTCTACACTATTTTAAAAGTTGTAAATTTACATTAATGTAAAAAAAAATATTTTAAATATATTTTTATTATTATTATTATTATTGAAAGGTACTTATTTATTTAGAAATATTTATTATATAATATTTTATCATAAAAATAGCAATAATATTGACAATGATAATAATAATAATAATATAGAACAAAAATATAATAATATACAATACAAAAATATACAATATAGAAAAAATTATTATGAACGTTATATTTATAGTTCTTATTTATAGAAATAAATAGCAGCATTGCTGTATGTAAAATATATTTTTGTATTTTTTTATATAATATATTTGTAATTGTGTCATTTTTTTTAATTTTTTTTGCTCTCTTTCTGATACTGCCATTGTTATCCGTAGTGTTATAGAATGTAATTATAAATGCTATTGTATGTGTATATGTGATAATTTACTGTATTTGAGATTTGCCTTTTTTAAATCTGGCAAGGGGCAACAGATGAAAATAAGCCATCGAGGCTAACTCTGGCTTACTTACAGTATTTTACTGTTGATTAATGAGCACTGTCCCTGTTAAATAAAAAAATTAAATGCCACATACAGACATCCAAAAATACTTTTGAGTAACAATGCAAACTAATAATTGGCAGTTCAAAAGGACTGATTCCCAAATGCTTTTTATATTTTAACAGTTATTTTAGTATAAATTATATACTATTAGAGATTTTTTTTTACAGGTATATTTTCTATTTTCACTTTAATTTTAGTTGAAGTCATTTAGTTTTTCTCATTTTATTAGTCTTAAATTTTATATTAGTCTTTTTTAATATTTT
>CM049866.1:48784694-48794694 GCA_027474115.1 Schizopygopsis malacanthus | reverse complement strand
CCACAAATCGGATTTCACAGATTTTATACTTGGCCTTTGCCACTTATCTCATTCCCACGTATGCCACAAATGATCCCAAATAATAATAAAATAAGATTAATAATCTATCTTTTCTACAGGGTCTGCCACTTTAAGTTGAAAGAGTGGCAGAGAAGTTGAAAGAGGGGACAGAGAATGAAAAGCAGAACAAGCAGATGTTTTGTGAGTCGTTGCGTGTGAGAGCTGTGGTTATTTTCTACTGTAATTGCTCTGATGCTGTACAGACATCACACTTGTTCCTGTGTGAGAACATTTTACACACACGCTTCATTTCTGACTCACACATGGGCGCACACACAAGCTAAAAATAATATCTAAGTTACGATAGCACCACACAATAGTCAAGGAAACATCCTTTTTTCTAAAAATCACAATGGGAATCCACCGTGACACAAATGACAACCAGCTTCACCGTTTTAACATGCAAAAGTGACACATCATGATTACTCTACGTGAAATGTGTGATTGTTCCAAACTAACATTAACCCTTGATGCACATTGCATAAAGAGTTCAAAAAGTGAGAGTGCATGCATGGAAAGTATGCATGAGAAGCTACAAATAATGCCCGTGTCTGTCTGTCATTTAGTCACGTGGGCATAAAAAAAATCTTCTGTCCGAGTCTCTTCAGATTTAACCCAGTTAAAGAAGTGTCTTGTTAACACATCTGACAGCAGAGATGGAAAAATGGTGTCAGTCCTGCTTTAAAAAACCTAAAAAAAAGTGAGATGAAAACAAAGCAGCCCAAACTCCCTTTGAGCGGAGTTAAAAACAGACAGACGCTGCACTCATCTGGCTCGCTTTTGAGTTCAGGAATCGAACCAGCAACACAAACTATCTATAAAAAGTTATTAATGGATGTAAAGAAAAACAACTGGAGCTGAAACTATAAACGTGCATCTAAATATGATTGAAAAAAGACAAAAAAATTGAATATATTTAATATTAATAATGTTTTAAGATAATATTTTCAATTGATATTGGATGGTCAAATACATTTTTTTTATTAAAAGTTATACTGAGTTATATAAAAACTGGAGCTTGCAAAAGAAGGAAACAAATATATATAAATATGCGTAAAAAAAAAAAAAACGAAATAAAATGATTATTTTTATTAATATTAGATTTTTGAAAAACATATATTTATGTTTCTAAAATATTAATATTTTCAACTGATATTGGACAGTCCAAGACAAAAGCTAGGAATCAAAAAATATAATCATTAATTAAAATAAAACCAAAAACTGGAGATTGCAAAAAAAAAGTAAACTATAAATGCGCACTAAAAATAAACTACATAAACAAAAAATTGCTATTACATTTTTGTAATATCAATAATATTTTTGGGATATGAATGTTTTAAAATGATATTAAATAGTTCAAAATATATATATAATGATATAGATAATTATATTTTAAATAAAAACTGGAGTCTGAAAAAGTCTGAAAAAATATAAATGCGCACTTGAATATTATTAAAAACTAAATTAAATGACAAAAAATATTCTAAATTAACATTTTACATTTATTTAATATGATTTTTTTCATTCTAATATTTACAATTTATATTTGATCAAGAAAAAAATAGAAAGAGGCATTAGTTAAAAACAAACTGAAGCTTGCAAAAGAAAGAAAAACTATAAATGTGCACTAAAATATAAATAAAAACTAAATACAATGACAATAAATTTAATATTTTATATTAGTAATAATTGTAAATATTTATTTTATAATTGATATTTAATGGTCTTATTTAAATAATTTATTTTTAATTCATATTTATTGATCATAAAAATAATTCAAAATAATGAAATAAAATGACAAACATGTTTCAATATATATATATATTTTTTATATATATAATATTAATATTTTTTCGATATTAATATTTTCAATTGATATTGGTAAAAGACAAAAACTATCAATTAAAATATATGGTCACTAATGAAAATAAAGATAAAATCTAGAGCTTGCAAAATAAAATAAAAACATTAATATGCATTAAAATATAATTAAAATGAAGTAAAATGTCAAAAATGAAGAAAATTTGTAATTAATATTTAATGTTTATTTAATAATAATATTTTGATATTAATATTTTAAATTAATGTTTAGTATCAATTGATTTGAAAAATATATACATTACAAATATTTGTACATATTTAAAAAATTAAAAAATGACAAAAGCACAAAATTATTTACAATTCAAATTAAAAATAAAATATCAAAATAAAGGCTGATAAAAATGTTAATAAATACCATAAAAAGATTTGCATAATACTAAAATAACACTATTAAAAACGTCAAACTATTACAAAATAATAATAATATTTGTACAGTAGCACTTTTTGCGAAGGTCACCTGTCTAAGACATCAACATTCAGGTGGCTTCATAACATGGTGAGCCGATTTCTGCTGATTCTGCTGACACATGGCCCGATTGCCAGCGCTGCTCTCACCGGATAAACCTCAGAAGAATGGCGTATGGATTCTGGAGAAATGAGTCACTGCACAGCCCCTCAGTGTCCCAGACACTAAGTACAGCGGGATCAGGAGTCTCTGTGCTGCGGGGGGGGGGGGGGAGGCAGCTTTAGGCCAGTGAGGAGAATTAAGCTGCATACCCAGACAGAATTAGTTCCACGCAGACTAAAGACTGTGAAACCAAACAATTAGAGCCCCCACCATGATAAAATCAGGGTCGCTAAGCAGCCGGGGGACGGAGGTGGGGGTTACTGGTGTAGTTAGTTGTGCTTGCTAAGACATCACTAGTACTAGTACTGCTGCACAAGGACGGATTTAAACAAGTAACTTAAGCACATAACTCATCCCAGAATGATTCCTCAAATCATGCGTGTTGCTGAGGAGAGTGTGCTGCTATTTTACTGAGTGATCAGACTAATTATTTTATCCTGGTGGACCATAAAACAGGTGAAACAATCCCACAGACAGACACTGAAGAACAGACCAACATTCACTGAAAACACCCTAAAAAACCACTTTGTAACACCTGCATTCATCCAAACACCCCAGAAACCACCTAGCAACACCTGCAACACCTACATTCATCCAAACACCCCAGCAAAATTCATCCAAACACCCCAGAAACCACCTAGCAACACCTACATTCATCCAAACACCCCATAAACCTACCTAGCAACACCTAGCAACACCTGCATTCATCCAAACACCCCAGAAACCACCTAGCAACACCTGCATTCATCCAAACACCCCAGAAACCACCTAGCAACACCTGCATTCATCCAAACACCCCAGAAACCACCTAGCAACACCTGCATTCATCCAAACACCCCAGAAACCACCTAGCAACACCTACATTCATCCAAACACCCCAGAAACCACCTAGCAACACCTGCATTCATCCAAAACCCCAGAAACCCCAGAAACCACCTAGCAACACCTAGCAACACCTACATTCATCCAAACACCCCAGAAACCACCTAGCAACACCTACATTCATCCAAAACCCCAGAAACCACCTAGCAACACCTAAACCACCTAGCAACACCTACATTCATCCAAACACCCCAGAAACCACCTAGCAACACCTACATTCATCCAAACACCCCAGAAACCACCTAGCAACACCTACAATCATCCAAAACACACTACATACAATCATCCAAACACCAGAAACCACCTAGCAAACCTGCATCCATCCAAACACCCAGAAACCACCTAGCAACACCTACATTCATCCAAACACCCCAGAAACCACCTAGCAACACCTCAGAAACACCTAGCAACACCTCATCACCCAAACAGAAACCCCAGAAACCACCTAGCAACACCTACATTCACCCAAACACAGAAACCTACATGACACATCATGACACAAAACACCCCAGAAAAACACCCCATCACCCAAACACCTAGAAACCACCTAGCAACACCTACATTCATCCAAACACCCCAGAAACCACCTAGCAACACCTACATTCATCCAAACACCCCAGAAACCACCTAGCAACACCTACATTCATCCAAACACCCCAGAAACCACCTAGCAACACCTACATTCATCCAAACACCCCAGAAACCACCTAGCAACACCTACATTCATCCAAACACCCCAGAAACCACCTAGCAACACCTACATTCATCCAAACACCCCAGAAACCACCTAGCAACACCTACAATCACCCAAACACCCCAGAAACCACCTAGCAACACCTACATTCATCCAAACACCCCAGAAACCACCTAGCAACACCTACATTCATCGAAATACCCCAGAAACCACCTAGCAACACCTACATTCATCCAAACACCCCAGAAACCACCTAGCAACACCTACATTCATCCAAACACCCCAGAAACCACCTAGCAACACCTACATTCATCCAAACACCCCAGAAACCACCTAGCAACACCTACATTCATCCAAACACCCCAGAAACCACCTAGCAACACCTACATTCATCCAAACACCCCAGAAACCACCTAGCAACACCTACATTCATCCAAACACCCCAGAAACCACCTAGCAACACCTACATTCATCAAACACCCCAGAAACCACCTAGCAACACCTACATTCATCCAAACACCCCAGAAACCACCTAGCAACACCTACAATTCATCCAAACACCCCAGAAACCACCTAGCAACACCTACATTCATCCAAACACCCCAGAAACCACCTAGCAACACCTACATTCATCCAAACACCCCAGAAACCACCTAGCAACACCTACATTCATCCAAAACCCCAGAAACCACCTAGAAACCACCTAGCAACACCTACATTCATCCAAACACACCAGAAACCACCTAGCAACACCTACATTCATCCAAACACCCCAGAAACCACCTAGCAACACCTACATTCATCCAAACACCCCAGAAACCACCTAGCAACACCTACATTCATCCAAACACCCCAGAAACCACCTAGCAACACCTACATTCATCCAAACACCCCAGAAACCACCTAGCAACACCTACATTCATCCAAACACCCCAGAAACCACCTAGCAACACCTACATTCATCCAAACACCCCAGAAACCACCTAGCAACACCTACAATCATCCAAACACCCCAGAAACCACCTAGCAACACCTACATTCATCCAAACACCCCAGAAACCACCTAGCAACACCTACATTCATCCAAACACCCCAGAAACCACCTAGCAACACCTACATTCATCCAAACACCCCAGAAACCACCTAGCAACACCTACAATCATCCAAACACCCCAGAAACCACCTAGCAACACCTACATTCATCCAAACACCCCAACACCTACAATACAATCATCCAAACACCCCAGAAACCACCTAGCAACACCTACAATCATCCAAACACCCCAGAAACACCTAGCAACATACAATCATCCAAACAGAAACCCCAGCAACAAACCATCCAAACACCCCAGAAACCACCTAGCAACACTACAATCACAATCACCTCAAAACCACCCCAGAAACCACCTCACCCAAACACCCCAGAAACCATGAAACACCTACATTCACCCAAACACCCCAGAAACCACCTAGCAACACCTACAACCACCATGAACACCATGCATCTTCATAGGCTTCAGAAAATGTATTTGCTATTGTAAATTATTAATAAATCGTTTTTCTCGCATACACAAATCACACACACATTATAGTATACTATGGTAGTAAAATATTTTCAGAATAAAAGCCTGAATGAGTATCAAGTATAAATTCCTCTCATAAAAGGGTGTGTGTCCCTTCTTTTCCATTGGAAATCCATATTTGTGACAAGTTTTCGAAGCACAAACAGTGCGGCACATTCTGTGTGCGAATCGATTGACCAACCTAAACGGCCTTTTCAATTAGGATCCAGACGTAAACACACAGAACAAGTGCCAGACGTCGCAAACGCTACATCAGCACAAAGAGTCTCACTCAAGCGGCTGCTCGGAGAGGGGGGGCGTCCCGCATAAGAGATCTCTTTAACACTTCGCTCACCATACACCTGTGTGCAGAAAGAGGCTTTGTCCACCTCTAATTCAATCTGACGCTCCTCCTCGCACATGTGGAACAGCTCAGCGGCCCTCACAGACTCTGCTGATTAGGAACGTGCCATTCATTCTGAATGAGGCCGCTGGGCTGTTTGTGGCCAGGCGAGGTTGAGTGGCCTGCTGGTGTTTGGATGGCTAAATACGGTCGTGTGCACACAAATCATTATTAAATGGAAGGACAACTGCATTCTATAACCAAAATGACAACTAGTTTTCTGTCACATTAATCCACTCCTTTAAGCTGCTGTGTGAGGACAATTATGAACTACAGATATGGACTACATCTAGCAAGCAGGGTAGCTGATGGCCAATATAATGACACATAATAATATAATACAATTTAATGTGATTTACAAACATTTCTGAAAATTAACGAATATATATGTAAACAAATTTACTTAAAATAAATAAAATATTATTAAAATAAAATAAAAATACATACTGAATGTGGAATCTGGCAAATATTGGCATATGCTGAAGTTCTTTACAATTTAGGATTGGGAATCAAGAACCAGTCAATAAGCTAAATAAATAAGTAAAACTGCTGAAAAAAATAAAATAAAAATACATTAATAAATACTGTATGCACAATCTGGGAAATATCAACACATGCTGAATTTCTGTATGTTTTAGGATTGCAAATCAAGAACCAGTCAAAAGCAAAAAAATAAAATTACAATTAAATAGGGTAAAATAAAATAAAGGTAACAATTTTAAATAAATACAAATTCAATTAAAAACAAAAATAATCAGCTAACCAGCCAACTTATTAACTAACTAAACTAAATAACTAACAACATATAGTTGTATATACTGGAAGCTAACATGAGTTTCACAGAAGGAAGTACAGAAAGTGATTCAGGTTTGGAATGGCATGAGGGTGAGTAAATGAACACTTTCATTAATTAACTGTGGATTAACACTGAATCTACAAGTTAAGAAGAATCAAGAACCAAATCGGAAGAAGAATCGCTCAATTCCTTATGATTCCCATCCCTACTTGGAATTCTGAGGCGGTCTTCATACGACCTTCATCCAACACACGGTGCCAATTACTCAGGCCAGGCCTTCACAAACTACTCATTTTAATGCCCAAGACATCCATACACACACACACACACACACACGCACACACACACACACACACACACACACACACACACACACACACACACACACACACACACACACACACACACACACATATCCATACACGCACACACACACATATCCATACACGCACACACACACACACACACACACTCTCACACACACACACACACACACACACACACACATATCCACACACACACACACACACATATACCATACACGCACACACACACACACACACACACACACACACGCACACACACACATATCCATACACGCACACACACACATATCCATACACGCACACACACACACACACACACACACACACACACACACACACACACAAATACACACACAAACACACACACACACACACACACACGCACACACCACATATACACACACACACACAAAGAGAGAGCAGCTATCCAAACAGAGCTCTACGCTCTAGGTGAATCTTCTAAATGACCGTTTGTCTGGTCACGACGGCCGAGATTTCCATTCAACTCTCTCTCTGTTTGAGCAAACCTCTGCTAAATGAGTGTTTACGGGCCAAGGAACAGTCAGAGTTTGGTCACACACCACGTTCACATCTGCGTTTTCACTCCTGACAGATTTCAGTCCATAAACACTGAGGAATATATGGAGAGAATGACAGATGGGTTTAAAGAGTGACATCTGGAAAAAACTGAATGCGAGCAGGAGAAAGAACGGTTAAAGTGTGCTGATAAGATGGTGTTGACAGCCATGCAGGAGGAGCAGCTCAACTGTAACAAAATAATAGTGCTGGGATGAATGATTCATCTGAACAAACAGGTTTGTTTGGTTGGTTAAGGAGCGGGTTCGAAACACTGATTTAATTAAGCAAGTAAGACTGTTCATACGGTTCATTTAAAGACACCAGTTCAACTCACAGATTCATGAGAGCAAATTGCTTTGGTTGAATCAAACTGTTCAAAATAGTGATCCGTTGGAGTAATCTGATTCTTTTGGTTCAAAATATTGAATAATTCATGCAAAAAGTTTCATACAGAGGGTTTGGTTTAATATATCAGATAGAAATACTAATTCAGTTGAGCAAATGTGATCGTTTGTATGATTAATTTAACTCAAAAGGTTCAAGACACTGTTTCATATGCAAATTGGACAATTTAATTAAATAAAAATTAGTGCCATCAAACGATTAATCGTTTTGTGTGTGTGTGTACTGTGAATATTTATTGTTTATTTATAAATGCACACCCATGCATGTATATATTTAAGAAAAATATTTTATGATTATATATTAAACATATTTATATATATTTCAAAATATATACTGTATGTGTGTGTATTTATATATACATAATAAATATACACAGTACACACACATATATTATGTAAATAAAACTTTTATTTTGTATGCGATTAATCGTTTGAAAGCACTAATAAAACATCATTTGAGCAACTTGGTTCATTCAGATGTTTCAAAATACTGATTCGTTTGAGCAAATAAGACGGTTCAGATGATTAACCATCAACCAGTTAAAACAGTGATTCATTTGAGCAATCGCTTCATTCATACCATTCAGTTTAACAAAAACAGTTCAGAATATCGATTCATTTGTGAATGTGATCAAATTGCTTTGTATGGACAGTTCAATCAAACAGAACAAAACACTTATCATTTGAGCAAATTACTATATATTCAGAAAATGTGAATGAATTAAATGGTTCAAGTACGTGAATCATTTGAGCAATTTGGATCATTTAGGTGACTTGATTTCATAAGTCATTTCAAAATACTAATTCAGTACAATAGGTTTGTTTGCACTGATCAATTAACTGAATCAGTTCAAAATACTAATTCAGTTGATTAAATACGATTACTAATTTAAACGAACCAGCTCAAAACAGAACTGCTTGATTTGGACAATTCGATTTAATCAAACAGTTGAAACCCTGGTTCATGTGAGCACATTTCTATGTTCAGACAATTCGATTGAATTCAATTACACGTGCATTGTTTGAAAAACACCAGAATAAAATAGTGCTGGGACAAATGATTCATCTGAACAAACTGTTGTAGATAGTGATCCACGTGAGTAAAACAATTCAAAATACTGATTTAACTGAGCAAATCAGATAGTTCAGATAAATCATTTAATAAAGCAATTCAAAACACTGATTCATATGAGAGCATTTCAGTTCAAAAGATCAGGAAATTTAATTATATGAAAATGTGATTCATTTGAACAAATTGGTTAATTCGTATGATCAAATTTTATAAGCCATCTCAAACACTGATTCATTTGAGCAAACAGGTTTCCTTGCAACCCAGATCATGTTATATATGGTACATTATACAATTACAGTATTGCACACTGGTGTATTTAACTTATGCATTATAGCCTCTCGTGGCTTATTGCTTTAATATGTGCCTTGTTTGAAAAACGCCTACAACAAGAAACTGTTTCAGATTACAGTTACACAGAGAGAGAGAGAGAGAGAGAGAGAGAGAGAGAGACTTGTTATTTATTTACCTATGTTGTTGTTGTATATACTGTATATATATTAATGCTTTGGCAACATTGTGCTACGCAGTCATGCTAATAAAGCTCATTTGAATTGAATTGAATTGAGAGAGACTGAGAGAGAGAGAGAGAGAGAGAGAGAGAGAGAGAGAGAGAGAGAGAGAGAGAGAGAGAGAGAGAGAGAGAGAGAGAGAGGAGAGAGAGAGAGAGAGAGAGAGAGAGAGAGAGAGAGAGAGGGAGAGAGAGAGAGAGAGAGAGAGAGCAAGAGAGAGAGAGCGAGCGAGAGAGAGAGAGAGAGAGAGAGAGAGCAAGAGAG
>CM049866.1:48734694-48779694 GCA_027474115.1 Schizopygopsis malacanthus | reverse complement strand
GTGTGCATGTGTGAGTGTATGTGCTTGAGCACATGTGTGTGAGTGTGTGTGTGTGTGTGTGTGTGTGTGTGTGTGTGTGTGGGCTTGTTTATGTGGTTTATGAGGACACAAATTTGTATAATGACATGGGTGACACAGGTATTACAAGGAGAAGGTGATTTATGAGGACATTTTCAGTGTCCCCATAATTTAAAACGCTTATAAATCATACAGAGTGAGTTTTTTTGAGGGAAAATAGAAATGCACCTTGTTTATGTCTCCTGTGAGACACAAATTTGTATAATGCTAAGTTTAGGTGTGACACAGGTACAAGGAGAAGGTGATTTATAGGGCAATAGCACATACAGTCCCCATAATTTAAAACTTGCTTATAAATCATACAGAGTATAAAAACCATTGCCTAGTTTTTTTGGAGAGTCCCCGTAAACCATAAAAACCAACATGCACCGTGTGTGTGTGTGAGGGCTTGTAGTGCATGTGAGCAATAGCACATACAGCTTGTGTATAAAAACCATTGCCTAGTGGGTGTGTGTGTGTGTGTGTGTGTGTGAGTGGGTGTGTGTGTGTGTGTGTGTGTGTGTGTGTGTGAGTGTGTGTGTGAGTGCGGAGTGTGTGTGCTTGAGTGCGTGCTTGCACATGCACATGTATGTGTGTGTGTGTGTGTGTGTGTGTGTGTGTGTGTGTGCTTGTAGGCATGTGAGTGTGCATGTGAGTGGGTGTGTGTGTGTGTGTGTGTGTGTGTGTGTGGGGGCGTGTGACGGAGTGTGTGTGTGAGTGCGTGCGTGTGTGTGTGTGGGCGTGTGAGTGTGCGTGCGAGTGTGCAAGTGTGTGTGTTCGTGTGGGCGTGTGTGTGTGTGTTTCATGAACATCTGCTGCTCTATCAGTTTGTTGTGTCTCTCTCTGTGTGATCAAAGGCACACACAGGAAGTGCACTGGTCACTTCCTGAGCATCACGTTCATGGTGTTGATCTACAATCAGAATCCTTTAAGGGGATATTTTCTGCAAAGGGGCCAGATTTGAGGTTCCTGTAGCTTTGTGTCCTCTACCGACCTCAAAAACAAAACTGGACGAATGGGACAGTGCTCATGAGATCAGCTTCCTGATTCAATTACAGACTGCAATCCAATTAGACAGAGACAAATTATTAGATGGAACAATATTGTTCACAGATATTATTTCATCAGTTTGAGGAAAGTAAATAAATAAATAAACTGCCCCTTTTTAAAATAAATAAATACATGGCTTGTTCTCATAATAAATAAATGACTTCTATATAAAACTAAATACATTACTATTTATAATAAATAAATTACTTATAAAAATAATCATATATTTATTATAAACATAAGTAAAATAAATACATAATGTGATAAGTTATTAACTGTTATTTCTATGATAAATACATGACTATTATTTTATAAACTAAAATATGATTATTACTGTACTGATAAATAACAATATTATTGTTTTAATGAGTAAAATATAACTATTACTGTGCTAATAAATAACTATATTATTATTTAATAATAAACAAATGGCGTATATTTAATATTTATATATTATTTATAACATGTAAAATAAATGATAATTAAATAACTATATCTAATTTCAAATTAATTAATTAATTAATCAATCAATTACTAGGTGACTTATATATATAATAAATCAATTATTTTATAATGAGTAAAATGAATGATGAAAAATAAATAAATAATTAAATAAATAGACTATTTTTATAATAATCAAATGAAAAAAAATACTTTTTTATAATAAGTCAAATAAATGACACTTTAAATATTCATGTAATAAATATGACTATTGTTTATAATAAATAAATGATTATTTTGTAATGAGTAAAATACCTTTTTTTATAAATACACAAAATAAAGACTATTTTTAAATATTGAAAAGAATAAACAAAGTCAGTGTAGTGTGTTGGTCACAGAGTCAGGTTGAATCAGAAAACACCAGAAAGGCACGGATGAGAGCTGCATCAACCCTCGCAGCAAGAAAACAAGAGCTGGAAGGAGAAAAGATGAGTGAAACAGCTTGAGTTTCTGATTCATAAACGCAGAGATCACATCTCATTACAGCACTGAAACGCTTCTTTCTCTCCAGAAGACCAGCACCTCGGCCTGCGTTCCTGCTCGTATACACGTGGTGGTGAGAAAGGGTCGACTTTTCATCACCCAGCCAGACTTATTGGAAGAATTATTAGTGGCACTTAGAGCCGAGACCCCTGGGAAAGGCTTAACGAGGGCTGCATGGCTCTGGTTATGAGTGGCCTCTGAACAGAACAGAGTCACCCCGAACCATCCACACGCATCCAGACGCCTGTCTTCTGTCAGTCACAGACAGCTGCTGGAGAAAACTCATTCTTATAAATAACAGCCACGATAACTTCAAGAATGAATAACACAACAGTCAAACGTCATTCTCCCGGCTAAAATATAGTTCAAATGTACACACATAATACAAATAAATAAATATAATGATAATAATAATAAATTTTTAAATAATAATTATAATACTTATTTTCAATATTTTTTAAGAACAATGATTTTTTAAATAATTTTTTTTTTTTTTAAACAATTTCAAGATTGATATGATATATATCTTGATTTTTGCTGAAACTATTTGATATATTTGTTTCTGGCAAATAGTTATATACAATATAATATATTTGTAAAGTATATATTTTTTTACAAATATATTTAACATGCAAAACAATAATTATTAAAATAATTATGGACATTTATCCTTTTAAATGTTTATGCAATATTTATCTATTTTAATTGACACTAACATTAATTAGCAATATATTATTTTAAAGGCCATTTCTATACATTTTTACAGACATTAAATAAGACATCAAAAACACATTTATATTCAATCATCTTGATTTTTACCTGATATTATTTAATATAATTCCACTGGCAAATATGTATCAAAATAGTGAAGTATCTATAGTTTTAAAATGTAAAATGCAAAATGAAAATTCTAAAATATAGTAGGGAATAGGGATATTTATCAGTTTAAATATTTATACAATATTTATATATTTTAATGTAAAAAATAAATACAATTTACAATATAAATTAGCAATATATAATTTTAGGCCATTTCTGTACATTTTCAAACGAACAAATTAATGAATTAATTAAATATTAGAACTTATTAAAACACTAGTATTTTCTCCAGCTAAAAAAATGGTTTTAAGCAGCAGCATCTCAGAATGACATGAAGAAACAGAACAAACTGAGACCAATAGAATCCAATAGAACTGTGTCTCAAGACGCTTCAATAAAACTACCAGCAAAGCTCCTGAGAAACTCTTCAAGTGCACCGAGGGAAAACTATGCTTTAAACACAAATGATGTCACAACAAATGCTGATTTAATTTAGTTCAAAGAAGTTCATTGATAAAGAAAATCTATTTATGACATTATTTTTGAAAGCATCCTCTTTGTAAATATCATCACATTCTCATCATTGCTGCTCTATGTACAATACCATGAACAACCCGTCTGCACATCCCTCTTATTCACATTACTATTTATTAAGTCCCAGTACACTGTTTTTCTTTTTTTGTACATCTTATTGTTTTTTTTGCACATCTTATTGTCTTTTGCACATCTCATTGTCTTTTGCACATCGTATTGTTTTTTGCACATCTTATTGTTTTGCACTTTTTTATTTCATTGCACATTTTACTCTTATTTCTCCTTTTCTTACCATATGTATGCCCTTGTGTTATGTTACTTATATAATTTGTATTCTTATTGTTTTGCACTGTCCACTGAGCGGACCTGATTCGATTGCATTTCACTTCTAGTTATGCCCTGTATAACTATTATGTGACAAATAAAGAAACCTTGAACCTTGAACCTTTACAGCATTTTTACACAAGTGCCTAAAATTTTTAACTGTTCTGAATCTTTGCAGGTAGTTTTCTTGAAGCGTCTCGGAGACACAGTTCTATTGGATTCTATTGGTCTCAGTTTGTTCTGTTTCTTAATGTCATTCTGAGATGCTGCTGCTTAAAACCATTTTTGGCTGCTGAAAATACTAGTGCTCTAATAATTTTCATGCAGAAAAATACACTTTAAAAAAATAGGATTTTTATCCAGGTGATCCTGGTCTCTCTTAAACACCAGCAAAAATCCTCGAGTAGATTATTGCTGATCGGATTAACTAACTCTTTTTCTTTCATTTGGCGTTCCTTATAAAACCTCAGATGTCCTGGACTCCTGAAGAACACAGCAACTGACTGCAAACACTTAGTGTAATGAAGCATCAATTCCCCTGAACACAACCGTAAACTCTGCTCGGAAACGGCATTACCGCCACATCTGCAATAAATATGGAGGCTCCGAAGCACAAAAAACATCTCGCAGGCTCAAAATGCCACAGAAACAAGACGTTAAGCCTCTCAGCGGGCTTGAGATGCTGCCCAGATCTGATGAACCGAGGCGAGCTCCAGCAGATAAGAGCCGTGCTTCAAGCTGGCTGCTTCACAATGGCATTCTTCCATATGACTCACTCTCGTTCAGCAGTGTGCAGCATGCACAGTAAGAACATGTGCTGAATAGCTGGGTGATTAGACACAGATGCAATCTGCATGCTTACTTCTGAGGGAATGCCGCAGAATGCATTTAAAATGGTGCTGCGCTCATATTTAGTAGCTGAAAGCATCATCAAACTTAGCAAATAACATGTTCATATTCCTCAGGATGACCAGCTACATTTGCCAAAAACCAGTGTGGAATCATGTATCCCACAATGCAATGTGTTCAACACTTCATTTGCAGTGTTACAAAGATTTATCAATCATGATTTTTAACATATTTTTCTTGACTCACTCAATCACTCAATCAAAAAATTAAATAAAAAAATTAAATGAGATAAAATTGTAGAAACACATGTATATGGTAGAAAAAATTATGTAAAAACTTTACATATAGAATAATACAAATATAATATAATATTAAATATAAATATGAAAAATAATAATGTAAATATTAAACAAATTAGCAGAGGGAGCCAACTACTTTTTACTGCCAAAGACAGTATTTAACAACATTACTAAATGTACATTAAAAAAGTCATATAAAATAATAAAATCTAATATTAAATATAAATATTAAACATAAACATAAAGAGGTAGCTAACCACTTTTTACTGCCAAATACTTTTTTAAATGACATTATTAAGATCTAAAATGATAAAAAAAAGTGTTATGTAAGCATAAAATAATTAATAATAATGTAATATAAAATAATAATGTCAACATAAAAGTATTCAAATATAATACAATATTAAACATGAATATGTAGAAGCAGCTAACCACTTTCTACAGCCGAAGACACTTTTCTCATGATATTACCAAGATCAAACGGCTGAAATGTAAATATAAAAACAACATCATATATATTTTTAAACACAAATAAAAAAATATAAATAATATAAATATTGTATAGGAAAAAGAATACAGCAAGCAGTAACCAGTATGCTAATATGCAAATCAGAGCACACCAAAAGCACACTTAAGCTCCGCCTCCAGACCAGCCCACATATCCCAATGCCCCGCCCCCTGCCACTGAACGCACAGCTTCATCACACAGGTGTGTCCTGCTCAACAACCAGCAGCAGCTCCTCAAAGAACACGGAAAGACAAACAGTGCATTTCTGCACACGTTAGACCGATAAAGAGTAACGCAGAGACAAACTGAGCATCTGTGTTTAAATCTCATCAGACGTCATACAGTCATAATCCAATCACATCAACGCTCACGTCCCGCTAGAACACCGACGCTCTCTTTCTCCCGTCCCCACCCAAACAAAACCACATCAGAGCAGATAAACACAGCGCACAGGTGTTTTCCAGCAGAACGACGAGACGATATTTGTACAGGTGCACGAGAGAGAGAGAAACCTCTGAAGAGACACGAGGACATTTAGTTCTGCGGGACTCTGAGAGAAACCTGAAGTTATTTATTAAAACATTTCTGACCGTCTTACCGTCAGCAGTGAGTCAGCTTTAAAAACCACACACAAGCCTCTTCATCCCTGTGTAAAGCTCAGCTTTCATTTTTATTTGATCAACAATTCTTATTAACGCTCTCTCCTCTCTCTCTCTCTATATATATATATATATATATAATAAAAATAATTAGAATAATTTTATATATATATACAGTGTATGTGTATATATATATATACACACCCACACACAATTATAAAAGTATATATGACAAAACAAATCTGTAAAAAATATTTTACAACATATTCTTAAAACAAGATATATTCACCTTTATTATCTAGTACAACTAGTACTGAAAATTATTATATATATATATATATATATATATATTAGGAGTGTCAACGTTAATGCATTAACACATGCAATTAATACAAAATGTTTAATGCGTTAATATTTTTTAACACAAATGAATCATGTGATAAGGTTTGACCCTGACTTCTTGCCGTCATCGCAGCGTGGAAGGGTATCTATCGTGTGTGATGAGGGTACCGGTCAGTGTTGCCAGGGCAGCGGGCTAGCCGCACAAGTGGCCGTGGGCTATTATGAAAATACAGTCCTGGAAAAAATTACAGAGCCGTGGGTTGCGGTTTTTTGGGCTACTTTTATAATGAACTGTGGCCACCCAAAGTGTATATAGACAAATAAAACTGAAAATAGATCCTTTTACTAATGTGTATTATACTTGAAATGTATACCCAGTGTTGCCAACTTAGCAACTTTGTCGCTATATTTAGCGACTTTTTCCCAAAAAGCGACTAGTGACTTTAGGACAGTCATGGCCTAGTGGATAGAGCGTTGGACTTGAAACCCGAGGTAACCCAAGGTTGTGGGTTTGAATCCCGGCTCCGGCAGGAAGTCCATGATTGCTCCCCGGGCGCTGCACAGTCGGCTGCCCACTGCTCCAAGTGTGTACACTTGAATGGGTTAAATGCAGAGAACACATTTCACTACTCTGTATAATTGTGTATGTAACAAGCTCATCTGAGTTTAATTTGTTTGTTTGTAGTGACAAATCTAGCGACTCCTTGGGCAAACTTTAGCGAGTCTGTGATCGCTGGTACTGCCGCAACGGCACGAGATCAACGCGTACGCAGCTCTTTCCCTGCATCTGAGAGGAGCAACCCGTTAAAACAGATATTATGTTGCTTCTCTTAGTTTACATGCAAATATAGCCAAAGTCAAAGTACAGGAATTGTATTTGTCTTGTCTTGTGTGCATTATTTGATATCATCAGACGACGGCTCAATAAAATTATAAATTATGATTTTTGTGCAGACTAGCTTCTTGGAAGGGAGAGCTGGTTATGTATTCTTAAAGGGCTGTGTTTCAGTCACTATTTCATATTTATCCTCGATCTGCTTCTGAAGAAACAGCTACAGCACACACCTGCAGTTCTGGCGCCTCTGTCTCTATATACTGTACAATGTGACATATAGTCACAATAAATGTAAACTCGGCGGTAGAGTTACTCTCACGGGACACTGCACTTATGCGCAATCACAAAAGTGCATTATTTGCATGTGCTTTAAAGCTTTGCCGGTTAAACATTTCATTCACGTGCTGTTCTGCATACATATGAAGCACGAGCACGTCGCACACTAAAACAGCGCTTGACTAGACTAAATTAACTTTCACGTATGATTGATTTTGCACCAAATGCTGTCAAAACACACACGGTTTACATATAAATACAGTTGTTATGTCTAGAGTGAAAGTAAACATTTGAGATAGAAACGGATGCATGCAGCTCTTAAAGTGACGACTGTCAGTAAAGAAATGGTTCACCCAAAAATGTTACTTCTGTCATTATTTGCTCACTCACACGTTGTCCCAAACCTTTATTCATTTCTTTCTTGTGATGAACTCAAAAGAAGATATTTTGAAGATTGTGGGTAAATGAAACTTTCTTATTTGCTAATAACAAAGACAAAATATGATTTTGAAAAACGTTAAAGTAGAGCCCTTAGGCCTATTGTATATAATAAAATAACTAATAAAAAATGTAATCAATAGAATAAATGATGATGATTATGATTATTAATATATTACCCTGAACTGCCCAATATTTAGTAATTCACAGCACAAAACACATTAGAGTCAAACACACCATGTTTACACAGTTTTGATGTTGTAACCAGCAGTCGAGAACCGCTGGCCAAGTAAACGTAGAGTTCATTTAAGATAACAGTAATTCATCTGCTCTCAGTGTTTATACTAATACTTACATGTATTTATTCATATCCTTCCATTAACCTACAGTTACCTCCACATTACAGCAGTTTCACAGTATTGAGTACTAAATCAAAACAAACGCAAATAAAACACTAACACTGTGGAAGAGTGAAATGATTTGACATGCAATTACAGCAAAATCAAAACCCAAACATTTTAATGTTCACTAATAAGGGAATGACGGGGGTCAGAGGTCAAGCTCAAACTAAATAAACACGCTGGTATGTCGTTCAACGTGACCCTGCTTAAAAACAAAAGACGGAGAGCGTGGCATCTGACTCCCTGAACGGAGCGGCGCTGCAAAAACAGCAATTTCCTCTATTTATTTTTCTTTCCCGTCTCTTTTTTTTCAATTTCTGAAAGATTTTTTGTGGCATAGAGGACAGTCCTGGAGAAGAAAAAACTGAAAATGTCATTTCCGCAATCTGACACAGATCAAGACATGCAGAAGATTTGATACAGTCGTAGCTGACAGTCGTCCAATACAATACAATTGTCAATACAATTAATAATACACATAATAAGCTCCAAACTGGACTTAGTCAAACGTCCGGTGTCCTGACATTTTATCCACCCGTCAGATTTTCCTACCTCGGTTTACTGCGCATGCGCGCATCAATATTGCATCTTTTTCTCACGCTGAACAACAATATTTAATGTATCTGCATTACAGTAAGGGTAGGTTTAGGGTTGGGGTTGGTGTAGACGTTAATAAAACACAATCTAATAGGTAGAAAAAAATATGCATTGTTGGTTTCCGGTACTAGATGTATCCCTTCTATCCACAACCGCAAATATAACACGTACTTACTGTATGTGCATTACTGTAAGGGTATATTTAAGGTTGTGGTAGATGTAAACATTAACAAAAAAACTAATTTAACAGGTAGAATTTTCGTTGTCGAATTGTACAACCCACTGTTTCAATGGGAGGTAGCACAAACCAACAGAACACCGGCTACACGAGACTGGAAGCCAAGAGCCCTTGTTACACAAGCAATAAATCTCGAGGAAATCCTGAATGATATTTGACCAGGAGCCGGCGGTGCAAACGGTTTAAGAGCTCAGCTCATTTCCAAACTTTCCAGCCGGAACACAGTAAAAGACGTTCTCACGACGCCACAGCGCTTCATTAATGTGACACAAGCCTCATGAAAAGAGCTTTCATTGAGTCCGGCTGATCAAACCGTCTCCGATCTGATCTGAGAGTCAGTCTGAGGCTGGAGAAAGACCTTCGCCTGATGAACAAACACACGTCCCTGAGGAGTTCTGGGATTGTGCCGGACAAACATGGGTGGAGGACGAGAGAAAGAGACAGACGGGCTTGTGTTTGGAAAACAAGCACATGGTATTATTTGTGCTGTATAATGTAGAAAAATAGCATTTAAAATGACCTGATCCACGTTTACATTTATTCATTTAGCAGATGCTTTTATCCAAATGAGCCATCATTTTGACTCACATATTGGTATTTATACACTAATACACATCCATATATATTCCACACAAACATACATGTGTTATTAGAAAGAGCGTTTCTTTGTACTTTAGTGCATAAAGCAACATCCCTGTCAGTTTATTTATAGAGCACAATTATTTTTACTTATAGAGGTTTAGTCGTTTTAGAATGTTTTTAATCATTTTTATTACTTTTTAAAATGTCTTTATAGTTTGTATTCATTTTTAATTCAGTTTTAGTTATTTTGATATATCATATTAACCTAAAAATGAGAAATGTTGCATTTGGCAACTAGCTAAAATAAAATAATGTTTATTTTTTGTATTTATTTGATTTCAAGTAACACATTTTTTATGGTTTTAGTTAACTATAATAACACAGTATTTTACATACAAATGCACATCAAAATGGTATAAAAACACTTTATAAATTATACGAGATAATAAATAAAAGTATTTTATACAGCTAAAATGGATTTAAAAATATCATTTAAAATATTGTTACTATTAAAATATGGCAAATAAAAACTGTATATAATTATATAAAAAATAGTATCTGAATATATCATTATATACTATGCATGTATATAATGCATATATTATGCAAATTGCTTTAAAACAGTAAATATTTTAAATGGTTATTTAGCATTTTATTGCAACTTATGGTAAAGCTATTGACTTTTGTCCATTCATCATATTATAAATGAAAGGTCAAGTCGAGTGCATTGCATTGTGGGATACAGTCTCCTACACAGTGTGCTCTGTATGTATACTGCACATATTGAATTAGCACACTGTGGACATAGTCTGAGAAGCACAGCATGCCAAACACACTCAGAGAAAGAGAAAGATGATACTACATCCCTGATTGAGATTCTGAGCTCTCCGATTGATATATTTGATTCTGTATCACGTCTGAAGTTATTCACAGTGTGAATGAGCTCAATGATGAGTCAGAGATGATCTCATACGCTCTCCTCCTCCACCTCATCCTCTCATTACACATCTTCTCAGACAGAGTTGTTTTGTGTTCCCACTCCGTCCATTCTTGGCGAGACTAGACCGAATATCTAAAAGAACAGCACGCTTTTGTGGACCGTTTGCTAATCAGACATCATAACTGTAGTGGAATGTTTTACAAACGTTCATTCACATTTTATGTCTCGGTTTAAGTCTATAATCATGCAGATTTCAGGATTCAGGCTGATGTGAAAGCATTTACTGTGGCAGCATGCATTCACAGATGGGGTCAAAGGTCAAACCAACCGAACAGCACATCAACCTTATCCAGAAAGACCTGAAAAGTGTCTGGATGACGTTACATTTATCAAGAGAGAAGGCTAAACAGAAAACCACACACAATTACAGCCCAGTCTGAGCCACAAAGATGATGCTCATAAAACAAAGGGATTGAAACATAACATCATTACTGAACAGTACTTCTGACTCAAACTCTGATTTACAGGAAAAGTTCGCCTAAAATGAACTTGCTGAAAATGTATTCACTCTCAGGCCATCCAACATGTGTTTGTTTCTTCATCAGATTTGAAGAAATGTAGCATTACAGCACTTGCTCAGCAATGGATGCTCTGCAGTGAATGGGTGCCGTCAGAATGAGAGCCGAAGCATCTGATAAAAACATCACAATAATCCACTCCAGTCCATCAGTTAATGTCTCCTGAAGTGAAACGCTGCGCGTTCGAAAGAAACAATTCTATCCTTAAGACATTTTAACTATACAATTAAATACGAGTCCATAATCCATAATAACACTTCCTCCAAATGAGGATGAAAAGTCCATCTTATCTTCTGTTGTCGTCTCACATCAAAATCCACCCAAAAGCTGTATTAGAGCTGTTTTGGCTTGTAACCGGTGCTTGATCTGTGCATATTTCTCTCCTGATTCAGACGAGATGACTTTTTCATTAGAAAGAACAATATTATGGACTCATATTTTAGCTGGAAGCGACGGTTTGAAGTTAAAACATCTCAATGATGGATTTGTTTCTTATAAACACACAGCTTTTCACTTCAGGAGACATTAACTGATGGACTGGAGTGGTGTGGATTATTGTGTTTTTATCAGCTGTTTGGACTCTCAATCTGACGGCACCCATTCACTGCTGAGCATTCATTGCTTGGCAACTGATGTAATGCTACATTTCTCCAAATCTGATGAAGACAAACTAACTCATCCTAATCTTGGATGGCACCAAATGTTCATTTTTTGGGTGAACTATTCCTTTAAATGTCGTAAAGTGGGGAATTTCTGCGTCTACACCCAGCATCCCTTTACACCACGGGCCGCCCACTTCCTCTCTCACACCCTTCCTGTTCTTTATTTCCCCCATTCAGGGCTTCTCACAGGCCCTAATGAGAGAGATATCCTTTCATTTCCCCGGACAGGCCCAAGCTAACACACCTCATCAGGGGCAACAAGAGCGTCCAATGTCAGAAGAGCACGGAGGATGTGCTGGAAGTCCCATGAGATGCTTTCCAGCCCAGCCAAATACTAATCTACTGACTAACGGAAACTATATACACAGCCCGAGTCATTTAACATTTCATGGTTGCCAGAATGAGTTTGGACAAAGATCATTTCAGTTATCAAATAATCTTCTGTGTGAATTAGTGAAAGAATCATTCAATCATCTTCTCAGTGAATCAGCTCAACTGAGTCACACAAGGTTCTCACATTTTCTGAAAAATTCATTTCCATAACTTATCTAAGATACTAGAACTTCTAGGATTTAACTGGATACAGATGTTGATCAAATTATTGTATAGAGATTGCACTCTCAGTTCAGAGTCACTTCTAGTCAATACAATTTAGTATTGATCATATCTTAAAATATGAATAATACTTATGATACTACAACTAATAATACTGCCTATGGAAATTTCCATGACTTTGCCAAAAATCTTAAAATATTGTATTAATTTCCATGTCCTAATCTAATCCATGAAAAAAATATCATATTTTTGAATTACACCTTAATGGAAAGTGTTGCCAAAAAAAGTACAAATTAAAAAACTTAGAAATGGGCAATTTCTTAAAAAAAAAAATTATAATAATGATATATGTATGCATATATACACATACAATATATATACACACATACACACACATACAATATGTACATATGGGAAAAAAATCACTGTATGGATAATGGATATTGTACTCTCAAAGCTTAATTTCTAGTAAAACAATTTTTTTTTTTTTTTAATACACTGACTATGGAGATTTCCATGACTATTCTAAAATCTTAAAATGATTTATTAATTTCCATGTCCTAATCTAGTCCTGGAAAAAAATATCATATTTTTGAATTACACCTTAATGGAAAATGTTGCCAAAAAAAGTAAAAAAAAAAAAAACTTAGAAATGGGCAATTTCTAAAAAGTAATAATAATTATATATATATATATGCATATATACACATACAATATATATATATATATACACACATATACACACACATACAATATGTACATATGGGAAAAAAATCACTGTATGGATAATGGATATTGTTGTTGCAAAGATACATTTCTAGTAAAAAGTATAATAGTACATTTCTTTTTTTTTTAAATACACTGACTATGAAGATTTCCATGACTATTCTAAAATCTTAAAATGATTTATTAATTTCTATGACTTTTCCTAGTCTTGAAAATCCCACTTTTGAGATTCTCTGATATTTCCAGGCTTTCCAAGACTGTGGGAGTCTGAACGATTCGTTCACAAATCAGACCGAATCAGTCGAATGAACAACTCACTGACTTATTGAAAGAACACGAACATGTCTGCATCACGGCAGCCTAGATGTTTGGGAAGAATTCATTACATAAAGATTCATAGATTTAAAGATTCATTGAAATGAAAAACTCTTCACTGAATTGAGTCGGCTTACTAAAATTATAGAAATGTAGAAAACATGAACTAAAATAGTTCAAGTAAAAAATAAATCACCACAGCTGAGAGACAAAAGTGAGAGAACACCTCTCCTTCCAGGCTGATCACAGACAGGAAACAGACAGGAAGCAGACAGGAAGCAGACAGGAAGCAGACAGGAAGCAGACAGGAAACAGACAGGAAGCAGACAGGAAACAGACAGGAAGCAGACAGGAAGCAGGCAGGAAACAGGCAGGAAACAGACAGGAAGCAGACAGGAAGCAGACAGGAAACAGGCAGGAAACAGACAGGAAGCAGACAGGAAACAGACAGGAAGCAGACAGGAAGCAGACAGGAAGCAGACAGGAAGCAGACAGGAAACAGACAGGAAGCAGACAGGAAACAGGCAGGAAACAGACAGGAAGCAGACAGGAAGCAGACAGGAAACAGACAGGAAGCAGACAGGAAACAGACAGGAAGCAGACAGGAAACAGACAGGAAACAGACAGTAAACAGACAGGAAACAGACAGGAAGCAGACAGGAAGCAGACAGGAAACAGACAGGAAACAGACAGGAAACAGACAGGAAGCAGACAGGAAGCCGACAGTAAACAGACAGGAAGCAGACAGTAAACAGACAGGAAACAGACAGGAAGCAGACAGGAAGCAGACAGGAAACAGACAGGAAACAGACAGGAAGCAGACAGGAAACAGACAGGAAGCAGACAGGAAGCAGACAGGAAACAGACAGGAAACAGACAGGAAGCAGACAGGAAACAGACACGAAACAGACAGGAAACAGACAGGAAGCAGACAGGAAGCAGACAGGAAGCATACAGGAAGCAGACAGGAAGCAGGCAGGAAACAGGCAGGAAACAGGCAGGAAACAGGCAGGAAACAGGCAGGAAGCAGACAGGAAGCAGACAGGAAACAGACAGGAAACAGACAGGAAGCAGACAGGAAGCAGACAGGAAACAGACAGTAAACAGACAGGAAGCAGACAGGAAACAGACAGTATGCAGACAGGAAGCAGACAGGAAGCATACAGGAAGCAGACAGGAAGCAGACAGGAAACAGGCAGGAAACAGGCAGGAAACAGGCAGGAAACAGACAGGAAGCAGGCAGGAAACAGACAGGAAACAGACAGGAAACAGACAGTAAACAGACAGGAAGCAGTACCTGCTTGTATTCAGGTGCTGAGTGGAGACTGATTCTTCCTCCTTTGCCACAAACGGGCTTCTCAACAGACTGAAAGACAGAAAGACGTGCACAGCTGAGGGAGAGGCAGATCTTGAGAAAGGATGAAACGTGAGAATGCTTTAACAGACAAATGAAATGATGGGAAAAGTAGAAAATCCAAATGCATCTGATGTTTACACCATAAACACAAACGCTACTAAACCGAACAACATCAGCCTGCAGTTCACACACGAGTGAGCAATCACAGATGAGACACGTGGATGGAGCAAACGCAAACATGTAATGCCATTTTGAGCGAAGAAAGCGTTCAACGGATGGGTAAAAACCAGAGCAACTCACTGTGAAGCGTCTGTAACCACAGGAAGAGACGCGTCTTCAGCCGTGAAGTCCAGCTCATCCGCCAGGCTGCTGCTGCGCGAGATATCACGGCCGTCTAGTTTTTTCTTAACTGTGGAGAAAATTACAATACCTCCATTAAACCACAAACTCACATGACATAAAAAATACAACAATGAAAATTAAATACACATATTTAAGTCAGAAAATGAGTGCATTTTGGAGAAAACTCAAGAAAAGGGACTGAGAAAGCAGGAGAGCATTTACAAAATGGAAGAGAGAAAAATAAAGACTAATACCTGGAGAAGAAGGACAGCTGAGAGCGAAAGCCGACCACGAGCGCTGGCGGTCTGTTGACATGCAGACACAAAGAAATAACACAAAAGATCATGCTATTCGACAAAAACAAGACAAGAGAGAACAGCAGAGGCAGAGCATGATCAGTACGAAAGTTCAAATGACAAGAAAACACTGCAACATGAGCAAAACAGTTATTTAAAATAACTCAAACTGAAATTCAAATTACATGTATAAACATGCAAATATAGAAAACTATGGTTATTGAATAAAGAATAAAAAATAAAAAAGGTTATTGCGACGTTTATCTCACAATTCTGACTTTTTTATTTCTCAGAATTGCGTGATACAAACTCGCAATTGTAAGTTAAAAAGTCATAATTCTAAGATATAAACTTCCGAGACATAAAGTTGCAATTCTGAAAAAATTAAGTCAAATAAAAATTCGAGAACATAATCTTTTCCCCCCCCTCAAATCTGGACTATAACTCACAATTGTGAGTTTATGTCTCACAATTCGGTGAAAAAAAGCCAGAATTGTGAGATAAAAAGTCGCAATAACCATAACCAATAACTATAAAAGCATCTCAATCATACTAAAAAAACACAGAATAAAAGTTTCAATCCTCCATAAAAAAATACTTAAAAAAAAGTTTGCATAATTTTATTCAGAGGTCCAAACTGAGCAAAAATATGGCGTTTTGTAGATATTTTGCAGATGATATCAATATGGCCACGAAGTAAGAAGATGAAATTCTGTACATTTGTAATTATACGAAAGTTCAAATGTCAAGAAAACACTGCAACATGAGCAAAAAACTACGGCAATTGAATACAAAATTTAAAAAAGGTTATTGCGATGTTTTATCTCACAATTCTGACTTTTATTTCTCAGAATTGCGTGATACAAACTCGCAATTGTAAGTTAAAAAGTCATAATTCTGAGATATAAACTTACGAGACATAAAGTTGCAATTCTGAAAAAATTAAGTCAAATAAAAATTCGAGAACATAATCTTTTTCCCCCCCTCAAATCTGGACTATAACTCACAATTGTGAGTTTATGTCTCACAATTCGCTGAAAAAAAGCCAGAATTGTGAGATAAAAAAGTCGGAATAACCAATAACCAATAACTATAAAAGCATCTCAATCATACTAAAAAAACACAGAATAAAAGTTTCAATCCTCCATAAAAAAATACTTAAAAAAAAGTTTGCATAATTTTATTCAGAGGTCTAAACTGAGCACAAATATGGAATTTTGTAGATATTTTGCAGATGATATCAATATGGCCAAGAAGTAAGAAGATCAAATTCTGTACATTTGTAATTATACTTAATTAAACATAAAAATGTAGTAGATTGTGAGAAACTTTTTAATCATGCTGATCATTTAGAGACCTTAGAAATTGAACTCATTTAATATTCTTTTTATCTATTAATTTTTAATATATGTTTTAATGGAAATGACTTGCTGCTTTGACACACTTAGTAAATGTCTGTCTTTGAATGTTCACATTTTGCTCAAATGAATGCACATTTTGCCTTTATGTAGCAAGCCACAATAACACAGCGTGCACTTGCAAAAAAGCAGAAGCAGCAGCGAGCAGCAAACCACAGCGGCACGGAGAGAAAGCTCTCACCTGATGATCGGAAACATTTAGTGATGCCTGCGGGAGGGAAAAACACTCAAGTGTGACACTTGATCTACGTTTTCACAATTCAATCAACTCCCAACAGACAAAAACATGTTTTTCTGATTAAATATCCAGTTTCACTCTGAAATACGACACATTATGTGTTGCAAATGCCGCTTTCTTTTTCCTAAAATTAGGTTGAACAGTTTTCTGACATGCTTATGACGGAAACAGACTTTTTCTCAGATATCTTACAGACTATGTAACCGACTCTAGGCTTTGATAAGCCAAACCGCTGAACATGTTTTCCCAGAGTTCAAAGGCCTGCAGACATGTGCTGTGATTTCACGATCTTTCCCCTCTTCAGGCGTAATTAAGCTTCAGAAGAGGCTTCTCTGCTGGGGACCGTCTGTGTTAATGTGTTTGCTTTTATGATGAAGCCATTTGACAGGAAAACCCATAAAAACAAACGTATTAACAGACCGGTTTAGCAGGGGACCGGATGCGTTCCACTCGCATGTGGAAAATGACATCTATTCAATATGGAAAAATGGGTCAGGTTTTTCATCTTTAAACGCTTCCGCTCAATTTATGGGGTGCAAGAATAGAGTAAATAAACGACAGGAGACTCTTTTGTGTCTTGTGTTCTGGTTGATGAACTGCACCGAACGCTCCAATGAAGAAGAAACTTTGCTCCAGCGCTGAAACCATATTTCTGCACTACACATGCATTTCCAGATTTTTGTTGGTAGTCAGATTATATATATATCTGTTGAATTTGGCTGATATGAGTCAGACATCATGTGCTTGTCTTTAATAAAATCAAGCTCAAATTTGCAGATGTCTAATTCATTGAACGGATACACTTTTCATGTGACACTGTTAAAACCCATCAGGAACACGCTTCTCTTCTTAACAGTGAGAGTAACTCTTCTGATTCCTCAATCAGATACAATACAAATAAAATACAGCCTGATGGAAATAAATATGAAAAAACGAAATTATTAAACCTAAACTAAGACTCAAATGTGAAAATAATCAAATATTGTGAGGACTGCCGTAATGTAAACACGTCAATTAATTCTATTTAAATTCAAATTCAAATGTTGTGATTAGTGTTGTTATCATTAAACTAAAACCATTCAAAATCATTTTCAGTCATTTCAAATAAAACTAAATAACTATGATTCAAAAATGCATATTAAAATAAAAACTAAATCAAATATAAATATTAGATGGTAAAAACAAACTTAAAAATAAAATGATGCCTTGATAGAAATGTTGCCTTGGCGAGTAACTGAATAGAAATATGTTGAAGATGAAGTAACAAATTAACTGACTAAAGCTGAATAAAACTAGAAAAAAATTCAAATGCACATAAAATACAAAACTTAAATTTAAAATCAAAATGTGAAAATATAAAACTAAAAGCTAATTCAAAATATTATTAATAAATACTATATTAGTAAAAAATAGCACTTGTGATTCATCAGGGAGCTGACAGATTCTGTTTTCGTGACTCAAAATACTTATTTAATCATTTTTTGCATGTCTTTAGAGAAAGATAACGGGACATATACTGATGAAACACGAAGCACTCACAGCGTGCATTATACAACAGACTAAACAGAAAATCAGTCATACCAGAGGACTCCTCAGAAAAGACCCCGTCTTTATCATCGATGTGGTCGTAGGTGATCTGTGGGATGGAGAGCGCTCGTTCTCCTCCGGGACCCAGAGAACCGTAATCACGTGTGACCTTTGGCCTCCGTTTGTACCGCTTACTCTGAGAAGACACAAGGACTTCATGAAGAAATAATTCACCTAAAATGATCAAAAACACTTACAAGGACAACTTACTCCAGCGGTCAATAATTGAGATTGTTTTTGTGCTTTTTCTTCTGCTCACCAAGGCAGCATTTATTTGATCAAAAATACAGTAAAATCAGAAAACATGACTCCAGTCTTCAGTGTCACATGATCTTCATAAATCCTTCTAATATGTTGACTTTGCTGCTCAAGAAACATGTATTATTATTACCCATGTTGAAAACCGTTGTTCTGCTTCACACTTCTGTGAAAGCCGTGATACACTACCATTCAAAAATTTGGGGTAAGTAATTTGAAAAAAGGAAAATAAATTAATAAGTTGATCAAGTGACAGTAAAGATTCATAATGTTACAAAAAAAATAATATTTAAAATAAATGTTCTTCTTTTGAACTTCCTATTCATCAAACAATGGTTTCCACACAAATATGAAGCAGCACAACTGTTTTCAACATTGATAATAATCATAAATGTTTCTTGAGCAGTAAATCAGTATATTATTATGATTTCTGAAGGATCATGTGACACTGAAAACTGCAGTAATGATGCTGAAAATACAGCTGTGCATCACAGGAATAAATTAGATTTTAATATATATTGTCATCTTTTAAATTTTTTTACTGCATTTTTTATCAAATAAATGCAGCCTTGATGAGCAGAAAAGACTTTACATAAAAACTCAATTATTCCAAACTGTTGACTGGTAGTGTGTCATTTTCACATGAAAAACAATAGCAAATACTCTTCAAAAGTGTTTTACAAAAAACCATACAAGTGTGGAACGACAATGTACAGTACTCGCCATTATGCTTTATTGCAAGCTCATTCAAATCACTTCACAAAGACAAATTCTGTGACGTACGAGTCCTAAATCCCAAAACAAAGCCACGTTTAATCTCAAATGAAATCTGATAATCAGCAGCTCCAAGAAACTCTTTGTTTCTTCCGGACACGTCAAAATCCCACAGATATGAAATTCAAATTTGCCCTTTTTTGGAGAATATGCATTTTGTGAATTAATGAATTCTGCGGTGACTCTGCAACCTACACAAGTGAGTGAAATAATAGTCCTGTCACAGCGTGCTGCGGGGGGGAATAAATCCGGCTGTCCTGAATGAGAGGTTTATGAAGGAGAACAGTCCAGTACGTTTGGAGTCAGAGCTACACAAAGATTGTTTTGTTGTTGTTGCGCTACACAAAGGTTTCGCTCCCAGGAGAGCGGCTGCGATGACATCATCGCATTTGACTGCGTCTTTGTGCGCGGCAGACAAAGAGGGGCGGCGGGGTCAAGCGAGAAATGACTCTGTCCCATGACATCAGGTCTCTCACCGTGCTTCTCACACCTAAACCTATACACCCTGACCTGGATCTTCAGAAAAGCCCTGTGAAACCCACCGCCGTCACACAGCGCCGTTAATTAAAACCTTCAATGGCAAAAACCTTCTGGATCCGTGTCAAACACACACTCGCCGTGAATGAGTCAATCGAACGCTGTCTCGGGGACGTTTAGCATCATCTGAACTTGTTCAGTTACGAGCAACAAACGTGTTGTTTGGTGAAGAGAGAAAATACAGTAACACTACTGTTACTAATAAAACATTACCATCCTTAATACATTATCAAATATTGAACACTAAAACCAACTAATACAACTTGAAGAAATGCTTTCACTTCCTCATATTTAATTATGTCTGTCATTGAGACACTTTACAATTATCATACAATTGATTTACAATTAATAATATCAAGTCTCATCCTACATTTACATGCTGAATATCACATCGACTATAAATGTGTCATTATGTAAGTAAAATTAGTTGTGAGTATAATTTCATGTCGACAGATAACAACAACTAATAAAACTACAAACACCTTAAAAATTATATTAAAAATTAATATAAATGACCACTCAAAAGTTTGGGGTCAGTCAATTTAGTAAGTTTTGAAAGAAGTGTCTAATGCTCACAAAGGATGCTTTTTTTGTACTTATTATTTATTTTTTTTAAAAATACAATAAAATAGTAATATTGTTACATATTTTTACAATTTAAAATACCGGTTTTCTATTTGGATATATTTTAAAATATAATTTATTCCTGTGATGGCAAAGCTGATTTTTCAACAGCCATTACTCAATTTCTTCTTATTATTAATGTTAAAAGAACATTAAGTACTGCTTAATATTTTTCATGGATTTTCTTTTTACAGAATTTTTTTTTTTAATCTTTTTTATTACATTAGAAATGTCTTTACGGTCATTTTCTTTTTACAATTGAATGCATTCTTGCTGCATTTCTTTAATAAATAAATAAATGACCGCAAACTCAAAAATACCCAAAAGACAAAAATATAGTGACTAAAATCAGCATTTAAATAAATATTTAGCTGTAATAAAGAAGGTATAAAATGCTGCACAGGAAACGACTCAAAAGAATCAGTGAATCGTTTTCTGAATCAGTTCACTTTAACTGATTCAGTAGAATAAATGAATCTTCACAACTCAACATTCTAGAAAAGCATGCTTGATTAAGTCATGCTACGCCACTACTTTGTTGGAAAGAGATCTTTGTAAAAGCTGGGAAAGCTCTGAAAACAGCCGAGCTTGTGACACACTACTAAATATGCAGTTGAAGTCAAAATAAAACTCATTTTACTTCAGCAATTTGACACAGTTCAAATCAAGAGCCAACTGAATTAAATATATCTCACTTTACAGTAAAAATTGTGAAAAATAGCAAAAAAAAACAGCAAGTAACCATGTGTAAAATAATCTGTTACTGGAAAAGCTAATGTCATGCTACAAAAAAAAAAAAAAAAAAGGTTATAGTCTCGCTATTTTTACTTAGCTACTTCCCAACATTCATCTAAATTCATTTGAAACACCATCACACCCTCTACTGTTTACCCTCAGAGACCTTTACATGTGTCCTGGGAACTCAGTGAGCCTATAGAATGGACTTAACACACAATAACCTCTAGAAAAATGCTTTAACCGTCTGCGGATTGCAGTGGCCCACTGTGGGACAATCGATCAGGACAATTGACAGGAAGCAACATGACAATGACCAAAAACACAACACAAAAGACTTGAAAGACAAGACAGAGAGACATCCGTTTGCAGACGTGGGAAGGGAGCAGGGAGCGTTTCTCCTCACCAGTCGTCTGAAGTTGCCCGGGCTGGAGTTTTCCGGGTTTATGATGGGGATGTAGTCACCCGTCAACACGTACATCTTCCACGTGGCCGTACAGCTGCCGGACTTCTCGCAGGCGTAGCATCTCCACAGAGTCTGAACATGGGACAGAGTTATTTATGGTATGTTAAGGAAGAAATGTCTACGGTGATGTGTAGCTTTAGCTGTCATTTGTCACCTGTATTAGAGAGGCTGCGGCTGGAATCTGCCGGTTAAAATGTTTCTGCCTCTGTTTCTGCTGGACTTTAAGAGCAAAACCAGATCCCAGAATGCCCTGCACACAGAGGAAGACAGCTCAAGTGTTCAGTTACCACAAAATAAATCAACGACATGGAAAAACTCACACTTATTGCATTCATTTTATCGTTTTATTATTAAAATTACTTTGGTACTGATACAAAATGTGAATGAATCATATAGGCCAAATAAACACAATACAATATAAATATATTTATATAAATTATTTAACATTATATTTATACTAAACATTATTTACTTTATATTAATTTAAAACTATATATAGTTTAGAATTTATTATAACTATATATAATCGTATATACTTCTATTATAATTTATATAATACATTTATATGAATTGTAAATTATGTTTGAAATTATGTATATTCTAAATATGTATTTTTAGATATTTTAAATTAATTATATATATATATATAATTTAGAACTTATTATAATTGTTTGTAAGTATGTGTTTATATATATATATAAATACTGTATACAGTATATTACTATAACATTTCTATATTAAATAATATAATATTACAATTAAAATTAACAATATATTATATTGTTATTTTAAATTATATATATTTTTTTATAATTATATATATATGTATATATGTGCTATAAATCACATAAACCATGCTATTTATTAATTTAATATAAAGAATTATATGAACTGCAGTAGTTCTGATTTGTTGGAATTGTGCTTAAGCCTAATGTTGCAGATGCATGTTATATAATGTGTAACATGAGGACCGCGGACCCCTGAGGCCCCTGGAGGCCCTATCACTCTTAAATGGACCACATTAACCCTGGACCCCATTACTGGAGGGCCTCTATAGGAAAACACTGCCCCGGGGCGCCAGACAAGCTCAGATAATGTGTGTGTGTGTGTGTGTGTGTGTGTGTGTGTGTGTGTGTGTGTGTCTGTGTGTGTGTGTGTGTGTGTGTGTGTGTGTGTGTGTGTGTGTGTGTGTGTGTCTGTGTGTGTGTGTGTGTGTGTGTGTGTGTGTGTGTGTGTGTGTGTGTGTGTGTGTGTGTGTGTGTGTGTGTGTGTGTGTGTGTGTGTGTGTCTGTGTGTGTGTGTGTGTGTGTGTGCGCGCGTGTGCGTGTGTGTGTAAATGTGTGTGTGTATAACATGTGTGTACAAGGAGAAGTGTGTGTGTGTGTGTCTGTGTCTGTGTCTGTGTCATAATGTGTCTCTGTGTGTGTGTCTCTGTGTGTCTCTGTGTGTCTCTGTGTGTCTCTGTAGTGTCACTCGTCTCTGTGTGTCTCTGTGAGTGTGTCTCTGTGTGTATGTGTGTAGGTGTATGGTGTAGTGTGTAGTGTGTGCACATGTACAGTCTTGTCTGTGTCTCTGTGTGTCTCTGTGTGTGTGTGTCTGTGTGTGTCTGTGTGTGTGTGTGTGTGTGTGTGTGTGTGTGTGTGTGTGTGTGTGTGTGTGTGTGTGTGTGTGTGTGTGTGTGTGTGTATGTGTGTGTGTGTGTTTACCGCAGGCAGAGCGAAGAAGGAGATCGCGAACACGCTAAAGCAGGAGGCGATGGCTTTCCCAATCCACGTCTGAGGGACTTTGTCTCCATAGCCTATCGTAGTCACCGTAACCTGAGAGAAAACCAGAGTTTGGGATTCACATGAGTCATTATAGTAGTGTTTTCAAAGATGTGAGAAAAGAGACAACACCTGGCAACCTCCCAGAACACCCTAACAACCATTGCTCTAAGAGGACTATAGCAACACGTAAAATAAAAATATATTACAAACTGTAAAGAAATGAGATTAAAACAAACAGAAAACACTGGCAACTAGACCGATAGTGGATTTTACCGATAGCTAGGTTGGACCACACTGACCGAAACCGATTAATCAACCGAAATGTATACTGATCGAAAACTAAAATAGTACTCTACTATTTAAATTAAAAAAGTACTGAACCATACTTTTATAAATGAATTTAAATATTAATTATTATACTGATCATTAAAGTTAGTTTATAATTTAAAAACTAATGTTTACTTAAAATTTAAAAATGTATTAGTGATATTTAATGTTGAAATTAACACACTATGACAAGGAACAATACTTATACAGCTTTCATTCATCTTAATGTTACAAATGGACTTCATTTCATTTCAATAGTCATGCTAAAGATGGCTATATTTAAATATCTACACAAAAGCCATAGCTATTACATACAGATATTGTATGTGTACTCTCACACTTTATTTGCTTCTATTTTAGATGATCTAATCAAAATAACAAAATATGTTAGTCACACAAATCACAGAAAAAACAGAAAGAGAAAGCACAATCTATATTACAGATCTCTATATGAAGCATACAGCCTTTATCACAATACACAAAATGAAAAATGCACAATACACAATCTTACAGCCCAGAGTAAAGTCTTTATGTACATTAACAATGATCTTGGGACAAATTGAATGTAATTTAATGGAAAACTCTGTGACGCAGCAGGATTTTTTGTCGACTGCATTTAAATCCGCATCTAAATGTTCCAGCAGTGTGCAGCACACAGTGTCACGTGTCAAAACAAACAATCAGTGATTTCTGCCTCTAGAGACTGCTCTCGTGCTGTATATAATGACAGAAGACCCTTCTCAGCCGCTCCAGCTATGGACACAACCTGGATGGTTTTTTGCTGATAGCCGATAGTTTCAGGAATCAACTATCGGTGCCGATTAATCGGCAAAACCGATGCATTGGTCTCTACAGGCAACCAAATAGCAATGCTCTGGCAACCTATAAGACCTTGGCGGCTAGTTTAGCTTGGGCAAACACCATTTGTTTGTTTTTTACCCGAAACTGTAAAATTCTAGTTTTTACGTCCATCTTGACCAAACCAGAATAGACATTACAGCTACACACCATTTATTTTATGGAGGACAACCAAATACACATCAAATCTAAAACGTATATATGGAAATGGCAGACGTGTCATACTTAAGGATTTCTGAGTGTCTTCTAAGACGTCTATTGAAGTTCATCCTCGGTTAATTTTTCCTCTAATCCAGCACAAAACGTGGGGTTTCAGCTAACACAGGAAAACAAACAGGCCTGTAGCAGCACGTGAAAGCGTAGTGTTTTCGAGAGGGCTTTCTCGTGATGAGATGTGTTTGTGTTCTTCCCATTCAAGATGGACAAAAAGAGCTAAAGCAGGACGAGGCTTTAAACAAGTGCTTCGGGTGGCGAGAGGGTTTAATCCCACCACTGAACATCCAAAAGACCACAAAGGCCGCTTCAAGCGGGAGTCCACAGTCGCTGGGATTCCCCAGACTGTGTGTGTGTGTGTGTGTGTGTGTGTGTGTGTGTGTGTGTGTGTGTGTGTGTGTGTGTGTGTGTGTGTGTGACTTCAACCCCTAATATTCTCCAGCCAAGTGATTCACGTCGAGTTATTGAGTCAGAGTTCAGTCGATGCTCTACGTGTGTGGCAAAACCAAAGCTAACATCTCAGTGTGTGTGTGTGTGTGTGTGTGTGTGTGTGTGTGTGTGTGTGTGTGTGTGTGTGTGTGTGTGACTTCAACCCCTAATATTCTCCAGCCAAGTGATTCACGTCGAGTTATTGAGTCACAGAGTTCAGTCGATGCTCTACGTGTGTGGCAAAACCAAAGCTAACATCTCAGTGTGTGTGTGTGTGTGTGTGTGTGTGGTATTCCAAGAGTGTGGGCTGAGATTAAAGCACTAGTTTTTTTCCATCTCGTCTTTAATCTTACTAAATGTATCTGCTCACTGCTTTTCTTCTTTTTCAATCAAGATTGAGATTTGTGCTTTCTGACATGTAAAAGAGCGACTGGTTAAATATAGCTACTTGAATATTGTGTATATTTTTGCATGAGTGGAACGCTGTATTAATCAATTAGCATCAAACACAAGATCTATCTGTTTTATAATCGTAAATACTAGGGGTGTAACAGTACACAAATATGACAGTTCGGTACGTACCCCGGTTTTAACTAGGGGTGTAACGATTCATCGATATATGGATACGATGTATGACGATACGATGCATCGATGCCACGCGTAAAATATCGATATCTGAAGTATAAAAAGGCACCTTTATTTTGGCACTGTCAACATTTTCATATAATGTTCATCTATGCATTACCACCAACGCGTGTATTCTCGTTCAATCTCACGTATCAGGACTCGATATAAGGACAGCCCGAAGGCACGCTCGGGATTGTTGGAGTAACAGTCGAGCGCTGTGTGAGAAGTTTTCCGCGCACACATCTGAAGCGCACGCACACACATCTGAACACACACACACACACACACACACACACACACATGAAGCGCTGCACAAGACACATCACGCACACACACACACACACATCAGAAGCGCACGCACACACACACATCTGAAGCGCACACACACACACACTGAAACGCGCGCACACACAGCTGCGTCACTCTGCGTGAATACTGAATTGAGCTCTCATCTGTTTTTTTGATGGATGAATAAATACTGCACACACACACACTTTATGTAAAGAGTGGAGAAAAACACATCTGTGCTTTCGTTCTTAAAGTGAAAGAAAACTAATAATAAATATAACAGAGAAAAACACAAGTGCTCACACATCTGTAACATCAAAAACTATTCATTTAAGTGCTATTTAATTTATACAGTGAAGACATGCAGTTATTTTACATTTGATTATTACACATAGCGTATTTGAAAATGTATTTTGAAGCGAAAAACCTGAAAAGCATTGTTTATTGAACTTGTGTCTGTCTTCTATTGTATTTATTTTCTGCATTGCTTGTAATTTGGTTATCTGTAGAAAATACTGAGCCCATAGCAGCATTTCTAGATTTATGTTCATGTTATATATTTTTGGTGGCATTTGTGAGTTAATAAAAGTAGATGTTTGTTTAAAATAGTATATAATATCATAATATCGATATACGTCAACTCTGCGAATCGAATACGTAGAATTTTTTGAGGTATGAATTGAGCTGGGTATGAGAATCTCCTCGAACCATCTTTTATGTGAATGGATGAATAAAACTGACAAAAACATCAAAATGCATGTTTTGGCTAATATCCTTGTAAACTATCGGTTAAGAAAACCTCTCTTATGCTTAAAACTTAATGTAAAGAGCCCTTTTGGAGAAAGAAAAGGCATGTGTATCAGTTTATTAAATCTGTGCTTTCATTCTTAAAGGGAAAGCAAACTAATAATAAATATAATAACAACTTCAAAGAACAATACAAGAAATTTAATTACTATTTATTTTTATATAGCTACTGCTCCTGATAAAGCATAAAAACTATTCATTTATAGGATATTTAATTTATGCAAACATGAAGACTATAGTTATTTTACATTTGATTATTACATTTCTTTAGCACCTGTTTTTAAACTAACTTATAAATAATACAATTTGTATTTTAGTTAAAATATATTCTGAGCTGAAAAACTGGCTGTGAAAAGCACTGTTTATTGAACATGTTTAATTACTGATTAATTTAAACATACATTAAATAATTAAGACAAACTATTTTTTAAGGTATCGGCAAATATCGTATTTCTCTAGTGTATGAGAACCGAGCTGTGGACGCTGATCGAATGCTGACGAAAAGATTTACAAAGTGTCACGGACATTTTCTTTCCACGGTATGATGTTTTCGGGTACAGCAGGGGGAAAAACTTTATTTTATTTATTTATTTTTAAATAAACGAGGTATGAGATGTTCAGACTGAAGTTATATTCGCGTTCAATTATAGTTTACAGAGGAAAATTTTCTTAGTGCGGCGCGATACAAATCTACCTCTCTTATCACGGCTAAAACAGACTTTTACATTGTAAGGTTATAATTTGGCCTAACAACTTAACCCAGACTTAAATTTAATTACTATTTATTTTTAAATAGCCTAGATGATCAACAACCAACTTTAAAAATAAATTGTATGCAAACTGCACATAATGCAGTTTTTAAACTAACTTATAAATAATACAATTTCTAGGTTATTTGTTAAAATATATTCAATTACACACTGGCTGTCATAGCATGTTTAATTACGGATTAATTTAAACATACATTAAATAATTAAGACAAACAGGTTTAGTAAAAGCTAGACTTCATTTCTCTAGTGAACTAACAAGCTGTGGACGCTGATGACTTGCTGAGGTAAATGAAATGCTACGTGACATTTTCTTTCCACAATGTTTTGTTGAGCGATCACACGAGGCATGAGATGTTCAGACATGTTTATTCGCGTTAAACTAGTAGTACAGAGGAAGCACAAGTCTGCGGCGTGTCTGTCGGCAAGCCACATCCAAGACTGTCAAAACATCATTCATTATTTGAAGTTTCTGGAAAAAAATACTGTATTTGTTCGATATACACGCGTATACCGGTTCGAATACGATTCAAATACGTGTACCGTTACACTCCTAGTAAATACACTAGCAGGCAAACATTTGGATCCATTTACTCCACTAATTGTTCTGTTAATAACTTATATTTGACTTTTTTAAGCTGATAAAGCAGGCTTAGTTTTGTAGTCTCCAAACTGTTGACCACTAAAGGTCTTTAAGAAATCATTTAAGCTTCTAGAAAGTTTTTTTTTTAAACAATTGAAAAGTTTTATTATGCACAAAAAATACATGCATCTGCCGTCTTAAAAGAAAACAAGAGGCCAGAGGAAACAGCAGCAGCTTTGTTAAGTCAGCGAGAGCGGTTATGATTCATGTCGTTTCATCATACGGCTCTGGATGTGTCACACCAGCTGTGGTCTGCACCTGCAACTCCAGAAAGAAAAACACAGACCAGAAACCAAATCCCAATTCGATTGTTTCTCTGTAACTATGAGATTGAGAACAAGAGACGTCTGCTTACATCTGATGCTTTGCAGATGTTTCTCCTGAGAAATATTCTCAGAGTTTCAGAAAAGACCTCAATGTTTCAAATATGACTCACATTTGCACAAGTTCTCAAGATGATCTCAGCATGCTATCCACATTCATTGTATACCACTATAATCTTACTATATAACAATTATTGACCGAGTCGTTTTATACTTTAAGGAGTAGCATCTGAGATAGAGGTCGACCGATTGATTGGCCGGCCGAACAATCTGCCGTTTTTTTTTGTATTTATTGGCATCGGCCGATTGTGCTGCAAATTAGGCGGATTATATACAGGCACGTCTGCAAGCAACACGTGACGTAACGCTGCCTCGTGCGGCAAGCAGATTGCCCTTCCACTGGCACAACGGATAACCCTGTAATGTCCCCCTCTGTCTGCTAACTTTTTGAAGAGAGAACTACCTTGTAACTCCCCAAGAAAACGGTAGGACTTAAGTTCTTATCCTTCGTTCTTAATCTAGCCTTATATTTCATTGGTTAAATATGACGCTACTTTTGGAGAGAGAATGTGAGTAACTTGTTTAGGGCTGAAACGGTTTCTCGAGTAACTGGAATACTAAAAATCATCGAGGCAAATGACTTGCTTCGAAGAATCGTTTTGTCCATTTACTAAGGATGCACTGAATTTTTGGCAGCCGAAAATATATGCCACACCACACCACCCAGCAGTGTTCAGGTTTGCCCTCCCACTCAGCCGTTCAATATTTCTCTCTATCATACTGCTCAGTTACCGCTCATGCTCACCGGAAAAGCTAAGTCCGCTCAAATATCGCGCCGACAATAAATGTCTATGCAGACATCTCAACCTGCAAAAAAGCATCAGGGAGGTTCCCGAAAGCACAACCCCCTGCCGATCCCCCCCCCCCCCCCCCCCAACAAAAAAGGAGGCCAAGGATATGATATTTCACCACAGAACATGACTTTACTTTTATAATGAAATACAGTTGAAACTATTTATACTTTTATCCCAGCCATCAAAGAACTGAACAATCATACACCCCTACCACCCATCAGCACAGTTGCACTTTATAGATAGGGACTTTATGCAATGGGACTTCAGTGTAATATTGGATGCCCTGTTATTGTTTTATAATTTTTATACTTTATTTATTGTGTGAGTGTGTATATGAAAGCGAGTATTTTTAGATGATGCACAGCAAATTTCGTTGTATGGTCACTGCACAATGACAAATACAATTCTCTCTTTCTCTCTATCTATTATGTAAACTGCTTTTATTTATATTCCATTGCAATTTTAAATATGTCTAAGGTGTTTTCATGTAGCTAGTTGTTAGCCGACCTGAATAATATGCACATGAAATCAAATGACACTTGATGAACTCACCTCAACATGTCTTCTACAATCATTTAACCCACCATGGGCAATGCTGAAGTCGCTATTGCAAACAGTACAGCGTGCAAGACTGTCATTATTTTTCACTTTTATAAGATAGGGGTACACTTTCGTGTAGTCTTGGGTAAAATGTGTCTTATATTTTCGTTTTTTGGGGCCCTCTCCCTCTGCCATGGCGCTCTTGTTTCTAGATATACTGAACTGAATATTCAGTTCGGGACTCGGGATAAGAGATAAAAGCCCGCCCACACTGACAATTGATTGGTTGAATTACCGAAACAGGCCAATCAGGACGCTCTCTGTATTACATGCGCTTCATGAGGCACACACGCAGACTAGCACACGCACGCACACGCAAGGTCCCTCGCTCCCTCTCCCTTTCTGCCGTGCGCGCGCTATGTGTTGAAGCACAGTCTCTGTCTCGCATGCGCGCTCTTGATCACTCCTAGATTCCGGGATATTTTAACTCATTTGCGGGCATCAGGGAGCCGCTATCAATATGCGGGAGACTCCCGGAACTTCCGGGAGACTTGGGATGTCTGTCTATGTAACGTGTATACTTGTTCCTGTTTGCAGTAGCGCTGCTGTGCTGTGACATGCTGATCTCCTTCACTGATCTGCTCCCCGCTGTGCTCTGCTCACATGCGCTGATAATACAGCTTTGCCGCGTCTTGTTTTTTAAATGCAAAAATATTCTCTGTGAATAGCCGCTTAGGACGCAACGCAGCTCGCGTGCATGAAGCGCCATCTATTTCCCTAAGCAACCACAGGTCCGATTTTCTAGCACAGAATGAGAGCTTATTAAATCATGAACACGATTATTTATCTTTGCTAATTATTATTTTATTTTAGTAATTTTTCAGTTACTGTTGTTAGTTTCATTTAGTTTTAGTTTTTCATTTATTTAGACATTTTAATTGTATTTTAGTTTACGAAAAAAAAATTGACCAATAGTTTTAGTCTAATAAATAACCTTGCTTCTGAGAAAAAAACCTGGTAATCTCACATGTGTAAACTCATAAAAAGTTTCATAAGGAGATCTCAATATCTCAAATGTCTCATGACCTCAGTATGATGCAATTAAATGCCACTATACTATACTTACTGTATGGCAATTAATGACTCAGTTGTGTCTTGTTTTATTTTCATTAAAGAGAAACATCTGAGCCAAAAGTTAATATGTAAATAAAGCACGTCGGGACACCATTAAATCTCCTGAACTATGAAAGAGCAAACTCTGAGCAATAAATCGGTCCTCTGGGCTATTTTCAATCTAATGCTCAATATTTCATTTCCAAGTTCAAGTAGATTGCATTTGTAATTCTTTCCTGCAATCTTATGTTTTTCAGACTTCACAGAGACAAAAGCGAGATGATCCCCATCAAAATGAGATCTCTTTAAAGTCTCAATGATTTTTCTAATACAATGAAATAAGGGGAGAGAAACATCTGCTTACATTACCTGAGAAAAAGACCCCAGTAATCGTACATAAGCAAGCTTGAGAGTTTCAAAAGAGATCTCAATGCCTTTAACAGTGCTCAATATGATCTCAACATGTTATACCACTATATTCTTACTGTAGGACAATTATTGACTCAGTCGTGTCTGGTTCCATTGAGAAGAAAAGTCTGAGACAAAGTGAATATGTAAATAAAGCACGTTTGGGGGTCACCATTAAATCCACAATAAAGCAGTCCTCGGATATAATTCCCCTGTGCAATTTTTTCCTTTCCAAGTTCAAGTCGATTCCATCTATAACTCCTCCCTTCAATCTTACATTTTATGGACTTCACAGAGACAAAAGCGAGACGACCCCCATCGAGGGTTTCTCAATGCCACCTCCTCCACACAAACAACGGCTTTTGTCCGGGACTTGAGAGCCGACGGGTGGCCATACGCTTTCTGACCCTCTTCACGGAGAGGTAGAGCCTCTGCAATTAAAGGTTTAATTAACGGATCCGACACTTTACAGCACAGAGAAGAAAGCTCTTTGAGCGAAAGGTGAAAGGGACATTGACCGAGCTTTTGTGGCTCTCAGATTCCCTGTACAGCCGTACGATTGGTTTCTCATTACGGTTCACACTAAATTCAGCTTTTTAATGAACTGCACTGGAAACTTCATCCAGGACCGATTCCAACAGCCTTTCGAGAGGTTAGCTGGATGTTTTATGACCCTCTTTTCTCGTGTAGTTTGCAATGCGCCAGAACAAAGAAAATCACTGGACATTTAAACGCATTTTAGAGCCTCAATTAAAGTTTCTGTTGTGGATATAAACATTCCCACCATCCCAAAGAAATACCCCGAAACTCACCAGACCAGATGTCAAATATAAGCTATTTGAGACACAAAATACATTACTGTTCAACTAACACCAACATATAACACCCATGAACCATCCACACTGAGGCCCTTTTCTGAAACCTGCTACGCTCACAAAGTAAGCATTTCAGGTACATGACTGACATAAAAGCAGCATAAGAATACAATATAAGGTATCTAATACTAGCCAAATTCTGAGGCATCATCACCAGTATCCTTCGTGGAGAATGCAATCCCACAATGCATCATGTGGTGGAGAACGCGGGCATATGTTATAAACATACTTGATATACATTCAAACTTGAAAGTTCTCTACAGACAAGAAACATCATGATGAAATTAACTGCCGATTAGCTTGTGTACGAGGTCACGCCACATCTCCAGAGGATTTCTAGATAGATTTGAATTATGTAAAAACCACAAACACACCTAACATTGAATAACTCAAATGATTTATGGTAGACTGATGTGAATAGCAGTACTCCAAGGTCGTTGAACAGACCAACCAGCTTAACCAGTAAGACGTCCTTAGTCAATCATCAAATGGAAACTGGTCTAAGCTGGTCTTGTGAACAAGGTGTTTCTCTGCTTGTCAACTCCTATAACTCAAGTTTTCAAAGAAGAAGAATAAACTCACCACACCCCACCACAGAGCATCAGCATAGCTAGAAAACCCCGTCTTCCCCTCCTCGTCCACTGCGTCTTTCTCCGCCAGATACACAAAATATGACGAGAAGATCAGACCCAGGAACCCGATGTACAGCGTGGTGATCAGCTCCTGAACCGGGGGAAATACTTCGTTAATAATCAACACAGATGAACCATTTCCAAGACTTTAGATCCAACTTTATATAAACATAAATTAATAAGTGTGTATTTGGCATCAGGTGACAATTATTGCCATTATTTTAGCAATGTCCTAAGATCTTAGATGTACCGGGTCTATCGCTAATTAGCTATCGCTAATTCACTTAAACAGTCCTGTGGTGCGACAAATACATTTTTTTAAAGTACAAATATTCCATGTAATCTCCAAATGAATAAAATGTTAATTAAATAATGTTTTTTTTTTTTAAATGCAAAATAAATAAATAAATAAACCATTCACAAATAAAATAAAAAAGAATGAATAAAATGAATAAATAAATGTAAACAATAAAATAAATAAATAAATAAAGATAAGTATAACATGTAGGATGTTTTTTATCTCTTAAAAATTCACTTTCACTTTCTCTTGAGTTCCTGATTATTTCAAGGATCTTCATTATTTTAGTGATCTGACTCATTTTTCTTATACATATCTTAACATATCTTACATATCGTATTACACATTTCTTTTATTTATTTATAGATAACAAGTCCAAAGGAATACAAATCTGTATTCGACAAAATTTGTATACATTTTTGGTGTAATATATCAATTCATGACATGCATGAAAATCTAAGTTAATCTAAAACGGGAATTTATTTTATAAATCTTTCTAATTTGTACATTTGGTGCATTGTACATCTAGTACTTTGATGTTTTTTTTTGCAATATGCTATACAAATTCAAGTATAGGATTACAATCTAAATAAAAAGGACTTTTGAATAAATTTAGTTTATTGTACTTTTGTTTTGTTTTGTTTTTTGGACTCCAAAAATCTGATCAAAAAGTCCAATAGAGTAAAAATCTGACAAAATTGTTATACATTTTTCAGGGCAATATACGCTCCTGACGAGGTGTTAACTTCCGTGGACGACCTGGACGTCTCTGTGAGATGGTTGCAGTTCCATCTTTTTTAAATGTTTGTACCACTTTTGCTACAGTATTCTGACTGATAAGTACAGCTTTGCTGATCTTCTTGTAGCCTTCACCTTTCTTGTGTAAAGAAATTATTTTCTTTCTCAGGTCTTGTGACATTTCTCTTCCGTGTGGTGCCATTGCCTTTACTGACAGCATGAAATGGGAAGGGGTTTTCTTTAAGTAACACCCTTTTATAGTCAACTGTCACCTGTGTAATGAATAATTAGACTCACCTGTGGTTGAATTCTTGTTAAATTAGACATTTGTAGTCTAAGATTTAGCTTTGCTCCAGAGACTTTCAGTGGGGTGTACTCATTTTTGCATCACCCTAATTTGAGTAAAACTGAAAATGTTGTTCTCTAAGTTATATTATTAACCTTACTTTCATGTTATAAGTTAAACAGATGTTATATAAAACTTAGTCTTGTCAACATTTTGGAAAATGTTTTTGTGTTCATTGAGATATTGTTTAAAATGTTACTTTTCAAAGGGGGTGTACTCATTTACGCTCAGCACTGTAAATTCATGACTTAAATCTAAGTGAAACATTGGACTTTTAAATATTTATATTTAGTTAGTTAGTCCAAAGGAATGAAAACCTGATGGCACAAATTGTATACATTCTTTGGTACATCTTTGGTGCAATATACAAACTCAAGACTACGATGAAAATCCAAGTAAAAATGGCGTTTTTAAGCTGGTTGAAATGAACATAGTTTATGTGGCGAATGCCATGGAGTATAAAAGCACCTTATAAGGCAAACCTTCCCTAAGCCCAAGGGTGCATGTGAATGAATCAGCCCAATCACACCTGATCCGCTGAGAACTTCAGCCCTTTCATAAGACGTGCGTCAAAGCTGAAGCGATTGAGAAAATGTGTGTGTGACGTGATGCATAAAGCCTTAGATCACTGAAACGGCAGCTCTCCGCTTAGATTATCATAAAGTGAAATCATGAGGCCATATTTGGAGAGAAATCTGAGGTTGGTTGTGCCAGACATTAGCTATTAGATTTGATGAAATCAGTGGGTTTTATTATACCGTTAAGTATTAAGGTGAATATTACAGTCAAGGCCTGACGGCGTAAATCAAGCGCACCTGCCGATGAATAAAAACCACTGATCCCAGAAGCCTCCACGTTCCACCCTGACGGTCCACATGCAGCATTCGCAAGATCTGGAGGAAACGGATCCCTCTGCATTCAAGGAAAGATACTACAATAAACATCAGGGAAGTATGATCATCACCGGCTGTTCAGCACACGTGGATGATGATGATGATGATGATGCTTCTGTCGGTCATGTACCTGATTGCAGACGTGGCGAACACTTGTCCATTAGACCCAACGCTCAGAACCACGACAGAGGCGACGACCACTATCAGATCTGTGTCACGAACAAAACAAGAGATCAAACTCACTCGTACACTAACTTATATACCACTATCTTGATTAAAACATGGCAAATAATACATACTTTAGTCTGTAAATCTGACAAACGTTTCAGTGAAGGGAAATAATGACATCATAAAGGTGAAAGAAAACATTTTGATGCTAAATTTATTAATAAAATACGTCTGATGTAACCATGGTTATTAAAATATACACTGCATCGTAATCTACTGATTTCATTCTTATTTATCTGTCTGTTTATTTATTTATTGATCACTGCAAATAAATTAATAAATACTTTAGTCTGTAAATATGACTTTTCTATTGAAGTGAAAATAATGACATTAAGGTGAAAGACTCTTTGTTTGTTTGTATTAATGCTTATCATTTTATTTTAACTAATTAGTTTATTTACTTTATTCATGCAGTAATCATTTTGTTTTGTTTATTTATTATATACATTTATTTATTTGTTGTTAATTTGCATGCAGTTTATGTGGCATATTAATTTAGAGATTACATGAACAAATATTTCATTGTAGTGAAAATAATAGCATTAAAGTTAAATATTTTTTTATATATATATATATTTAGTATAAAATCTATACTAAATTGAAAAACAAATTTTTGTTACTGGAAATAAAATAATAAAATATAAATGTAACTATTATAATAAAAAAGTAGATTACATGAACAAATATTTCATTGTAGTGAAAATAATAGCATTAAAGTGAAAGAAAAACATTTTTGATATATTTAGTATAAAAAAAAAAAAAAAAAAATAAAAAAACTAGAAATAAAATAAATGTTAAGGAAAAAAACAAATCCTAAACTTATTTTATTTTAGCTATAAATACTACATAAACATATAAATCTATATAAACGTATATTTAAAATGAAAAATAAATAAAAGAAATGACAAAAACACACAACAAAATTTCTAAAACTTTAAGAGAGATTCTAATGAAAATTAAACACATAAAAAACGAGTTCTATTAATTAACTATTATAATAAAAAATTAGTTTCTCAATTATACTAAAATAATACTGGAGACAACCAGATAACCATTCTTTCAAATCAAATCAAATAATTAGTATTAAATTAAGAAAGATTGTCAGTGTGAGGAATGAACCTGAAGTATATAATTCATTCAAGCAGATACCTATAATGGAGATGGGTTTCCTGATGAACCGCAGACGGCCTTTAATACCCACGTATTTACTCCGACAGCCGGCCGACCACAGCCGGACCACGTACTCCGTCCCAAAAAACACCACCAGCACGATCTCCTGCCAAGCAGAAAGAAACAGCTGGATCCTTGTATGCATATATGTGTTTCTAAACTCTATCCCAGAGGATCTGGCTTGGTCTGAATCAATGACACATGTGGAGGAGCCGGGCAGTACACACTGATCTGCAGCTCTTCTGTGACCTCTCATGACCTCTCATCTGACCCCGAGCGGCTCACGGGTCTCTGGCCTGGCTGCAGTTTGCTTACACAAGTCAAAAAAGTGCTATAGTCTACTAGCAGAAACATACAACCTGTGAGAAAGCCTTTTCACAAAAATATCCAGAGGGAGATTTCAGCGCTCAATAAATGTGGAGCAGCTCAGATCACTTGATGAGAAATAAAATCAAGTTTTAAATAAATTAACATGTATAACTAAAACAAATAATTCCAATAAAATAAATATTAACTGAAATTAAAAAAATAATTTTAAACTTAATTGTTGAAATACTAGTTGTACTAGTCACTTGTTGTCCAGTAAGAGTTCGGAGCTATATACATGAATGTGAAACAGCTCAGATACAAATGAGTCACTGTTAAAATAGAATTACAAATAAAATAACATAGAAAATGTCTTGGCTGGGTAATAATAAAATAAAATAATTAAACTAAATTAAAGGAAGTATCTTAGCTGGAGACATAATGGAGTTCCCAGTTCCCAACTTTTTTTTTTTTATTTTTTTTTTACAAAAAAATATTTTAATAAAAAAATTTTTTATTTGTAATCTATAATTTTAATTGTGTGTTTTGTGATCTTAGGTTTGTACTTTTCAGAGGATTTAAAAAAAAAAGAGATACAAATTAAATTTTTTCAAAGTAATAAAACCAGACACAAATGAGTCAATATCTGTTCTCCAGTAAAGAGCTTTTTCCAGAAAGAGATTTATATTTGACCGTTTGTTGAGAAACTTTTGATTGTAGATCTTTGTGTATTATCTCTCACACAGTATAAATAGACACACACTCGCTCGTGTCATGCAGGCCACACAGCGCTGGACTGAACGTGTGTCTGGACGCTGTTCAAAGCCCCACAGGTGTCTCCAGGTGTGGATGTACTGACAGAAACACAAACTACTCAATCAGTCATATATCTGACAAGCCCTGTCCATGAACTCAACATCAGCTCAACTGAGAGATGACACTGCCCTCCAGTGAGAGAATACAGTACTGCACTGAAATATCACCTGCAGCGCAAGCAAATGATACAATACCCTTTTACTTTAATAATAAATAGCTCCATGTGTGCATGCTATTCAATAAATAAATCAATGAAAAAAAAACATAAATATATTTCATTGTAGCAATAAAGTATCTGTCTTGGTATTTGGTAAAAATAAATATATATAAAATAAAAATTAAAGCATCTGTCTTCGCTGGGAACAAAAAAAACTATAAAGCACAAGCACTTGGTGTTTTCTGTTGAGGTAAAAATCTAATCAAATAAAACAATTCAATAAAATAAAACAAAAAGTATCTGTCTTAGCTAATAAAGTATTTGTCTTGGAATTTTCTGCTGAGGTAAGAAATAAATATATATGAAATAAAAATAAAGCATTTGTCTTCGCTGGGAACTAAAAAAAACTATAAACCACAAGCACTTGGTGTTTTCTGTTGAGGTAAAATAAAATAAAATAAAATAATAAAATAAAATAAAAAGTATCTGTCTTAGCTAATAAAGTATTTGTCTTGGAATTTTCTGCTAAGTTAAAAAAGAAAAATAATAATAATTAAATAAAGAACAATTAAACATCTGTCTCAGCTAGAAAAAAAAAACTATAAACCACAAGCACTCGCTGTTTTCTGTTGAGGTAAAAATTAAAAAAACAATAAAAAATAAAATAAGACAATCTGTCTAAGCTGGGCAATAAACAAACAACAAGCATGATTCTGCTCTATTAGTATTCATTTATATAAGGGGTGTGTGATGTTTATTGTGTATGAAAATATAAATAAATAAATAAGTATATCTGTCTTAGCTGGGCAACATCTATAAACAACAAGCACTTGGTGTTTTCTGTTAGAGGTAAAAACAAAATAAAATAAAAAAGTTTTTTTAAATAAATACTTTTAATAAAAGTAAATGAATAGATGTAATTTTATATAAGGGGTGTGTGTGTGATATGTAGTGTATGATAATATCATAAACAAATAATCAATCAATCAATCAATACAAAATAAATAAATAAATATAATTACAGCATTAATTGTCTTAGCTGGGTAATAAATATAAACATCAAGCAATTAGTATTTTCTGATGAGGTAAAAATTTAATGAACTAATCAAAAACAAAATAAAATAAAATAAACTGGGCATAAAAAATAAAAGTAACAAATATAACTAATGTGATATGACGCTTACCATCCAGAAGAGCGATCCTGTGGCGAAGTCTGCGTACTGCTCGATGGTGGACAGGACGCTGAATATCAGACAGACTAGGACCATGAGGAACCTGCACGAGGAACACACAGGTGCATCTCTTTCAGTTAATGATCTGACCACATCATTATCTGTTCCCATCAAAACAGCATCAGAGCCTGGTGAAGACTTCTGCAGGCAACACTGGCATTATGACCCTCGTCACAAATCATCTCAATCCACTAAGTAGTTATGGGTCAATACGGCAGTTATCTCGAGAAAATGCAATATTGCTCAACACTTTGTCACTGTTTGTATACGCATATAACTAAATGTCTTGCTTTAATATTCAGTATACATTTTAAGTTTACACATTCAAACACTCGCTTGCACTCTTTGCAACTGGAAAAGTAAGAACAAAAAAAGTACTGTTATAAACTCCTCTAACGTAAGGGCTAGATATCAAGTAATCCTGCATGCAAATTTAAAAATTTAAAAAATTTAAAAAATTTAAAAAAAAAAAAAAAAAAAAAAAATACAATTACAATTAAAATTAAAATTAAAATTAAATTAAATTAAATTAAAAAAAATACAAATAAAACAGTAGATGTCTTGGCATGGGTAAAAAGTCAAACAAACACTTGGTATTTTTTGCTGGGGTAAAATTTTTATTATATTAAATTAAAATAAAATACAATTAATAATTAAATAAAACAACTTTTAAAATAGAAAATTATTTCTCATCATGTGAAATGCTCACCATCACGACGAGAGATTGTGAAATGCTATATAAATACATTTGATTTGCACTGATTTGTCTTTAATTCCATCCTGCCACATTCAAAGAGATGTTAAAAATGAAGCTAAAATGAAAAACCTTCGCTCCCTTCCCTTAACTTTGCTCTCTTTTCCCTAAACTCTCACCGTCTGGCTAGAATTTGCTCTGAACAATACTTACAAGCACTTCCTTTTTCTGTTTGCCTCTTTATAATGTATTGCTTATTGTATTCCTCAACTGTAAGTCGCTTTGGATAAAAGCGTCTGCTAAATGAATAAATGTAAATGAATCAAAAGCACATCAGCAAAACACAGCCACACTAATTACTTAGGACGTCCTTAATCTACTAGTCATTCAGAAAAGCCACAGACTAGTGATGGTCTTGAACATCCCTAGACAGAACAGTGTTTCTGAAACGAGTATATTGTTAGTGTGTGTAAGGATTCCCACACACAGAGGACAGATGGGAGAGAGTTTAACCACACGAGAGATTACACACACTTGCACAAACACGCACACACACTCTCCTTCCAACTCAAAAAGACAAACACACAATGTGACTCACACAGCAGTCCGAGATCAAAAAGTCACGTGTATTACAAAAGATAAAGCAGCAAAGGCGTTCTGGAGTTACATCAGGTCCAGATGTGCGCTGACCTGGAGAGTTCGAGCGGCTCCAGTCTGTTGTGACTGATGTGTCTCCTAACATTTAGTCATTTAGCAGACGCGTTTATCCAGTGACTTACACATGAGGAGAATAGAAGCAATCAGAATCTACAAAAGAGCAGTGATGTGCAAGCGCTATAACATGTCTCAGTTAAGCTAACACACATTGCAAGTTTTTTATTATGTAATAAATAGTGCTGTCAAATGATTGATCACAATTAATCGAATCCAAAATAAAGTGTGTAAAATTCAATATTTTCTCAATCACTTCAAACTTTTTTTTATTAATTTATATATATATATATATATATATATATAAATTAATTAAAAAAAGTTTGAAGTGATTGAGAAAATATTGAATTATGAGAAAATTTTTATTTACTTTTAACTTTATATTTACTTATATTATATGTTTTAAGTGTGTATACAGTGTGTGTGTGTGTGTGTGTGTGTGTGTGTGTGTGTGTGTGTGTGTGTGTGTGTGTGTGTGTGTGTGTGTGTGTGTGTGTGTGTGTGTGTGTGTGTGTGTGTGTGTGTGTGTGTGTATTATATATATACACTGTGAAAAGTGATTTTAACTTAACTTAAAAAAATTGAGGAAACCCGTCGCCCTAAAATTATTAAGTAAATAATATTTAAACATAATAATTTGACTGAACTGTTAAGCTCACTTAACTTTTTTCTTTTAATTATTATTTACTTAATTTTAAGGCAACGGGTTTCCTCAAAAAAGTGAGTGTGTACTGTATATTTATTATGTATTTATAAATACACACACATACAGAATATGTAGAAAATATTTACATGTATATATTTATATAATTTATATTACATATAAACATATTTAATATAGAAATATAACTTCTCATGTAGCAGAAGAACCGCTTCTCAATATTATTAACTCCTCGTTATCTTTAGGTCACGTCCCAAAAGCATTCAAGCTGACGTTATTAAGCCTCTTATTAAGAAACCAAAACTAGATCCTTGTGAACTGGCAAATTACAGACCCATCTCAAATCTTCCGTTTATGTCAAAAATATTAGAAAAAGTAGTGTCTGCTCAACTGTGCTCCTTCTTGCTAAAAAATGATATCTCTGAAGAATTTGAGTCAGGTTTCAGGCCCCGCCATAGCACAGAAACTGCACTTATTAAAATTAGGCAAGGCAAGTTTGCACATATAGCACATTTCATACATCTTGGTAATTCAAAGTGCTTTACATAAAAGAAAATGAAATAATCATTCACAGCAATAAAAACAAGGAGTTGTTAATTGATAATTGTTAATTAAATGACACTGCACGATTAAAATGTAAAGTGCTTTATAAATCATTTATTAGTTTTAGTGCTGCGTTCGACTCTATAGATCAGGGGTCGGCAAGTAAGTTTGGCATCGGGCCAAAAATACATTTCGCCACTAGATGGCGGGCCAGAACATAGTCAAAGGATAATTTCAGAAATGATGAAAAATGAATCTAGAATTGCCTGATGCAGACTGATACAGTGTCTTTTGTAACTAACTGGTAGTGAGCTGTTACTCCGTGCTTCATCCTGTAGATAGAAGGACAGTCATTAATAAAAAGCCACATTTGTGTGGCGCTATCCGGCAGAGTATAATGTACACTACTTTTTGCAGACACTACTTTTCCCATCCGTGCTTCACGCGTTTAATAATCACTCTGCTCCGGGTTCAACATTTCCCGCTCCCGCTACACTCACTGATATCAGAAACAGCATTTCAGTAGGTTTCAAATACCTACTGTTCGTATATTAAACAATTCAATAACAGGAGAGTTTCAACATGGCTTATTGGATCGCTAGCGTTCAAACTGTTTTCCTACCACATGACAAGCTATATTGTCAGCATTAAAGGGTAATTGCTGCTTTTTGCGGTGCAAATTTGTTTTGTGATGAAAATAACTATGTTAATTCATCAGTTATATTATCTATGGATCGATGCATTTCTGACAGAGTTCTGCTCATTCGAAATCGGATACAGATGAAGTAGCACTGTGTGATTATTTGTTTGAAGGCATTATTGAGAGAGCGATTGCGTGTGAATAAGTCTTGTAGTAGGCTACTTATTAAAATCATGCTTTCGGCTGAAAATATTCTGTAGCCTATCTAGAAGGAACAAACTAATTCCTTGAGAACTATAACTTTTGTCCATTGCCCTCATCATCATAGCCTTCACATTCTTAATGATTTGGGTGATCCTTCTCTATCAAGCTAGCTAAATATGTTTCTTGGTAAATATTCAGTTATATTACGGGCTGTTGGCATGAATTGTGCTCCGCTCCCTCTCAGCGCATGTACTCTGTTGCTGTCATGAGGGATATATTTCAGAACGTCTTCTATGGCATCGTGAAGCACTTTTATTTTTAAGAGTGTAACAGTCAAATGTTTCTGAAATCAGATTTATTATGTTGTTTAAAGAAGTCTCTTCTGATCACCAAGCCTGCTTTTTTATCCAATTTTGATATGATTTAAAACAACTCTTTTCTCTTTGAATGCAAGTTATTCCTGTGATTTCAAAGATGATTTTTTTAGCGTCAGTCACATGATCCTTCAGTAATCATTCTAATATTCGGATTTGCTGCTTAAAAAAACATGTATTACTATTAGTATTATTATTATCATTATGTTGAAAACAGCTGAGTAGAATTTTTCCAGGTTTCTATGATGAATACAAAGCATTAATCTGAAATAGAAATCTTTTGTGACATTATGAATGTCTTTATCATCACTTTTGAACAATTTAAAGCATCCTTGCTAAATAAAAGTATTGATTTCTATAATTTCTCCCCCCCCCAAAAAAAACTTTTATACTGACTCCAAGCTTTTGAATGGTATAGTGTTTGATGGATCTTTATATTCATCAAAGAATCCTGAAACAAAATGAAGATTACGACTGAAGTTCTTAAAGAGATCCTGGGTATTAAGACATGTATAGCTTAACATAACGTAAATGATGTCTCTTATTTAAATATGTAGTAGAAAACCCATGAAAACCCTTTCTCGTTTGGCTCTCAACGGAGGCAGTCGCATTCTTCACTCCCCGTCCTCCCTTTTTTCCCTGCTTGCTTCTTTGTCTCATCTCATCTATTGAGAGACTCTCTCTGCACGGCTCTCCAAACTAGAAGATTATGGATTTGATCAACTGGTCTCTCAGCGCTATTGACACCATCTTCTCAAGGAGAAGCCTGGGTTCTGGGGAACCTGTTTGTCCTGACGGGACGTTCGCGGCCGGATATACGAGGGATGCGTGGGAGAGGTGGCAAATCGTATGTCTGGCGGCTCTTTCCGTGGAGGACGCTGAGGATATCTACCTTTTCGGCACCATGATAACAGGTATTCTGCTGATTGGATTAGGCTTTGCCCTGGGTTATCAAAAAATTCAGAAGACGGGAACAGCTGTCCAAAGTCTCACAAGGCTGCCGTCTTGGTTGAAGCTGTGGGAAGAGCGGTCAGCAATGAGACTGAGACTATTAACCGGAATATGGATCCCATCACAATGAAGCTCACGGCTTTGCAAGTGAAAATTTATGCTTTCGGAGACCAGAATGGACAAAATGGACAGAGAGAATAGCTGTGAAAGTATGCAGCTGTTCGCCTCAAAGACACAACAATTCAATCTTATCTTTTTCTGGCTCCCCCGTACCGGCACCGGGCTCGGCCAAGGCCATGCTGGATAACAACCCTGGGAAGAGCGCTGCAGTGAGACTCTCTTGCTACCTCCCCGATTACAGACATTACTCCCCTCCCCCGACCAAGTGCCTCCGGCTTTGTTCCGCCAGGCTTGGTCAAGCGGGTCTG
>CM049866.1:48684694-48729694 GCA_027474115.1 Schizopygopsis malacanthus | reverse complement strand
ATATGCACCATTTAGGACAGGTACTAATTTGTATCTTAAAAGCATTAAGGTACTAATATGTCATTTTAAAGCACTAAACTGTAACATTTAGGTACCAATATGTAAATACAGTACAATATAAAATAATGTAAAAGCATTTAAAGAAAGTTTTTGTCAGAGCCGTTGATATTCTTAATGTTGACATAAATTGTCATTTTTACACCAGACATATAAATCAGCTCCAAATATCGGTAATCGGTCTAATTGATCTGTAATAATCGGCATCGACCCTGAACAACACCGATCGGTTGACCCCTAGCTAGGAGCAATAAGCACTTTTAATGCATTAAAACACTACAATGTACCATTTAGGTACCAATATCTTTAAAGCATTAATAAGTACCTTTAAAATACCAATATGCACCATTTACTGTAGTTAATAATATGTATCTTTAAGGTACCGATGTGCACCATTTCTGGGTAAATAAGCTACAAAGATGTACGTTTTAGATCTGGTGTAGTACAGCTTTGCATCGTTTTTCTGAGAGTGTATGGGTTTGTAGGAAATACACCTTTCAATTGAGTAACACACTAAAGCAGTGAGGATAATAGCCTGTTAATGTCTCCGTTTGTCCAGTGCAACCCGAAGCAGCACAAACAAACCGTAGAGATAAAAGTGTGCTTGTAAAAGAGCATGAACACCACCTGACCCGGCTCTGGCCAGAGATTATTTATTGATGGCCGGCAGTTTTAGGAACTAACAAGAGAACATGAATGTAATCCAGTCGACAGCTCAACTTAAGCACTAAACGGTACACTGCTCTCCGTACGGTGCAGTTCGGTAAGCACAGACCGCTCTAAGTGCAAATAATCAGAGACAATTACAGCAAGCGACACGACCAGACCATTCAGCCACGAGTGGACTCGCTTCAGGCATCGTCAGCCAAGCAAAAACAACCAAAGCAATCGTATATTTGACGTCTCGTGGGATTTCAAGGTGGAAAGGGTTCAAAATGACTCCTGCATCCATCCAGCTGTCCGGAGCGGATTAAATCACCAATGAGTTATGATCTTATTTGGGATGAACTGATTATTCTTATGGCTCAATATATTCTTACATGTGAAAATTATGGCCCCAAACAAGGGAAATAAATACTGCATTTTCTGGAAAATATGTCGAACCTGGTAAAAATTGCATTGTAGAATTTTTAACATTCAAAAGCTTGAGGTCAGTAAAAAAATTGAATTCATATTTATATTCAGAACGGACACATTAAATGAATCAGAACTGACAGTAAAGATATTATATAATGTCTTTACACATATAATGTTACAGAATATTTCTATTTTCAATAAATGCTGTTCATTTGAACTTAATAATAAGTTCAATTTTTTTAATAATATATATTTTTTTTAAATCAACAAAAATATCAAGCAGGGAAAATAAATACTGCATTTTCTGGAAAATAAGTTGCCCTTGATTATAAGTGACACGGGTCAGAATTGCATTGTTGAGAGCAAAACAACTCATACGTTGCATCAGTGCATAATTGTGTTATTACATTCATAAATAATATAAAATACTGAGTATTACAAGCGTTAATCGTGTGTTTTATTTCCCCTCCACAACAAATCCTTTCAATTGAACAGCATTCAGAACCACTCTTGTTGTACTATTCTTTATACTACTTTATAGGTTTTATAAATATTTCTATACATTCGATTTTCATTTTAGTTACATTTTAGTCATTTGCATTAGTTTGTATTTATTTGAAATATTACTATTTAGCTTTAATTTGTTTTTATTTTTATTTTAATTCAGTTTCAGTTTGTATTTATTTTATTTCCAGTTAATCATTTTACTGCTTCGAGTCTTAAATTTGCGAAATAAAAATTAATATGTCGCCTTGTATTTATTTGAAAACTAACTGAGCTTTAATTTGTTTTTATTTTAGTTTTAATTCAGTTTCAGTTTCTTTATTTATTTTATTTCCAGTTAATCATTTTAGAAACACTGCTTCGACTTAAACGAAATAAAAAGTTTAATAGTCGCCGATAATAACCCTGCAACTCAGAACAGAACTGAAATGAATATGAAGTTTTACAAACTAATATTGAAATTTTATAGTGGCATCATTAGCTTTATTTCAACAAGAAACATGTTTTAGTAGTTTATTTAACGATAAAACACCAGCCTCAGAACATGTATTTAATGAGCAAATCCTGAAACTGGGCTCACGTACCTCTGCATTCAGCACAAATGTGTGCGCATGTTCTGCATGCTTGACATGAACTGCATGATACGTGACCCTGGATAAAGCACCAAGCCTACAAAACCAGTCATGTATTTAGTATCACGGGAATATTTATAACAAACGTGAGAAAAACTGGGCTCACATTGTACCTCTGCATGGGTCAGCACAAATGTGTGCACATGTTCTGCATTAATGATATAAAAAAATCTGCATGATAGGATATTAAGAAAAGACATGATCCATGAAAAATTTTGTCAGAAGTATCATGTCGGGAATATTTATAACTACTGTAAATATACTAAACGTAATTTACGTTTAGATAAGTAATATGCATGATATTAAAAAATCATTAGGATATTAAGTAAAGACATGATTGAAGACATTTTGTAAATGTTACTGTAAATATTGACAACGTAATTTTTGATTAGTAATATGTGATTTTCTAAGAACTTCAATATTTAAAGATTTTTTTGATTTTCTCAATATTTTGATGTTTTTGCATCCTCAGATTCCAGATTTTAAAATACTTGTATCTCAGCCAAATATGGTCATATCATGAACCATACATCAATGGAAAGCTTATTTATTCAGATGATGTATAAATCTCAATTTCAAGACTTGACTCTTTATGTTTTGAGTTTTGTCCAGGTCCAGGGTCACATATTTGGAAAATAAGCCACAGCACATATTAGATCATAAAACATTCTTATAGTCCAGAAAATACAGTACTTTATTGCTTTAAAACTGGAGTGTCACCAATCAAAACTGCCAAAAATAATGACTGCTTAAGTCCAGAAAATATTTTCCAGTACTTTATTGCTTTAAAACACTGGAGTCGTCACTGTCATTGGATGTCCCGCAAAACTGCCAAAAATAATGACTGCTTTTGAATTCTTTTCCAAAACACTTCGCCATCTGTCATTGGATTGTCCCGCACCAAACTCACGCCATTGGTTAAGATAAATTTGCTCAGCTGAGCTGGCTAAGATGCTCAAAATATAGAGCACTGTTTGATATCACCACATAGTTTACAGTATGCATACTGAAATGGACATATATTTAACAAACAAAATACTGAAATCTATGAGTCAGACAGATCTAAAACTAGCGTTATAAGTGAAGGTCAGATGCCTCATGTACATGTGCCAGAAACCAGATACACTACTTTATCTAAACGCTGTCTGAAAGCTCTGAGATGAGATGATCTTATAGCTCTTCATCCCCTTCTCTTGGTCTATAAGAGTCAATGATAAAGCTCAGCCGGCTGATCATATCTAAGCTGCTCGGTGAGCTGTAATTGAAATGAGAAACACAGACAGATCAGATGGATCTTAAAGACCAGAGGTCAGGCGTCTGCTCCTGCTCTACACAAGGTGTAAATACAGCGCTACATAAAGATACATCATGCATGCCGTAGCACTTATTTTGGGAGTTTCGTGTTTAAATAGTCTCAGTGTGGCATGTCTGAGTCCGACTCTCTGAAGATACACAAATCTTAGAGTTAGAGTTCACACTCTTAAAAATACAAGTGCTTCACGATGCCACAGAAGAATCTTTTTTGTCTAAATGGTTCCATAAAGAACAAACAGTGAAGTTCTTTGTGGCGAAATAAGGCTCTTCAGATGATAAAAAGGTAAGAACGAGATGTTCTTTAAAGAACCTTTGACTGAATGGTTCTTTGTGGAATCAAAAATGGTTTTTCTGTGGCATCGCTTGAAGAACCTTTTAAGCACCAATGTTTAAGAGTGCAGAAGGGGTGAATTTCACAGCGTTACATAAAATATCCAAACGTCTGCAATGTTCATCAGAGGCACCTGGCCATGTGCATAGCTGTAGGAAATCTCCCATAATGCAACAGTGTCGTCTGTTTTATCTTCCGCACTTTTCCCAAATTGGAGCCTTTGGTAAAAAAGGCACACGTTTGAGAATGTGAAAGCCGAGTAATGATGCTGCCTGCAAGATAATAATTTCATAAAACCTCACCAAAGACAACAATGAGACTAAACAGAGACCACATGAAGACTTCACAGATGATCTGAGCGGCTCATTTTGACTTTTACAGATCAAAACTTCTACAAAACAAGTGTAGCTTTTAAAAACGTCCGTACACTAGCAAGACTTAACAACATCTATTCTTTCTCATATGCTTTATAAATGCAGGTTTATGGTGAATGATTATTGAGCATAATATTTTATATCACTGTTATTTCATATTCTGAATTAGATTTAGTTTGTATTGTAATTGTAATTTTCTGTTGAAATTTTTGTTGACCTTTAATTATAAAGTGATTATAGAAATGTAGTAGCATTTCATTTCAACTTAATTTCAGTTAGTTTCTAATTTTCATTAACAAGTTTCTTGTGCATATCGTTTTTAGAATCTATTTTTAATTAGCTTCTGTATATATATTTTCAGCTTTTATTTTTATATAGTAATTTTGGCAGTAATTTGACATTAAGATAACATTTCTAATTTTCATGTGAGATTTGTAAAAGTTTTTCTGTCTACAATGAAAAAATATTGCTTTAAGAAACCATTTTTAGGAAGAAAATGCTAATAAATGTCGCAATGAATTACCAAGAAACAGCAAATAACACTTCTCAAATTCATAGGTATAAATAATTTTTCATAAATTCAAAAAATCATCTTTTTAATTAGCTTTTAGTTTACATTAACATTTTAGTTAAACTTTTAGTGATTTATATATATATATATACAAAACATGCCATGTTTCAGTAGTGACACTAATAGTAGCAACCACATCACATTACAGTATTTTAATCACATGCTAAAACACCACCAAATCATACTAAAATACAAAACAAATTGCATAACTTTACAGTTTTTTTTCTCTCAAATAATTTCAAAAGAGCAATAAAGGTGTTTTCCCTCTAGTCAATGTACCGTAAAGTCTCATTTCTAAACCCAGACAGGATTTTTAAACTCAATGGACACCTGAAGAGCCAGACAGGTCATTAGTCTGTCAGGATGGATGTGTTCAATCTTTGTGTGTCCACTTGTCCAGAGAACAACCTGGCATCGATAACCATCGGCAAGTAAGAGTTACTTAAAGGAGCGGCACACAATATCAGTCAGTGGGGTTTCATTTAGTACGAGGCTGAGATCAGGTTCACTGCTGCGACTGCAACTCTAGATGTATTACCATTTTTCAGAGGTAAATCAATAACAATTACATTTTCAACATATTTCAAGTGTAATTTTTGAGATTTGCTGTATTTTGAATCCAATCTTTCTTTGCAAAAGGCAAAAGGTTGATCATACTGATTTCAAAGTTAAGGATTTATTAGTTTGAATATACATTGAACTGAAAACCATCATAACATCTTAGTTGATAATTCAGTATTCTTTATTTCTGACAAAACATCCCATGTTTCAGTAGTGACACTAATAGTATTTTAATCCCATGCTAAAACACTACTAAAACATACGAAAATACAAAACAAATTGCATAACTGCACTGAAAAAAATGTCATTGAATTTACTAATTTTTTAAGGTAAGTGGTTGCAATCAGTTTATTTTAGCTACATTTATTAAACAGATTTAGTTGTCTAACTTCCACATTTGTTTTAATTAAATGTAGCTAAAATAAATTGTTTGCGACTACTTAGCTAAGATTTATTGTTCAGTGTGTATTTTGTTTATTTCCCCCAAATATGAGGATTATGTGTTCCCTTTTGTCCCTTCTGAAACAATGATTTGTAGTCCATCTCCTATCATCCTGAGAAGTCTTGCAGAGACTAAAAATGAACTCCCAAAACTTACTGCCAGATTCTGGGAGACGAGGATGTGATTCTACATGTATCTGTCTATAAAGCCTATATATATAAAAATCAATCTGCATGTATTTCACCACACTTGAGGATGTTATTCTTATTAAGTGAGGGTCATGTTTTAAGATTGTTAACCCATGTAACGTCTCTGAGAACCTGACACACTGCACTTCTGGGACTAAATGCTTCCTGATGGTTTTACACCTAATTCTTTAACCGAGTCTTTTCTTCTCCAGCTGTTTGTTTTCTGAGCGTGCTGACCATATGAGCATTTTTGCAGTCCAAAGGCCACCCCTTAACTTTGCCAATTCTAGCATTGCATTAGTATTGCATCCTTCTCTTGGGCATTTAATCATTTATTACTTTAAGTCTGAGTTAAATCCCTTTTAGGCCTCATTTTATCTGTAAAAGAAAACCTGCTTAATAATTATGCACACCTGAATATAAAGAGTTTTTCGTTTCCAGCCTTCATGGACAATTATACAACATGGAACACTGTACAAATTGTGAATAAAAAAGGAATGCAATAATTTACAAATCTCATAAACTTATATTTTATTCACAATAGAATATAGATAACATATCAAATGTTGAAAGTGAGACATTTTGAAATGTCATGCCAAATATTGGCTCATTTTGGATTTCATGAGAGCTACACATTCCAAGAAAGTTGGGACAGGTAGCAATAAGAGGCTGGAAAAGTTAAATGTACATATAAGGAACAGCTGGAGGACCAATTTGACACTTATTAGGTCAATTGGCAACATGATTGGGTATAAAAAGAGCCTCTCAGAGTGGCAGTGTCTCTCAGAAGTCAAGATGGGAAGAAGATCACCAATTCCCCCAATGCTGCGGCGAAAACATAGAAAACATTTGGCGCATCATAAAGAGGAAGATGTGACAAAGAAGACGTAAGACAGTTGAGCAACTAGAAGCCTGTATTAGACAAGAATGGGACAACATTCCTATTCCTAAACTTGAGCAACTTGTCTCCTCAGTCCCCAGACGTTTGCAGACTGTTATAAAAAGAAGAGGGGATGACACACAGTGGTAAACATGGCCTTGTCCCAACTTTTTTGAGATGTGTTGATGCCATGAAATTTAAAAAACTTATTTTTCCCTTAAAATTATACATTTTCTCAGTTTAAACATTTGATATGTCATCTATGTTGTATTCTGAATAAAATATTGAAATTTGAAACTTCCACATCATTGCATTCTGTTTTTATTCACAATTTGTACAGTGTCCCAACTTTTTTGGAATCGGGTTTGTATATCACTTATAAACAATTAAATACTAAATTAATAGTAGTTATTAAGATTTATGTGGTTTGGAATTGGTCAAATGTGCTTGGAAAAAAAATATGATCAGAATATCAACTTGCCTAATAATTATGCACGCACTGCATATATAAAAAATAACTAAAAACCTACTAAACCACCAACTATTAGCAACCCTGGCAAACACATCTTAGCACCTGCAAAACAATGCCTGGTCAACCAGCCACACTTTATCCTAGCATTATGTGTTTTGCACTCAAAAAGACTAAAAAGCACCATGCACAGTCCTCCATTTGTTCTAATCCTCATGATAGACTGAAATTTAAGCCATTATTCACTGAAGATCTGCTCATGAGGGTGAGTAAATGATCACTATTCCTTTATAATCAAATAAAAATGGATTAACGCATCTGTTTATATGTCCTCGTTAGCTAAACTAGCTCACCCTTCATAGTGATTTAACACAGAAATCCTCCATTTTCTCCTGTCAATAAATCAGTTTAAGACCCAATGAAGTCTAGCTTTCTCTATGGAGCCGCGTCTCGTGGTGAGCTGTGTCTGAGTTTGCGGTGTATCACAGAGACAGACGGGCTCAGAGGTGCTGTTTTCAGGATCAGGTTGACCCGTTTCAGGAGCAGGGAGACATCCGGGTCACAGACACTCTCCTTTAGTTACGGAGAGCCACACGGCATCAGCTGCGATTAACACACGGCTGGAGCAACGTGCACTTTTAAAAACAAAACAGATGAACATAAAACAAGATTTTGACATTTTCTGTGAGGCTTTGTTCAAATCACTACACTAAATATGAGCGAAAGTAATAGAAATATCTGCGTATACAAGAAACACAGTATCTGCATTACAAGCAAGAAGAGATGCAAACTCCTAAATACCTCAGTCACAAACATAACCAGACGTCCAACTAGGGTTGTGCGATATATATCGTCTGCGATAATATCGTAATTGTTGTTTTAACGATGTGCAATTTGACAATATCGAGTATTGAAAAACCCAACAAACAGCTACGTTACGTAGTGCACGCATACATTAGCCTGCATGGTGATGAAGGGGTTAATCTGTGCAAAATTCAAGATACGGGGTCAGAACATGTATATATTTACGTTTCATATGATTCAAATCACAGGAAGGGTGCCATTTTTTCTTCAAAAATAAGCATGATTACAAATGTGATATTGATTTTATACACAGTTCAATAAACAATAAGTTCATATTAAGAGACTTACGTTTTAGACACCATATTGCCTGTTTTGCTGCATTTGCCAACAAACAATTTTCCAAAAGCTACAGCGATGTTTTGTGTCTCAGTGATTCGTTCCTGAATGAATAATGAACGTTTAAAACTCGGTTCATCGCAACGACTCACTTGTTAACAGTGACGTTTGCCATCTGTGGCGGTTTAATTTCACATTTAAAGTCTATTTACATTTTTTAAATAATTTTAAATATCAGTATTCAATGTTTGTTTAAAATTCAAAAAATCATACATTTGTAACTGGTTAAATATGTCCCTCTGAGCGCATTAAACCGTGTGTGAACACATCTAAATACATAACTTCTGCAGAGATTAATGTTGAATACTGGTTTCATTTGTTTGGGAGCAGCTAAATGTGTATACTGGTAATTTACTGGTTACATGTAACAATTTGACTCAAAAGAGTACACTTTTAGAAACAAAATGGCTTTATTAAAAGGTACAAATCTAATTTATACTTAAATTAAAAGATTAATTAATTAATCACTGATGTGAACTGAGCACACAGAATATGAGAATATCATAAACTGAGCTGTCCCCGTTTGTCAGATATCAGCACAATAACCTAAATCGGCAAAATATCTCTAATTATCGTTATCACAAACACAAAAATATCGAGATATCATTTGTTTTCAATATCGCACACCCCTACGTCCAACCAATATTTATAGAAATACAATGAAGTTTAAATGAGCACAAACTCAAATACCCACAGCACACAACCTCTGGGAACTCTCTCAGACAGAAACAAGCTACATCAGACATAAACATTATTTAAAACACAGTTCAGTTCAATCAAATAAAAATTTTAGGTTTTTAATATAGCCGTTTAAAAGCACGCTAAATAATATGCATTCATATTTTTTTCTAAATGCCATTTCACAAAGCAGACATTCTAACTTCACAAATATAAAAATCAATACTATAAATAAAAATGTAATTCTATTTTCTACCTAAATGAATCATATTCCTCAAATAGGCATGAAAAAATTCCTGTTAATATTGCCTGTACATATTTACAAATGCCATACAGAAAATACTATTAATAGGATTCCTAAAATTATTTAAAGTCAACGACATGTCAATATAAAAAATCAATAATGTATTCAAAAATACATTGTATAGACTCAGATAAACATAAATATTCATCCTCATTTAATTTAAACTGATTAAATAAATCATATGCCTTAAATAAACAAATAATACTTACAATAAAACTAATCATAATATTCATCGCAAGCTTCATATTTACAAATGCGAATTAGCAAAATGCTATTTTAAAAAGAGTTTTTAAAAAAAAAAAAAGCATTTAACATGTCACGCCGCAGGACGTCAAGTTTTTCATGGCAACTATAAATAATGCATAAAATAATTCTATAGCCTCAAATTAATACAACAAATATCTATCCTCAATATAAACTGATTAGAACCCTATTAACCAGGCACAAGCGTCATATTTACAAAAGCTTATACAAAATGGTATTTGAAACAGTTTGAGACAGAATGTCTAAATGATAGGGATGTAACGATATTAATAATATTGTGATATCGCGATAGCAAAACGGTCTCGATATTATCATGGTCACATGACGATATGAAACGATAGGTCGTCCGAGCAAAGAGTGTAGTTTTTAAATGTATTTAACGTCTTATTCTAATAAATGATTGATTATTGATCAATTATTCTTACTTAAGTTTTCTTAGTAAAGAACATTAATTTTGAACTCTCAAAGTGCATTAGATAGAATAATTTAACTTTAAAACGTACTAAATTTGTCATTCTTTCCCAAGTCTTCATTTGTCTTTTTTTTTAAATATCGCAATAAATATTGTACCGTGGACTTCATACAGACATACATTATGGTATGTGAGATTTTGATATCGTTACATCCCTACCAAATGATGTTTATAATGACGTGAAGTTAGCATGACACAAGCTTTATAACCTCAAATGCTGCATGCAGGTGAGTAGAAGTGAACAGGAAAGGGCTACTCACACGAGGAAGTGATACAGGAAGCACCTCAGGCTGGCGGGTCTCTCGAGGAAGTTGTACACGTCGCCCTGCATGCTAGTCTTGGTGTGGTAAGGGCTGTGTGGGAAGCGGGTGGCGGGGGGAAGCGGGACGGTGGGGATGGAGAGGGGCTGGCTGTGCGCCGGTGGCTCCGTTGTGTGGCCCTCTGGAGCGACGGGAGCGTTTGATCCATTATTCACCACGGGCTCCAGTGAAACAGGAGAGTGTGCCGCGGCGAGGGAAGCGCTGGGCACTGCTGCCTCCTCCAGGCTGTGCTGGAAGACGTGGCCGTAGTGGGCACAGTTTTTTAGTTTGATGCTGTTGCTGGAGGTGGACCATCCGAACGTACGTCCACGGGATAACAGAGGGGTCTGGCGGCCCAGCCTGTCCCCCATGCTGGAGATGCGTTTCAGTGGGGTTGTTGCTGCTCCAAAACGATTAATCTGACATGGCACTAAACCTGTAAATGGAGAACAAATTTGGGGAAAAATTTAAAGAAGTTCACTTGAAAATGAAATATATCTAGAAATGTACTCACCCTCAGGCTATCCAAGTTGTAGATGAGTTTGTTTCTTCATCAGATTTGGAGAAATGTAGCATTGCATCACATTGCAGTGAATGGGTGCCGTCAGAATGAGAGTTCAAACAGCTGATAAAAACATCACAATAATCCACACCAATCCAGTCCGAGGGGTGAAAATCATGTTTGTAAGAAACATATTAATCTCTATAATTTCTAAAATATGAGCCCATAATCCATAATAACACCTCCTCAGGTGAAAAGGTCCATCTCCTGTTGTTTATCACATCAAAATCCACCAACACAAAGCCGTTTTGGAGCTGCATGTTTGATTTCTCACCTAAGAAACATATCAATATTAGAGGACATATATGTTAGCCGTCAATGGTTTAAAGTTAAAAGATGTTTTTACAAAACGCAGTTTTTCACTCAAGACATTAAACTATAATTTCGATATTAAGCGCTAAAATAAAAACAGATGATAAATTTTTTTTTTTACAATTTTTTTTTTTTACAATTTTTTTTATTTTTAGCAAACAAACATACCCATTATTTATTGGTGAATAAATAATCAGGTGAAACATAATAACACCTCCTCAGCTCAACACTCTGTGAAAAGGCATCTCTCAATCTCCATCTCCTGTTGTAGAGAGTCACGAGTATCAACGCGGAAAACACATCAAAATCCACCAACACATTTGTTCAAAGGTAAAGCAGCAGCAGACGTTGCTGAGCAATAAATCACAATCCCTATGATGTCCGCGATGCGGAAAATGCGGGCAGAATGGACATATAATGGAATTTGTAACGCGGAATGTGGTCGAAGTTTGTGAATTAACAAAAGAGGTCAGTACACTTAAATCGACTGCTATCTGTATATATAAATATTGCAAAAACACTTTAAATATGAAGATTTCTCACCTGATTCAGACGCACACATACATAGACGACTTTTTAGCGTCTGCCGTCTCCTGGTAAAAGCAATATTAGAGGACATATATGTTAGCCGTAGCAATGGTTTGAAGTTAAAACACGTCTTAATGAAGGATTTATTTCTTACAAAACGCACAGTTTTTCACTTCTCAAGACATTAACTGATGGACTGGAGTGGTGTGGATTACTGTGATGCTTTTATCAGCTGTTTGGACTCTCATTCTGACGGCACCCATTCACATCCATTGGTGAGCAAGTGATGTAATGCTACATTTCTCAAAATCGGATGAAAAACAAACTCATCAACATCTCGGATGGCCTGAGGGTGAGTACATTTCAGCAAATTGTCATTTTTGGGTGAACTGTTCCTTTAATTGCTCACATTGGTTTTCACCTTTTAAGATCATTTACAGTCTTGGTGATCTTGAGTATTTGAGTCTGATTGATCACCGGTTGCTGGGAAGTCACAGCACACATTAACTCATGAGGTGTCATGACGTGCTCCAAGTCTGCGGGTTTAAATAAGGAGCAGCTCGCAGCTCAGACGATCTGATCTCAGACAGGTTAAATTGCATGAGAACGCACTGAAGGATCACCAGACACATCCATAACCCTCCTCTGACAGCCACATGCACCATGAGATCGTGTTTAGTGAACAGTCACTCTCTTTAGAAAATAAACAAAGGTTCTTCAGTGGTTCTTGTATTCTATATAAGGTTCTTATATGGTATTGTGTTCTTGTATAAGTTTATAAAATGCAACATTAAAGACATTTGCAATGTTACAAAACATTATATTTGAACTTAATGCTGTTGTTTTAAACTTTCTATTCATCAGAGAATCCTGGAAAAAATATATTACTGTTTCAACAAAAAAAAAATGTGAAGCAGCACAAGTGCTTTCAACTTTGATAATAATCAGAAATGTTTCTTGAGCAGTAAATCATTATATTAGAATGATTTCTGAAGATCATGTGACACTGAAGACTGCAGTAATGATGCTGAAAATACAGCTTTGATCACAGGAATAAATTACACTTTAAAATATATTCAAATACAAAACAGCTATTTTAAAATGTAATAATATTTCACAATATATTTCACAATATTACCATTTTCACTGCATTTTTTGATCAAATAAATGCAAATGTTTAGCTAAAATGTCTCTCGAAATGGAACAATCCGCTTGTTTTTCCTCAGACGAAGCATGAGCTGAATGAGTTTCATCACTTCTGCTTGATTGTGATTTCACTGAAGTCTTCCTCAGACGGGTCACGGAGATAAAATACCCTCATTAATGAGGTCAGACTTTCCCCTCAATCCATCATAAAGATGACCAGTGGATGGACACACAAAGCCACTGGAAAAAGCTTTGTGAGTGGAGACAAACCCTGCCCCGTCTGTCAGTCACTGTGGCAGAGCCGCGGACAGATACAGCGCAGATACAGTTTCAGCGCTTTAAGCTGCAGATCACAATGTCAAGAGATAGAAACCACTCACAGTCCGAGCGTGTCCAGAGGATTTAGTGGACAGAGAGATAAACACACACACACTCATTCATGTGTGTATGAAGCACAGAAGCAGCAAATGAAGGAAACCAGGCTCTCTTCAAGAATAGATTTATACCAAAACTTATTATACATTTATTATTTTATGTATGTAGCCAGATTTTATATGACATGACTAATATATTTAGTATTTTATAGAGTAAATAAAGGTATTTTATTTATGTAAATATCCATTCAAAAAGCGTATATATATATATATATATATGATATGTTGTATATTTATATTGTATGTACAATTATAAATCTTTATATTATTTATGCATTATTTAAAATCATTATTATAGTTACACTTTACAATGCAGTTGTTTACAGTAATATTAGTTAACACATTAGGTATCATAAATAACAATATTATTTTTGCTGTATTTATTCACCTTGATAATTTTATAAATATACAATTTGTTAATTTTCCATACAACTTTTGATGTAAAAATGTCTTAATGTAAAAAAATTATAATACAAAGTGCTAAAAGTGATTAAATGCTAATACGTAGCTATTGTTTATTGCTTTTCATGTAGGCTATGATAACTGTTAACAAGCAAAAACGTATTGTAAATTAACGTTATCATACATTTCTATGCATTTTGTGTGCAAATGTTGAAACATTGAGAAAATGCTCGGCTCAGAAGTTTGAAAAAAATATTTTTTTATGTTCGATTTAAAACAGAAATAGACTATATTTTAATTGTGAATAAATGCATTTTAATCTAGCTTTATAGCCACAATATGCACACACACCGTTTTGAAATATTTAGCTGTATATATATCTTCATAGATATTTTAACAGTGAAATGTCAAAAAGACCCTTTTCTAATTCATACACACGTCAAGACTATAAGAAGTCATTTTTAATCTTTCATCGATGGACAACATCACTTTATAAAACAAAAGAAATTAACTTTTAAATCAACAATACCTCTCCAGCAGGGCTCCTGATGTCTGTGGTGAAGTTAATTGCAGAGACGAGGAGCTGTGCTTCAGTTGTCTGTGATGCTGTGAGTGAAGCACATGTGGAGATGTAACGGAGAGGAGGAGCTGTGCTTCAGTTGTCTGTGGTGCTGTGAGTGAAACACATGTGGAGATGCAGCAGAGACGAGGAGCTGTGCTTCAGTTGTCTGTGGTGCTGTGAGTGAAGCACATGTGGAGATGCAGCAGAGACGAGGAGCTGTGCTTCAGTTGTCTGTGATGCTGTGAGTGAAGCACATGTGGAGATGCAGCAGAGACGAGGAGCTGTGCTTCAGTTGTCTGTGATGCTGTGAGTGAAGCACATGTGGAGATGCAGCAGAGACGAGGAGCTGTGCTTCAGTTGTCTGTGATGCTGTGAGTGAAGCACATGTGGAGATGCAGCAGAGACGAGGAGCTGTGCTTCAGTTGTCTGTGATGCTGTGAGTGAAGCACATGTGGAGATGCAGCAGAGACGAGGAGCTGTGCTTCAGTTGTCTGTGATGCTGTGAGTGAAGCACATGTGGAGATGCAGCAGAGACGAGGAGCTGTGCTTCAGTTGTCTGTGATGCTGTGAGTGAAGCACATGTGGAGATGCAGCAGAGACGAGGAGCTGTGCTTCAGTTGTCTGTGATGCTGTGAGTGAAGCACATGTGGAGATGCAGCAGAGACGAGGAGCTGTGCTTCAGTTGTCTGTGATGCTGTGAGTGAAGCACATGTGGAGATGCAGCAGAGACGAGGAGCTGTGCTTCAGTTGTCTGTGATGCTGTGAGTGAAGCACATGTGGAGATGCAGCAGAGACGAGGAGCTGTGCTTCAGTTGTCTGTGATGCTGTGAGTGAAGCACATGTGGAGATGCAGCAGAGACGAGGAGCTGTGCTTCAGTTGTCTGTGATGCTGTGAGTGAAGCACATGTGGAGATGCAGCAGAGACGAGGAGCTGTGCTTCAGTTGTCTGTGATGCTGTGAGTGAAGCACATGTGGAGATGCAGCAGAGACGAGGAGCTGTGCTTCAGTTGTCTGTGATGCTGTGAGTGAAGCACATGTGGAGATGCAGCAGAGACGAGGAGCTGTGCTTCAGTTGTCTGTGATGCTGTGAGTGAAGCACATGTGGAGATGCAGCAGAGACGAGAGCTGTGCTTCAGTTGTCTGTGATGCTGTGAGTGAAGCACATGTGGAGATGCAGCAGAGACGAGGAGCTGTGCTTCAGTTGTCTGTGATGCTGTGAGTGAAGCACATGTGGAGATGCAGCAGAGACGAGGAGCTGTGCTTCAGTTGTCTGTGATGCTGTGAGTGAAACACATGTGGAGATGCAGCAGAGACGAGGAGCTGTGCTTCAGTTGTCTGTGATGCTGTGAGTGAAGCACATGTGGAGATGCAGCAGAGACGAGGAGCTGTGCTTCAGTTGTCTGTGATGCTGTGAGTGAAGCACATGTGGAGATGCAGCAGAGACGAGAGCTGTGCTTCAGTTGTCTGTGATGCTGTGAGTGAAGCACATGTGGAGATGCAGCAGAGACGAGGAGCTGTGCTTCAGTTGTCTGTGATGCTGTGAGTGAAGCACATGTGGAGATGCAGCAGAGACGAGGAGCTGTGCTTCAGTTGTCTGTGATGCTGTGAGTGAAGCACATGTGGAGATGCAGCAGAGACGAGGAGCTGTGCTTCAGTTGTCTGTGATGCTGTGAGTGAAGCACATGTGGAGATGCAGCAGAGACGAGGAGCTGTGCTTCAGTTGTCTGTGATGCTGTGAGTGAAGCACATGTGGAGATGCAGCAGAGACGAGGAGCTGTGCTTCAGTTGTCTGTGATGCTGTGAGTGAAGCACATGTGGAGATGCAGCAGAGACGAGGAGCTGTGCTTCAGTTGTCTGTGATGCTGTGAGTGAAGCACATGTGGAGATGCAGCAGAGACGAGGAGCTGGCTTCAGTTGCTGTGTGCTGTTGAAGCACAGTTGTCTGCAGCAGAGACGAGGGCTGTGATGCTGTGAGTGAAGCACATGTGGAGATGCTCACATGCACGCGAGCTCATCGCGTCTGTCAAGGCGGGAAAGCTTTTGAAATTTTTAATAAACAACTACAAATTCAAACGTTTTCAGCTCTGACATGTGTAAAGAGGATTACGCCACACTGTCTGTGTGTGTGTGTGTGTGTGGTAGGGGGTGATGATTTCTATAATAATAATATACAAAATAATAATAAATATTGTATTTTATATTGTTTAACAATATATAAATTATTAAAGCAAAATATTTCACTATAATGTATAATGAACGCGATCACGCGTTATTTATACACTTATAACGTATCGCGCAACATGCTAGTCAGTTTAAAAATAGTTCAAAACGATATTCAGTTACAAATATTCACTTTAAAACGCATCTCGAGACTTTCTGCCATCTATGTTGAACGCAAAGAGGCGTTCCGGTTCATATGTTTCACTGTCAAAAAGGTTACACTTAAATGTTGTTTTGAATAAAAAGCAGAACGTTTGGTTCGTTTATGTTTTGATATCGAATCGTATTTTAGTTCACTCTCTCCTGTTTGTCTCTCGCGTTTTAGCTTCGCTTTATTTGCGTCCATCCGGGCCGCCGTAGGCACGCTGCAGGGTTTTCCATCATGGCTGCGTCCATCACTCACCCTGCGCTGTCCTCCTTATGCAAGATAAACTGTAATATTAATGGAATATACCGCTTAATTTCATTCAGCAGGAGGATTTCAATGTCCTCTGTCCTCTCAACAAGCGCCGTGACCACAGGAACAGGTACAATCGTATTATCTGATCTTTAATCTATTTACAGTATTACGGAGAGCATATAGAAAATATACCATTACATTACTAAAATAAATAAAACTGGCAAAGTATTACCATGTTTTGGATATGCACCATATAGTAGGCTAGCATTGTATTACTTTAACTTAGTAAGTAAATACAGTTGTATATGAATATGATAATCGTTTAATACCTAGCGTTCATTGACGTACCATGGTAAGTTATTATCAATTGACACCGTCATTGTACCATCAAATTAAGGGTTAATTGCTCGTCTGGCATGTTGCATTTAACTCAATTAGTTTCTTATGGCCTAATATTACCTCAGTTTGACTTTAAAAATAAAGTAAGTTATTGAATGTGCACTTGATTTCCCAGGGAACACATGCTGACAAAACATGTATAACCTGAATGCACTGTGTCGCTTTGGATAAAAGCGTCTGCTAAGTGCATGAATGTAAATGTAAAATGATTTCTGCACTCATCAAATGTTTGATTCCAGATGCTGCAGGCCCAGGTGTTCGGGGTCAGCGGAGGTCAAAGAGACAGGTTATCATCACACTTTACCTCATCATAATCTTAATGCAGTTGGTCTGTGTTCTGATCTCTCTTTATGAATCAGGTCAATACTATTATTGATAATAAAAGCGGTTTGATTGCTTCGCACAGGCTGGGGAGCCCAGGACCGAGCGGATGACGGTGGATCAGGACTGGACCGCAGTTTATCCCACTGCGGCGTCATTCAAACCGTCCGCGGTTCCTCTGCCGGTGCGGATGGGATATCCCATGAAGAGAGGCGTACCACCTGCCAAGAAGGGCAACCTGGAACTGATAAAGGTGAGCAAGTCTTTTAAACTACATCTATTTAAAAGAGGTTCAACTCAAGCAGAAGTGCAATATATACCATATTTATTTATGTATTTATTTTGGGGGTTTCTGCTGGTCTTAAGTCCTTATTCGCCATTCCACAAACGAAGACCTAAAAAATATACCATATTTATTTATGTATTTATTTTGGGGGTTTCTGCTGGTCTTAAGTCCTTATTCACCATAATACACTATACCAAGATACCACTGCTGCAAAATACTGTACACATTAGTTTTACAGCTTGAATAAAATGTAAACATATAGAATTAAATGTATAATAAACGTAATCCTTTAAATGTTTTTATATTTCTCTTGAGACATTTTTACATACGCAAAATATTACAGTATAGACCTATGCAATTGTCTGTCGTGATTACATTCAGGCATTCACCAGGACACAACCGTTCACTTCAGGTCATTTATTAGTATAGATTGTGCGCGTCTGGTGTGCGATACCTCGGGTTGTTCTAGACGTGGCGCTGCGCGTTCGGTGTGCGACCGCCTTTACATGCACTGCACACAAAAAAACTCAATACTAATTTAAACATCCATAAATAAAGACACATTTGAGATGCAAATTGAACATATGAAGTCCTGCTTTCCACTTTTAATATTTGATTGTTCAGAGTTCATTGGCAGATTTGTTCTTGTTTTAATCATAAACTCACTTCATTTTGACATATTTCTGAGAAAACAAGATTTCTTATGTCATTTTTGCCCTCAAGTAAATGTCTTGATTTGACGATCTTTAGACGTTTGCACTTGAAGACAAGACACAACTACAGATGAACACTTTTTCTAGCGTGATCTCAAGCTATAGTACGATTTATTTCCATAATCCAGTGCTTGAGCTAATTAAGCCCTTTTGTGTGAGATGAATTACAAATATAACGGAGATCTGCTGGAAGTTGTATTTTCAAACTTTAAGGTGTGGCTAATACAAGACATTTACATTTAGAGATCATACTGACATATTTTGTTCCATTCAAATTATTCCTTAATTTTTCATCTTAAATGTGCGTTCATAAAAACTGCAGAAACCCTGTTTGTGCATTATGATGTATATGGAGCATATCTCTATGAATATGGAGCATTATGAAGCATATCTCTGAGGTCAGTTTGTAGGATGCAGACCTAACAAGTCTCTTTGAACAGAAACTTTTAGAAATTCGTATCATATTTTTCTGAAAAAATGGAAACCTGTCTATATAGATTATGAAAACACTTATTGTGAACTAATGCTAACTGGACATATTCAGCTCGTCTTTTGTTGCATATACATTAAAACGTGATATTTGAATAAAACACATGATTTAATGTCTTTCAGATCCCAAACTTTTTACACTTAACCCCGGTTGCTATTAAGAAGCACTGTGAGGCCCTGAAGCGTGAGTTTTTCATGAGAAAGTTTTCAGTATTGGACACGTGGCGGCTAATGAGAGAGACAGATTCGTAACTCTTTTCCCGGTTTAATTTGTCCAGAGTTCTGTACGGAGTGGCCGTCTGCCCTGGACTCGGATGAGACGTGCATGGAGCGTTTCCCAATCCAGGTGCAGAGTAAGGAATTCGTATCCGCTGGGTTGTCGCTGAGGAACCCAGACGCCAGGATAGTGACACTGAAGGTACGTCCGGCAGGTTTCTGGAGCTTAAATGAATACTTTCCAAATTATGACGTTGGTTTTGGATATGACGTTGGTTTTGGATATGACCTCTTTGATGGAAGTTATTACATACTTAGAAACCAGAGCTAAACTGCGTATTCTGCTTCATTGTCCTTATTCAATAATCTGCTTGAATGGGCAAAAATTCGACACATTTTTCTAGACGAATTTAGTATTTTTGAAAAATTTCAGTCTGGTTTTAAGCCCCGTCACAGTACAGAAACTGCTCTTTTGAGAGTTTCTAATGATCTTCTTTTAGCTGTGGACTCTGGTAACTCTGCTGTTTTAGTCCTCTTGGATTTGACTGCGGCCTTTGATACGGTCAGCCACTCGATTCTCTTGTCAAGACTTGAAGAGTGTGTCGGTATTAAGGGCAGAGCCCTTAAATGGTTTCAATCATATCTGACAGACCGAAGTTTTTTTCAACTGAGACTGTTGGCTAAAGTCAAGCCCTACCTGCCGCGTAAGGAGTTTGAAAGTGTAATACATGCTTTTATAACATCTAGACTGGACTATTGTAACTCGTTGTATGTTGGTTTGGCTCAGTCAACACTTCAACGCTTACAGTTAGTCCAGAATGCAGCAGCTCGGCTCTTAACTGGGACAAAAAAGTGTGAGCACATTACCCCAATCTTAGCTTCACTACACTGGCTTCCTGTCCACTTCAGGATTGAGTTCAAGATTGTATTGATTGTTTTTAAGATTTTACATGGGTTGGCACCTGCTTATCTATCAGAGCTTTTACATGTCCACACTCCTGTTAGAGCACTGAGGTCGTCCAATCAGGTACTCCTGGATGTTACGAGAGCCAGATTAAAAAATAAAGGTGACCGAGCTTTTTCAGTGGTAGCACCTAATTTGTGGAATAGTTTACCTGTACACATAAGAACTGCTCCGAGTGTTGGAATTTAAGTCATTTCTTAAGACACACCTGTATTCCTTGGCTTTTATTTTGAGTTGAGTTGAGACATTGTGACGTTTTACTGTATTCATTTTGTTAGTGTGGGAGCTTTTCCGGACATTGTGAAGCACTTTGGTCAACCATGGTTGTTTTTAAATGTGCTATATAAATAAAATTGAACTTGAACATTTTTGCAAATTTCGTTTCGCAGTCTATCGCGTATTTAGAGTAAACTGCATGTAAATGGCAAAACAAACTGAGTTTAGACGCTTTACAATGATGTCAGTCATTGTCTCTTTCTGTCTAATTTGGTGTTTTTGGACCTAATATGCTGTGAAATGGACTCGACATTTACTGACAGAAGTCAGGCTACTTAAAATCTGTCTCCTCAGCAGAATAATTTACACTTGAAACATATTCATTAGCACACTATGAAAGAGACCGGAGAATGAAATCAGCATAAACGTTCCAGATAATCAATAAGTGATTTTTGCTTGAGTGAACACTGACCGTTGTCAATGAAATGCTGTTACTTGAAGACGTGCGTGATGGCCTCGTGGATTTAGAAATATATTCTCTCTTCATTTCTAATCTGAAATGTGTGATTTATCATAAATCTCTCCGCATCTGGCTGAAGAAGCAGGAATCGCCATCTGACGCTGAATTAATCCCGTTGGATTAGAGCTGATGTGAAGGGGATCAAAGGGCAGATTTACGGGATGAGGGTCCCCCCCCCCCATCCTTTCTTAACTGAAACGGACAGAAAAGCACAGATAAATCAAGTGATATGCATCGTGCACCATTGTTTTGAGCTTAGTGACGGCACTGGGTTGTGCAGAGTCGTGCATGATGATATTTAGTGCTTTTTGAGGGTTTTATTGTTTGAAGAATTAGATTTAATAGAAAGTATGTTCAGATGACTGGAGGAAGCGCCAAGTGAAAATGATTGCTGGAGAAAGTGTCTCATTGTCCTTTGATGAACTTTCAAGACTGGGAAATAGATATCAATAAACTTTAACTAAATTTAAATGAATAGAAAATATTATAATAACTTCAGTTTTTAGTTATTATATTTTATTATTAATTCTATGTTTTTTTTCTTCGATAGTTATTAAGGTTTGAGTGATTTTGTGTTTTTGTCCTTTTCATGACTATTTGTTATTTTTGTATCCCTGAGATACTATTTTAGTTTTGTATTAATATTTTAAATTTATTATGAATGGTTTAAATAAATTGTATTTTAAAAATCTAATAAATGTATAAGTTTAAATGTTTGTTTTCTGTTTATTTACATTTTTGTTGAAGTTAATGATTTAATTGTGTTTTTGTCATTTTTATTTGTATGCATGTTATTTTTATACATTTTATAAAACAATTTGATAAATGTTGAATTTGAGTATTTTCTGATTTCATTTTTTATATTAATGATTTCATTGTGTTTTTGTCATTTTTATGCATGTTATTTTTAATAAATTATATTTTTATACATTTTATAAAACAATTTGATAAATATTGAAGTTTTAGTATTTTCTGATTTCATTTAAATGTTTTATTTTAATGATTTCATTGTGTTTTTGTCATTTTTATGTTTATGCACATTATTTGTAATAAATTATATTTTTATACATTTGATAAATATTGAAGTTTTAGTATTTTCTGATTTCATTTACATGTTTTATATTAGTGATTGTATGTGTTTTTGTCATATTTCATTCATTATTCATTATTTTAGTACATCCAGAGATAATAAGCAGGGTCCTGATCCTCTGACTATACTTTATTCCTCGTGTAATGATGTATTTAACTCGTTAACGCTCTCCTTAATTAAAAGGTAGTTCACATGTGTCTCTGTTCTTTGCAGGTGAAGCTCTCCAGCTTGAATCTGGATGATCACGCCAGAAAGAAGATGATTAAACTCAGTGAAGAGCGATACTGTAAAAACACCGACACGCTCACCATCACCACAGACAGGTGCGTCGTATGATACATATTCTGTGTTTGATTCCTCATTTCCCTTGACTTTAAAATGATCTGTGTGTGTGATTGTAGTTGCCCGCTGAGACAGCAGAATTATGATTACGCCATGTACCTCCTCACCGTGCTTTACCACGAGTCCTGGGTGAGTCTGCAGCCCTGATACACTGACATGTGTGTGTGCGATTTCAACTCTTGTGCTTCATGAGCTGTCATGTACAAGTCTGTAAGGTTCAATGTTTAAGATCATATCTACACAGTAGGGCGGGTACAGGGGGGGTTTCATGATCAAAATTTGCATGAAATAAAAACATAAAGAAAATTACCAAGAAATACGCAGATTCACAATATCTATATCAAAATTTGCATGAAATAAAACATGTTTATTTATATGGATTATTGCTAGAATTTTATATATATATATATATATAAAGTATTTATACAAAACTAAATCTAATAATAATCTAAATAAATTATTATACAATTATATACAAAATGAACATAGATTAATTTTTTTAATCTAGATTAATTTTGGAATTAATCTGTAGATGTTAAAATAGGCTTCAGACGTCAACAATAATTGAGATTCACAATATCTACATCAGTATCAATTATCAGTCACCACTTGATTTAATTTTTTGTTAAGTGCTATACAGTAATACATGTTTATTTATATGGATGTTATGCATGTACATTAATTCTAGATGTATTATATATATATATATATATATATATATACACATGCATATGTATTTATACAAAACTAAATCTAATAATAATCAAAATAAATTATTATACAATTATATACATTTTAGTTTATATGTATATTTATATTATAACGCAGCACGTTAACGCCGATAACGGCCCACCACTAGTATATATATTTTTTAAAAAAAAAATATAATAATATGCATAATATATTTCTTAAGGGTGGCAAAGCGGTATAATAGAAGCAATAATATTTTTAAACTTAAGTGTCAATTCACTTTTTGTACAAACTTTCTAATGGCATAAATGGAGTAAATTATGACAATTCAATATTTTTAAGTGAATCATTCCTTGTAAGCATGAGCTATAATAATAATAGTGATTGCCTTGATTGATCATTGTGATTTCTGTATCAGCTTCTGTCTGATGTGTTTGAGTCACAGGAGAGTCTCTCTGATGTCTGTCACTGAACACATCAATATTTCATATCTCTATTGTACCTGAACTCTTATGAAAGTTTCAGCCGGGTGGAGACCCCCTGTGGGACGACATTAAACGATAGGATGAGGGGGGGCAGGAATAAAGCCTGGGAATAATCCACAACAGTGACAGTGCACTTTGGGTTTTTACATCCCCTGAACTAAGATTGAAATTAGTTGGAATTAAACTTGAAATGTAATTATTATTATTATTATATTTTTTTTCAGGCCTGAAAAGTAGAATTGGAAATATTTTATTTATTTATTTTCTCCTGACCAAAATTGTATTTTAATTTATTTTAACATATACAATCTTTTTTATGGCCAAAATATATATTGAAAATATATTTCAAAGCCTTCAAAATGCTAAAATATACTACAAAATGCGCAAGAAAAAATATGAATTTTCTTAAAATACATGTTTGAAAGATATATTTTGAACAATATAAATATATTTTGTTTGAAAATATAGTAGGAAAAATATAACAATTTTTTCTTTTAATATATTAGCAATTATATGTAAAAAAAAAAATCTGATTTTTTTTATGAGTGGGCTTGTAAATTGATAAATTCGTCTGAAAACAACTACAAAAAAGGTTTTAATTTTTGGTTTAGTTTAATTCTTACCTTGAGCTTGATCCACAATGTGTAGTGGTGAAACCTGCAGCAATCCATCACTCAATTAATGTCATGATTATGCACCTGATTCGATGATTGACAGCTGTCTCGCCCAATGAGCAACGAGAGTGCAAACGGCGGCTGAATGGAAGCGTCTGATTGGCTGACAGGGAGATTCCATTGGAAAAAGCAGCTGGCGGCGCCTCAGAAGATTCTCATTACAGCACGATGAAATGCGTCATCAATAATTCACGTCATATCTGCGTGAAAGAACCGTCTCCTCTTACACCGAGTTCACAATCAACGATGAGAGCGGCTTTTTAATTGACAGATGTAATGAGATAGTCTCTTTTGTGAAATAAGTGAGACTCGAAGCGATTAGTAACCTTTGAGTGTCGCATGATTCACCTCATTAGCACATGAATTAGCAGCGCTTTCTGATAAAACACAGATTAAGGACAAGAGCGGTGTCATTTATACACCTGAACTTCTCAAAGTCGGCAAACTGAAGGCTTCCTACGCAGATTATCTTCTTAAAGCATCTTTGAGGAGTAAAGAACGTGACCTTTTAGATTCAGACAAGGACAACCACCAAAAAAAATAAAGGATCGGATGTCAATAAAATGCAACAAATGCTCAAGATGTGCATTTTCCCATCATGCTCTTGTCGCTGGAGACTGGCTGGCTTCGGTGTTGTGTAACTATGTTGTGAGCTTCACTAAGAAGCCTGGCCAAGAGCCACGCTCCAGCTTCGTTTGGGAAGTGAAACGGTGTCCGCTGGCCTTTCGCTAGCACAATGGCGGCTCGGAGCGCTCAGGACGGGGTAGAGTGACGTCGAGTGGGAACGAGGGGGGGGGCGCTTCGCCACAAAGCAGTCGATTGTTTCAGATCACGAGGGGGATTGTATCTCCAAGACCTGATTTAGCTGCCAATACGGCTACAGGATAATCCATTCAAACTGTTCACATTGACTGGAACAAACGTGGCCTGCAAGTGTTTCCAGAGGTTAAATATCACCCCTTTTTTCCATTTCATTTGGTTTTTAATGCGTCGTGAAGTCATCACAACTAACATGCAGTGTACTTCTGAACTGTAGGGTGGCCAAACAGCAAAAAAAGATAATAAAAATCAATAAATAAAACAGCTCGACAATATATTGGGATATTTGTGGGATGCATTTTCCTAATTTAAAATATATTTCGTTTAAATTAAATGCTAAAATATATATTTTATTTTTTACAAAAATACATTTTCCAATCTTAAAATGCATTTGGGTAAAAATAAGAAAATGTAATTTAAGTAACTAAAACTTGTCAATTTATTTATGCATATATATATTTAAATAGCAATAAAGGAAATGTATTTTTCAAATGTTTAATATTTTATTTAAACCCTTGTTTCTGATCTTTAAATACATTTTAGGTAAAAAAACATAAACATAGGAAATATGTTACTACGACTTCATTTTCATCAAAATATATTTATGTAAATGTGATTTATATGTTGAAAAGAGCTGAAGGAAATATATTTAGTAAATGTTACATTTTATTTAAACCTTCAAATGCTAAAATATATTACAAACTGGCCCAAAAAAATTGAACCGTTCTTAAAATATATTTTGGTAAATATAATAAATATAGTAAACTAAAGAATATTAAAATACTTAAAAAAATAAATTAGCAATTTGTATTTTTGCTGGCCAAAAACAAGTTTCAACTGTATGCTAAATAAACAATGCAACTTAAGGATATGTATTTTTCAGTTTTATTTTTTACAAAAAAGCTTCAAATGCTAAAATATATTCCATAATGTACAATAAGAGGTGTTTCCAGTCCTTTTGGGTAAATGTTGGAAATATAAGTTACTAAAACTTCAAAATATATTTATATATTTACATATATTTATTTATGCTAACAATATATTTCTTGATCAAAAATATATGCTGCTAAATATTTGTTGAAAACAATGCAGTTTATGGAAATATATCTTTCAAATTTAAGTTTAAACCTTTACATGCTAAAATATATTACAAATGTAGAAGAAAATACATTTCTGATAAGAAAATATATTTTAGCTAAAAAATTTTTTTTAATAATATTTTGAATAATATAACTAATTTAGATTATGCTAACATTAGCATTCTATTAAATGTATTTAAAAATATACATTAGCATTATATTTTTTGTATATTTCGAAATATATGTAAAAATATATCTGTAAACACAATAATTTGTAATCAAACGTTTTTTCATTATGTGGGGAAACGTCACACTTTTCAATTGAAAAATGAAAGTCATTTCCAAACATGGGGTCTATATTGATTTCTCATTGAGTTTAACGCTTGTTTGGTGTTTCCTGAACAGAGGAGCTCTCCAACAAGCCATATTTGTCTTTCTGGTTAACCGATCAGCGCTGGCCTGACGAAAGCAAACCACGAGCGTCTCCATGTCTTCAGTTAGGTCCTGAATAGTGATCGACCGATATTGATTTTTTATAACCGATACCGATTATTTGTATGTTTATGTACCCGATAACCGATATGCAGAACCGATATTTATTTACTGTTATAAAGTACATAAATAACAGAGTGAAGTAAGTCCAGTCGTCTTAACAACAACAATAAACTGTTGAAAATTAACATTCTTTCATGTAAAATTTTATCTTCAAATTACAACAATAAAAACATTTTATTTATAAAAAGCATCATCAGCAACACTGATATTAACAATAAGCTAAATAATGTCTAATGTTTTCAAATGGAGAAAATAAAGGACAGAAGTCATATCAGCTTCATTTTAAACTACAGTTTTAGGTTTAAACGCTGTTTAATAGACTAAAGAGTGAAGAATAATTCACTGAATAATATTCTCTGGAATATTGAAATAAGCTATAACAAACAAAACATCGTATTTTATTGCATTTCTTAACTGTTTTATCAGAATTATTAAAATGTTTTTGTCTAAATTATGAAAACTGCTGACAGCGGTTTATCTATTTACACAGAACTATACTCAAACTGTGATCGCTTGCGGAGATAATAAATCATTAATTTAGATAGAGATGTATTTATTTAGATGTTTATTGGTGAAATAATGGTTCTATAGTAAATGTTAATATAGTTTAGTGTGTTTCAAACGAGTGAATCTTGTATAAAGTTACATGCGGTGGTCGTGCTGGAGCTTCTCCTGAGTGTGTGTGTGTGTGTGTGTGTGTGTGTGTGTGTGTGTGTGTGTGTGTCCACTGCTCCAGGTGTGTGTGTGTGTGTGTGTGTGTGTGTGTGTGTCCACTGCTCCAGGTGTGTGTGTGTGTGTGTGTGTGTGTGTCCACTGCTCCAGGTGTGTGTGTGTGTGTGTGTGTGTGTGTGTGTGTGTGTGTGTGTGTGTCCACTGCTCCAGGGTGTGTGTGTGTGTGTGTGTGTCCACTGCTCCAGGTGTGTGTGTGTGTGTGTGTGTCCACTGCTCCAGGTGTGTGTGTGTGTGTGTGTGTGTGTGTGTGTGTCCACTGCTCCAGGTGTGTGTGTGTGTGTCCACTGCTCCAGGTGTGTGTGTGTGTGGACTTGGATGGGTTAAATGCAGAGAACACATTTCACTGCTGGTTATACTCTGTATAATTGTGTATGTGACAATAAAAAAAAAAAATATATATATATATATATCGTTTTTTTTTTTCAAAACCGATATACGATTAAGGTAAAATGCTTAAATATTGGGAAAAATATATCGGTGGATCTCTAGTCCTGAATTACACTCCCATTCTCTCCAGTGAAAGGCCACTCTCATCAATTAGTCCCAAACCATTTGATTTGCCTCTTCGGCTAAATTGAATCATTCGGGTCAACAGTCCTAATCAAATCCTCACGATCCGGCCAAACCACCTTCATCTCCATAGAAAGCTCGTAATCCATCAGTAGTGGCCTGCGGAGAGGGAAAGGGAGAACGACGAGGGCAGGACCTGTATTGATAGTCATTAGTCTGAAGCACCTGCACCAGAGGCCTTCACACACAAAGACGCTTTTGTCACCGAGGATGGGAAGTATTGGGAAAATGTAGTCTCGGGCAAAAAAGGGACTCCAAGGGTTTCTTATCAAACCCAAGCTGTCTTTAAAAGTCCACGGCACTCGTTCAAACGCTTAAGCAAATGTTGAGCGGCGTCTCTTCATGTTTTCTGCTCGTCGAGTTTAAGTAGCCGTGTTTATTACAGCAGTTTCTTTCCAAATCAGCTTGATCCAAGACGGTCAAGAAGTATAGTTTTTCAGTGCTTAAACAATCTTAGTCTAGGTTAGTAACTAAGTATGTCTAATAGTACACTGTGTGTACTGAGTATATGTATGTGTATTCTGCACATTGTCTTCTGTACAGTCTGTAAATATGTACTGTCCATATGTAAATTGTTTTGTTTGTCTGGAGCACGCTCGTAAGAATTTCACTTGTGCTGTGGTGATGTGACAATAAAAGTGATTTGATTTGATTTAAATGTGCTTTTTGACATTTTCTCATCAAATCACGTTTAGCAGAAGATAATATTGCCTATTTCAGTTTAACATTATTTCTTGAATAATCATTGATAACTTTTTAAGTACAACCATATGACAAAAAATATCTGGCCAAAATATATTAAAAATAAAAATAATACAATTAAAAAAAATAATGCAAGTAATCAAAATAAAGTAAATGTATTAAAATTAGGGGTCAGATTAATTTTTTTAATCTAGATTAATCTTGAAATTAACTAGATTAATCTAGATTAAAATGGTCATTTGAATTCTGCCGAAGGCATTCATGTGTGCTACTCAAATAATGGCTAAAAGAGTCTTTGACGGGTTTCTCTATGAGGATCTCCTGTTTCCAAAAGTCAAAAGTGAGAAAGCTGTTCTACTATGATAATTGGTGATGAAAATAAACTAGCAATAAGAACTTGTGTTTAAACTGTTTATTCAGCTTGTGTATATGATGTGCAATGTAAATATCTGCCTATTTAGCATTCGTTCGAAGCAGAGGGTAACGGGAGTGAAATCACATGAGACCTAAAGCGCATCTGTTTGTAAAAGCGCAACGTTTCGTTGACTGAGTGTACACAAATAAATAAGTCTTTCATTGATAAACACAAAAATGATTTTAAGAGCAAGTAAGCCTGTCCTGCACAACGCGCTTCCGCACAAACACTTTCATTAGTACAACCATATGCTACTACATACACACATATTTGAGGTTGATGAAAAAATATCTGGTATTACCACATAGACCAGCCAAAATATATAAAGTTCGAAGACTCGTTCTCGCCCCCTAATAAAAATAATAGGGTGTTTTAATAAAGCTTGCGTAAAACCCAGCTCACACCCTTTGAGAATAGATTAAGTACTTGGGTGTGTTTTTTTCTATCAAAATAAAGTAAATGTATTAAAATCTATATTAGCTATATATATTTTTATATATATTATGTAAAAACAATGCAGCTTAAGAAAACATATTTTGTTAAAATCATCCAATGCTAAAATATATTTCAAAATGTGAGAAAGAAAATGTTTTTATAATCTTAAAATACACTTTTGGGTAAATGCAAATGCATTGAAAATGTGATTAAAAAACATTTTATATGAACATAAAAAAAATATATATTATATATATATTAAAAAAATCATATTATATGTTCTGCCATTTTTTTGTATATGTACACTTGGGGCAGTGTATTTGTAAGTGATTGAGATGAGAAGTCAAAAATTAAGGAAATTAAAAAATAATAATTTTATTTAAAAAAAAAATATATAGATTTTTTTAAAAAATATACAAAAAAAATTATACTTGTACAAAAATAAAAAAAAAAATTCAATTGATTTACATATATTCAAAAACATTATATAGATATATTTTTAAATATATTTCATCAATGTTTTGTCTTTTTTTGTTGTTGTATATTTTAATATATTTCCCGTACAGTGGAGACTTAATGTTTTTCCATGTTAAATGTAATCCCATACAGTCACAGGTGTAAAAGACTGCTGATTTTATCTTTACCTAATTTCATTTGGGTCATATTGTACAATCTGACGATTGCAGCAATCATAATCATAGTCATTATTTTCACCACAACACATTTGAGAGTGCACACCGAACATTTAGCTGATATCTTCCCGTTGATCAGTCAATCATTTTACTCAGTCTTTAAAACAGTTTTTGTCATGTCACTGTTTTACAGAAAACCGAGGCGTGGGAGCAGGAAAAGACGCGTGCGGATATGGAGGAGTACGAGTGGGAAGACAGTCCATCCCAAAAGAGCGTTCTGGACACTCTCCTGCGCATGCGACCGCTTGGAGCGAAGGATGAGGTGGAGGAGGGAACCAGGGAGGAGCTGCTGGGGCAAGCCGGCGGTGCAGGAGTACAGAGACTCGATGCTCAGGCTGAAGAACGAGGGAGAGACCGAGGAAAATCTACAGAAGTATAAAGAGGCTGTGAAGAAGCTCTTCAGCCTCTGAGCTCCGTTATAGGGAATATACATGTATAATGTCATATTAAAATGTGTTTGGGGAAGTGAAAGCAGTAAGGTGATTTTTTTTTTCCACTAATGAGCCATGCATTGGCTTTCTTATTTTGATGTGGTTTTCAAATTATATGCAAAATTCTACTATAATTTATGAAAAATAAATGAATAACTATTAATGAGCAACGCTAACCAATTTCTGCTTTGTTGTGTTTTTATTTATTTTTATGAAAAACTAAAAGCAGTATTGAATTCAGTCTGAATTGTGAGATAAAAGGTCACAATTACTTTTTTGTGGCAGAAAGAAAAAGTCAAATTCTGACTTTCTGAGATGTAAACTTAAAAATTGTGAGAAAAGTCAGAATTTTTAAGTGCATCTCACAATTCTTTGTTTATCAGAATTTTGAAGGGACAAAAAAAAGAGACTTTTTCATTCTATTGCAGAATCAGGCTTCCATAGTTATTAGATTAAATTATGGGACAAAACTTCTGTAGGGGGAAGCCTGTTGCTTTGGTTTGCATTTCACAAGACCGGTTGCAATGCTGCAAATGAAAATTGAGATATTCTGCATTAAGTTCTCTTTTATTTCATGAAAAAATTAAATAATGCAGGTTTGAATGAGACTCAGGTGAGTCAACAATTACCAATTGTCTCGAAACAATTCCCCCTAGAACATTAAACAGCAACTCTCCACACTCAGACCCACACAAAACATTCCCTCGATGGTGCATCATTACTGCACCCCACTGAAAGGACGCTTTGAGCCAAGTAAAAATACCTCAGCACTCCATTAGTTCCTGCTCGGAGCGGTCTCTTCTGGGAACGCAGAAACCCAACTCCTCCGCGAGAGCTTCCGGGCCGCTTCCACTCGGACATGGAAAGTGGCGGCAGTCTTGCGCATCTTAAAGCACTTAGCAACCAACTGCCTTGTGGAACAAAACTGTCAGGTGTTCTCGACTGGATGAGTGTTTTCACTCGACTGTATCCGAAAATAAGACTTTAAAAGGTGTAATTAAAATATAAACTGTGTATAAATATAAATCAGTTTAATGAAATTCTAAAGGCTTTACATGCACAAAACTGTCCAAGAAATAATACTTCCATAAAATACATACTTTCATCATGCATTCTCTTTATAAAACAAGATCTTGGTTGAAAATTCACAAACTCTGATCCAAAACCTAGTAGCCTCCTTATGCAGTATTTAAAGGGGTCATCGGATGCCCATTTTGCACAAGTTAATATCACTCTTTAGGGATCTTAATTAAAAGTCTATAACATACTTTGGTTAAAATGTCTCAATGGTAGTGTGAAAAACACCTTTTTGAACCGGTCAAAATCAGCTCTGTTCTTAGCAAGCTATTATAGTCCATGTCCCTTTAAATGCTAATGAGCTCTGCTGACCCCGCCCCTCTCTTCCGTAGGGTGATGAGCAGTACTGTTTACTTTAGCCATGAAACTTGCTAACTACGTACATTATTAGGAAAGGCGATTGGCAAAGATTCATAAAAACCCCTTGCGCTCACTTCTTCTGTAGATGAAGCTGGAATCACGAATGATTTCGTTGAACATAGACGTATTTATGTAGATCGAGGATCGGCGCATTCACTTCAAAATTAAAGTAATGTTAATCCTCTGCGTCTTTAGCGACTAGTAAATGACGACTGCTATATTCATTATTACATCCATCAACAAAACGCCTCAATCGCTTAATCTGAGACCTCTCCCGTCCCACTCCCACAAAAATAAATCCCGTCCAGTTCCACTCCCGGAAGAATGACTCCCATTCCCTCCCACTCCCGTGTTTTTTGTTTTTTTGGCCGAAATCTGTCAGTTACAGTAAAAATATAGTACAGATCACAGCGTGCCCACCTTAGTTGAATAAAAACCCAAAATGTAGTTTTGTATTATATTGAACTGAAAGCCAGCTTATTCACAGTGTACATTGCAAACATTAAATTTCATGTAAATCATCCATGCTAACACACACGTCTTCTATTTGGATTTTTCTTAAAGTAGACATTTCACTCTCTATAGATATATTTTTCAAAGACGGAGTTTCGAAGTTTCTCGCTCAAGTTCACAAAGACCTAAAGCGCATCCGTTTTGCTTTATAGCGCAATGTTTTGTTGTTTTTCTGAGTGCACACAAATAAACGTAGAGTCTTTACAGATTCGAAAGATGTATTAGGCTACTTTTATCTGTATGACCAAAAATGACGGAGATTTTAAGAGCAAGTGAGCGCACCGGAGCCTGTCCTGCAGCAAACGCGCTTCCACACAAACACTTCAATAGCGCACATTTCTCTAGGTTAACATCATATTGAGCGGCCATGTAAAGTTGCTACTACATACATCTTTCAGATGAAAAGCCATATTTGAGGTCGATGAATGATAGGTGTTACCACATAGCCCAGTCCATCACGGACTGCATCATTCACTTAACCAGCCACACCAAAGCAAACAGGAGGAGAGCATAAAGAGACAGGGCAACTAGAATTGAGTTCAGAATTAAAATATACAGTTTATAGTTTATTTATATAAAAGGTATATTTGTGTATAACGTTTGGTATCATTATTACTATTCCTGGACAGGCCCACTCCCGCTGACATAGTTTCCCATCCCGTGATTTATAGCGATTTTGTTTCCCATCCCGCGGGATTCCCGTGACCCGCAGAGATCCCGAAAAAATGTCAGCCTCTAGTGGACAGCTCTCGGCTCAATCAGGACGGGTCTACGGTAAAACGGTCTTTTCAATCAACTCTCGTGAGAGCGGTCTTTACAGAACTACGTCATTCTGACAGCAATCTCAGAACAGCCTGATTTGAGAAAAGTGATTTAAAAAAAAACACTGGGTGGATTTTTATCATTATAGGATGGATGTGTACACACACTTCCAACACACAATTTATGTTAAAACAATTTGAAAAGTGAATTTTGCATACGATGACCCCTTTAAATGCATCATAGTACAGACTTCTATGATGCCTTGTTTTGGCCAAATTCTAAAGCAGCATGTATTTTTTTGCAAATGCACATTTCCAGAATGCATTGCAACAACCTAAGTGAAAACAAACACAATATCACTTATTTTTACATTCATTTTAATTAATTTAATAGCAAATATATAATTTGAAATATAGTTAAATCCAACTTAAATGGACTGTTTACCCCATAGCTTTAAAGCATTAGCTCAGCATACAACACCTAACTCTGCCCATGTAGAGCGTTCCAAATCAATCACTTATGAGGTTACATCTCGCATGCTGTCTTAGAAAGCAGTTGGAAGAATAAATTAAGGCAGTTTACTAGGTTTTGAAACACTAAAATCAATCTTCAGAATTGTTTAACTTCTATCTTTTACATAAATGCTCATGGTGACGTTTTGAAGTCCTCTGGTGAATCCTCAAATTCCTACGAAGTACTAAAGTTCATTTTTTATAGTCCATGGATGGCACTGAATGGGAAGTTTAGGGTAAGATGTTTAGGTTTGACTATATGCAAAGACGAGTCATAAAAAGTGAACAACCACATCAGGTGGTTTTGAAAGCGAGTCTTTAGCACATACACCTTCAGTTTGAATTAAACCATATTAAATGTTAGCAGCATCTACAAAACACGATCATCTGATTATGAATGGGTTCTCCAAATCTGGGCCTGGAGTGCCACTGTACTCTCCAACCTCTATTAAACTCACCATCTTGTAATTTTATTGTAGACCTTGATTAGCTTGTTCAGGTGTGTTTGATTAGGGTTGGAGCTAAACTCTGCAGGACATTTGGCCCCCAGGGGCCGACTGCACCAGCTGTGCATAAGTTCAAACTTAGCCTAGTGACTAGGAGTAACGGCTGGAATAAAGCGGCAGATTGACTGAATTGCATCAAGTATAAGCTCATGTATAACCTGATAGACTTCAATCTCGTAGACTATAATAATATTGACATTTAAAAGTAGTTAGGATAAACAGGCAACAACTTATGCTCACATAATGTGAAGGCTGCTACTGGATTACTGAAGGTAAATATCACATTATACAGCTGTGCATTACTTTATGGAGAGGTTACGGCCTACTTGCTACATTCTGCCTTAAGAACAAATTGTACAACCGAATAAAGTAGAGTTACAAACTAGCTATAGCTAAGCCTCTAGTGTGGACTTTGTTCCAATGTAAGTAAGAACTTACGAACGGCTGGTGCAACCCTACCCAGTGCCAGATGTGAAGAACCCCGCTTTACGAACTTTCTCTTACGATGACGTATTTGATGAGTCTCATTGATCCTCTCTTGCACCTCAGATTTGTCCTGTACCTGCCCTTCCGACGCCTCCGGCCTCTCCAGCTCAGAGCCACAAACACCGAACAACAGCAGCAGAACGTGATGGTAGCACAGGTCGCTAAAGCCACCAGTACAGTGTTGGCCGCCAAATGCCACACTGACATCAAGCTTCCATCCCCACCGGGTTGAATTGCATCACCTGTAGTGATGTTCCGGCTGATGTAAACCTTCGTGTCGTTGGGGTACGGTTGACTGTCCACCATGCTGCTAGTTGGGGCAGTTAGAGAAGAACTCAAACTACGGGTGGTTGCGGAGTTGTCCATTCGAGTGTGTGTGAAACTTAGGGTCAGGTGTCTGGGGGTTGTAGAACCATCAGTGGTGATTGTAGGATTTGTGGTGGTTAAGATCTGTAAGGTTCTTGTGTTACTCTTAGTTGTCTCTTTTGTTTGGGATAAAGTAGTAGTTTGGGTTGGGGTTTGTAAAGGAACGTCTGTAGAAGTTAAGGGGTCTGTGGTTGTCCACTTTGACGTAGTAGTCATCTGATCATAAGGTGTAGAACCCATTTTAATCTCTAATGTGCTTTGAGCAGTTTTAGCTTGTATCGTCTCATATGCAGCTGTAATTTGGGTCGATGTTAATAAGGGAACATTTGCAGAAATTAAGGTTTTCGTGGTAGTTGATGTTTCAGAATTGTAAAGGTGCATAAGTCTGGGCGGTAACCGTCTCAAAAACAGTTGTTTGCACTGTAGTTTTTGTATAATCTTCCAATTTGGACTTATAAAGTGAAGTAGCTTGCTCTGTAGCTTGGGTTAAGGTTTGTTGGGTACTTGTCAAGACCTTGGTAAAAGATTGCATAGACTTTTGAGAAGCCAAAGAGTTTGTAGTCTGTAGAGTTGAAGTTTGTAATCCCAAATGCTGCAGGATGGTTGAGGAACTTGAAGATTGCACAGTTTCTTGAGAAGCCGTCGCCAGAGAGTTTGTACTCTGTATAGCTGTAGTTTTTAGTCCTAAAGTATGTTGGGTAGTTGAGGAACTTAGAGCTTTGTTAAAGGAGGAGGAGGTCAAAGTAGAGTCGAAGTAGTCAGTTGTAGAGCTTGGGTGGGCTGTGGTTATATAAACAGGTGGGGGGTTTGGGATTCTTTGGTTTAAAGTATCAGTTGTTGTATCAGGTTCACCCATCGGAGAGGCGGTCGGGTTTGTCGATGCCCGCTGTGAAGTAGAAGTCGTCTGTTGGGGATTGAGTGTAGAGTTCATTTTAGGCTCTGATGTAGTTGATATAACGTCTTCTGGTGTGCTTTGAGCAGTTGTAGCCTGTATTGTAGTACAGCGAGGGAGGGCATGTTGTACATGATGCGCAGTAGGAACAGCGCGAGTGGTTTGTTGGGGGGTTGTGGGTTTTTTCGTGCTAGTGGAGGCAGGAGTGATGGAACGGATGGGCGGGTTGGGTGGATAGTTAAACTGACGCTTGTCAGAGGTCAGCGGCTCTGAAACATTGAGCCGTGAGGAGGACATATGAGGCAGCACACGCACGTTGGTGGTGAAGTATTTCCCGAACACCAACAGGTCAGGATCCACACCTGAGCGACAAACATCTCAATCAGATCATTTATAAACAAGCTTAATCCTAATAAAATAAATGTGTAGACTGAGGGAATGTTCAAAATACTGAAATGCACTCAGTAATTCGGTTCAGATTATGTATAAATGTCTTGCATGGATAAGGAATTGTGTTTTTTTTTTATAAATATTGAAAGCTTTTAATGTAGGCATGCAAGCGTCATTAAAAGAAAAGGACAGATCATCGTGGTTTTATATTTCCTCAGAGCAAAGTAGATTTCGGTGTGCAGTTTCTCACCTTTGGTGACATTATAGAGGATGACATTTCCTCTGTGGTGAGGAATGCAGCTCTCAAGGTTCGGACATTGAAGATGAAAGCAGTTCACGCTGTCCTGAGTGGTGTTGAAATGAAACACAGCCAGGTTGCAGGCGACTGTATATGCAATTCATAAGTTAAAGTCCATTAACAAAATCTTCCTGCTTGAAGTATACTTAAAAATATATGTGTATGCATTTCCATTATACAATCAGTTTAGGTAATAAACATTTGTTCACAGTTTTATTTTTAAGTCAAAATGATAAAGGTAATTATAACATACCTATACATAACATAACATAATATATATTATTCATAACATACCTATACATAACATAACATGACATAATACATATGTATTATAACATACATATAATTTGTTCACAGTTTTATTTTTAAGTCAAAATGATAAAGGTAATTATAACATACCTATACATAACATAACATAATATATATGTATGTATTATAACATACATATAATTATATAACAATGATTTAGAATACACATGTATTTTTCCATGCATATATTTAATCAATAATGTAGGTAAGAAACAAATTCCTCAAAATCTCAATAAAGCTATGATACAATTGTCCATAGCAATAATTACTATATAAAGTATTTTACTTCTATAACTTATGCTTTAAAATATGAATATTGTTGACTCTTATGACAAATTGCATGTGATGTTCCTCATTTGTAAGTTGCTAAAAGCATCTTCTAAATTAGTAAATGTAAATATTAGAGTATCTGTATAATTTTATATTTTCTCAAGCTAAACATTTCACAAAATACATTTGTTTTAACAGTAAAATAATAGACGTGATGTTCAAACTGAAGACAAAATGCATTTTAGACACACTTCGTTGCTAAATAACAAATGAACGTGATTGCAAATGAACCTTTCAATTCATAACCATCACTGTTTCTTCATTTTTGATCTCTCACTGTGTTTGAATCAGCTGGTGTTTTGGTGGTTTTTAGTGGATATATGAAATCAGTTCTCCTCGGGTTCACACAGGTTCATCACATTAACTATCAACATGTTCAACTGAACTAACCATACCACAATTATGCATCGTTTTCAAAATCAATCTAATGTTTTTGTGAAATGTTTTGCATGTAGAGTGTGCTTACTGTCTTTCTTTCAAATAAATGGCACTTGGTTTGATGTTTTGTTATCTACTTGCAATAGCATTCAGACTAGTTTTAGGTGCTACTTTAGGTAGTCAATTCTTGATTGTAAAGCATAGACTCACAGTTGCGCGTTAGGCAGCAGGCTCTGCTGCATTTCACCGCAGACTCCTCCTGATAAAGCTTCAGGATGTGTGCTCCTCTGCGCTGAGATTCCTCTATGTCCACATACAGTCCTGGATACCTGCGGATCCAGCAGCTCTTATAGTAAGATGTCGGAGAGCAGCTGGAGTCCGAAGAGCAGATCAAACCCAGAATCCACAGCAAACTCCATGCGACGGTCATGGCGCGAGTCGGTCGTCCTATCCGCGAGGCTGAACGGTTAAGTCATGTTGTTTTAAAGCGCTCGAGGTGAGCGGCACCTGCGCAGGTAACAGGTGTGTGTGGTGATGAAGAGCGCGCGTGAGGCGAGCGAGAGCACATCCTTTATTCCGTCCTCCACGTTCGTTCAATTAGGCTATTCATTCACAAATAAATAAATAACTCTAACTGCTCCAATGGCGATTTTACGAACACATTTGCCTTTCATTTAGTTCTTTTTACAATATAACTAAAAACTGCATAAAACTGCATAAATACAAATTAAATAGCTTGTATGTAAAACATGTAGCCTACAATAATGTCGTTCTATTAAAGGGATAGTTCACCCAAAAATGAAAATTCTGTCATTAATTACTCACCCTCACGTTATTCCAAACCTCAAGACCTATTCATCTTCGGAACACAAATGAAGATATGTGTGATGAAATCTGAGAGCTCTCTGACCCTGCATAGACAGCAAGGGTCCACATTCAGTGTCCAGAAAGGTAGCAAGAACATAGTTAAAACAGTCCATGTGTCATCCGTGGTTCAATCATAATGTTTTGAAGCTGTAAGAATAGTTTTTCTGCACAAAGAAAACAAAAATAACAACTTTGTTCAACAATTCTTCTCCTACGTCACCCAAGTGCTGTTTTGGAGATTATCATGACACATATGACAACATGACTCTTTCCTTGTATGTAAATAATGTATGCTAATGACATAGAGCACTGAATAAAATTAAGATTGAACCTCTGATGTCACATGGACTATTTAGTCTTCTTTGTACGTTTCTGAGCCTTGAGAGGGTCGGAGAGCTCTCGGATTTCATTAAAAAGAAATTGAAGTTGTGTTCTTAAGATGAAAAAGATCTTACAGGTTTGGAACGACATGAGGGTGAGTAATTAATGACAGAATTAATTTACATTTTTAGGTGAACTCTCCCTTTAAGAAGTAGCTTGTGGCCTTGTACTGACTCCCTCATAGGAAGTCAAAACTAAATTTAGTTTAGCTTATTAGATGCAATATAATCAATATGTAAATACATTTGACATATTCTATAAAGAATCAAAGTTTCTAAAGTAGGTTTCTTTATATGTATTCTATATTTCCATCCGCCTAAAGTTAGTCATGTTCACTGAGGAGATCTGTTACAGCTGAACGCCTGATCACTTTTCAGACGACATATCCACAAAATAAAAGTCCTGTCATTACTTAGCAGTTAATGAAGTAATGAGGTTTAATATATCTTGCTATATTATAAAGTCACCGCTAAAGAGAGTTGTTTGACACGCAGAGTATATTCAAAATATAGGGTGAAGTCAGATAAAATGGGACACATTTTGATAAATGACTTATATACCAATGATATTTTTATAAATTCAACTGAATGAATTTACAATTCATTCAGTTGAATTGTAAATTTTATAAATTTTACAATTCAACTGAACCTTGAACCTTCTGACCTTGTAAACAGAATTGTTTACAAGGTCTCTCTCCTTACCCACAGTGCATCCATGGCGAGCCCCATCTTATCTTAAGGAACTTCTTACCCCACAATCTTCCAATCGTACGCTCCGTTCTGCTTCATCGTATCTATAAAAACCCCTAGACTAAGCTTCGCACTATGGGAGATCGAGCTTTCTGTCATCTGCTCCGAATTTGTGGAATGCTCTGCCTGTTCATTTACGGACTCCACACCTGTCATGCTTTTAAACGTGGCCTCAAAACTTACCTTTTTAGCAAAGCCTTTGAATAAGTCTATTGTTGGTGTTGTGGTTTTATTTAATTAAGATTTTGTTTCTTATTTTACCATTTCTTATTGTTTTAATCTGTGAGATAGCACTTTGGGATTCTGTGTGAATTAAAGTGCGTTACAAATAAAATTATTATTATTATTATTATTATTAATTAGCATGGGCCTCTTACACACACACACACACACACACACATATATATATTGTCTTTAGTGTGCCATAGCAACAACACCATTCATGTATGTCATTAAATAGAACGTTGAACGAATATTTCATTAACAATGCAATTAAAAATGAACTGATCATGTTGTATAGGTGTGTGTTTCTGTGCATGTATGTGTTTGCTTGTCAAATATTCGTCAAGCATTTTGTTAAAGATTAGAACATCTTTGACAAAAATAATGATAATAAAATAAAATACACACAAAACTCTTTAAAAGTTGTTAAAGAATTGTTGTTGAAAATTGTGGCCTATTATACCTAAAATGACCTGTTTCACAAAAATCGAGTTTTCTTTTTTAAATTAAATGTCAAAACATTGTTCATAAACCTTATCTTTGTTGGGAAGCTTACTTATAACTGCTTTAGTACCCTTATTAGTGAAGAATGAGTCTCACTTACCTTACAATTTCTCCGACAAGCTTCATGTAACACTCTGCCCTGCCCGCAATAAAACTCAGACCAATAAAAATGATTTGTTATATTTGTTTTATATGTCAACAAGTGTTGAAGCAACAATGCAAGATCAGTTATTGTAATTGGATGTACAAATGTAAAGAGATATGATGCTAACTGTAATGAGAGGGGTCAGGGACGTTGAGATCCAGATGCAGCTTTATTAAACAAGAGGAGGTCAGACAGGCAAAGTTCAGTCAACAGTAACTAGACTAACGTAGGCAAGGCTGGTACATACGCAGGGACAATGCAAAGATCGGGACAGGCGGCAGACAGAGAGAAAATCCAAAAGGCAGACAGCAAACGGTCAGATGAGAATAAACAGTCCAGGTAGTCAACGGGATAAACACACAGAGAAAACACTCAGAGATCTAGATAGTGGCAAAACGATACTCGGCAATGAGAGACAGGAAGTCCAAGGCTTATATAGAGTGTGTGATCAGTGCAATCAGCTGTGTGACGTCAGTGCAATGGGTTATGGGAAATGTAGTCCGTGGGTGACGTGCAGTAGTAGTGTGGTGCAAGCGTCAGTGTGTTGGAAGGGCAACCAGATTCGTGACACTAACTTTATTTGGCCCAGCATAGCCCATTTTATCTGACTTCACCCTAGCCAGGCCTTGAGTGATTCTGTGTTCATGAAACACAATAGCTATTAGGCATACATTTAGACAATACATATTGTTTGTTTAATGTTGTACAATTAAGACTTTTGTTTTCTCTGAACATTCAAAACGCTGTTTTTAAAGTGTTTTCTTGGTTATGTGAACGTTCAGAACATTCCATTTTGTATATTTGGAATGTTAATTGTGAAGTTGTCCGAACGTTCTGAAACAAGAAGAAACATTTTTTCAAGTTAGACAAACTAACATTTAAACAGCTAAAATGTTTCAGGAAAAAAACATTGCATGAAGGACATATTGTGCTAACGTTCTGAGAACATTAGAACACCAGATCACTAAACATTTGTGTTGATACTGAAGGAACGTTTGTTCATAGCTTTGAGAGAACCTTGCCCTGAACATTATCCAAAGCTCCAAGAACGTTCCCAGTCAGCTGAGATCACAACGAATGTGAGTGTTTCGTCCTGAAGATCAAACCTCAAGACTGAACCTACAGAAATTCCTTTCAAAAAGCTGACCACCCCTGAAAGTCACTCATGCAATAAATCAAACAATGATTTTATATTTCCCAATACATCTTACATCATTTCAGGATTTGCTCAATGGTGTGCCAGCTTGGAGACTTGCCCTGTGGAGCACCAATGGCTCTTTGTTCCTCAGATGAGAAGTGTTTGGTTGATTCTGGAGAAACCGGAGAGGATTATTCTAACTGAATAATACAATGTTCCCCGTCTGTTTGTGTGTTACAGCTGCAAGTTTGCCAAACGAGACTTGGATCAAGTAGCCGAGTAGCTTTCACGCTCCATTATCCAAAATACATCAGATCTATGAATGCAAGCACTGGCTGGAGAGTGAACGCTCAGGGCCAAGGTGGAGGTGTTGTGCCGGGGTCAGTGTGGAGTCTGCCAGGTCAGGCCGAGCGTTCGCACTGAGAAGAAGGCCTATCCAACCCAAGGGAGCGGGTCAAGTTTAAGAGCAATGACGTAGTTTGACAGAAACATTGTCTGTGTGTACTAAAGAGGCTTCAGTAGTGTCAGTGCCATTAGTGCCATTGTTAAGAACACTGATACCTTCATTCTGACATCTTCATGTGCATTAGGTTAGCATCCAGTCAGGAGCCTGGAGTTAAGAGCATGTAGTAAATGAAGCAATATCATTATCGTTAAGTGTCAGAATGCTAATATTTTCACGGTATCAGTACAGTATTATATGGTATTGAATATGATTATATTAGGCTGTGAAGTGACATTGTGTGGCGTGCAGTAGCGAGGTTTCCACCACTAGATGACGCAGGAGTCTCTTCAAACTCTCGCTGATTGGCTGATGACTCCTAAACCTGAGCAGACAGGACAAATACACCTTTCATTTGATTGATTTATTTGAAATCATTATTTTCCCTTTATTTAATTTTAAGTGTTTTTTTTTTACTGTTTTATTTTGTTGTTGTTATGTGGATATTCTGTATTGTGTACTGTTTTGTATGTTCTTGATTTCAGCAATAAAAAAACTGTATTTATGTAGCCATGTAAAAATAATAATCGGGTAGTTCGTTCATTACTCCGCCAGCTGGGGCTGTTTATTGGAATAGTGCAGTGGGTAACATCTGCTGGAACAGTGTGTGGATGCGTCCTCATACTTATTTACTAACTAATAAAGTAAAAATCATTCATAGTTTCTATCCTGCAAAGCACTGGCCTATTTCCTCCAGCTGCTCTTGTTGTGATGCTCTGCTGTCATCGCTTCTGGAACGTTTACAAAGACATTTGGACGAGATGTTTTACGTTTCATCAGGAGTAACATTCATAATGAATGTATTGGGTTTTATTGAGTATGAACGATCTCAAAGGAAACAGTTTTATGTAGTGATTTTGCTTCTTGCTAAATTTCACACCCACAGATGCAAATATTCATACTCCAGACCTCTCTGTTTAGTTTTTATAAACACATCTGAGCAATACCTTTCATTGATCCAGTTTAAGAACCGAAACGCTTTAAAGCTGTCTGTCTGTAACTCTTCTCCTAGCTCTAATGATATGCTAATCTCAATTGTATTGTTTCAGTTTGTAATGTATTAAACACCCCCCGTTTTTTCTTAGTATTTTCTATTTGTTTCTACTTTATTTTTATTTCTATTGTTTATCATTTTTTTGTTGATGGTTGTATTATTTTATGTGTACTGTTCTTGATTTTTTATCATTAAAAACGTATGTAGGATAGAAATCATTAAGTTAATCATGAATATTTTTTGTGTAAATATTATTTCGGTGTCTTCCACAGTCCTTTACTTGAATCATTTATTTGATCATCTAAACTGGAAAAAGAGGTAGTGTTGATTTGATTTTGGCATTGGTGCGGACATAACGGCAGACAACAGACACTTAATCATGTGATCAAAATTATTACTAGTTTTAATAGTCGCTGGATATTGGTAGAGACATGTTTATGCTTTTAAATCATAACAAGCGATGCCCGACTTTGGAAACTATTTTTTCTCCATAAATATGAAGCGGTCAAGCATCAGATTAACGAGTTAACACAAATTTCACAAAAAAGCTTATGGACATGATTATATGATCTTTGTCACTCTTCTGAGGAAGATTGTTCACTTGTTTTGACAGTGTTCAGAGACACAGAGACTTTTCTTTCTGTTTTGATTGTTTGACTACTCAAAAGAGAATATAGGAAAATATCATTCATTTGTAAACAATTTACATAAAATTGATGCTTCATTTAAAAACATGGCTATTTTGAATATGGCTGTTAATGAACTTGCTAAAATCTTTGGACTTTAAGAACTACAACTAACTTTGTTCCTAATAGAACTAGAAATGAAAGCAAAAATGAGCTCCAGAAGAAATCAGTTTAAAGGGATAACACACGCTCTTTATTCCAAATATCAAACTGTTTCTGACCGGCTGATTCTGCGGTCAGGTAAAATACAGCGTTACAGGTCTGCTTTACAAGCCCTTGTTGTGGAGAAACCCAGAATCTTCCGGCTTCCTCAGATCAGTACAGCGTTTCTTTCACGTTTAAGTGTAACTTTTCCACATTCAAGAATACGGCTGATAAATACAATGTAGCAAATCTACGCAAAAACACATCACTTAAACATTCGGTCATTTGGCGTTCACGTTTGTCCTGATAAATGAAGAAAAACTACTGCTTGTCCACTTCTGGCTTGTAAAAAAAATAGGTGACCACAGTAACAAACACTACTAATACAGACACTTAGGGGCTAAAATGAGATGAAATGAAGAAAAACCAAAGAACTTTCTCATGCATTTGGTTCTCATTATACAAAAGAAT